>OY757021.1:136854928-137283789 GCA_963580285.1 Lucinisca nassula
ACCAGTTGTCTCTGAATGCAGGCTTGGAAATTGGTCATGAACGAGAACAACACCCTTAAGTTCTTGTACCAAATGCAAACAGTGTCGACCCTGATCAAGCGCCGCCTTTTGCGATGTCTAATCAGGGTCTACACTGTTTGCTAAACCCAACACATGATTTCAGTGTACGTGTACGCAGCACTCAGACCTCATAATGGAACAAATAACACGCTTATTTTTGGTTCGATTGTTTGCCAATTGACCCAAAGTTACTAAGCAGAAAAGCTCTGCAGTGCTAAAGTCCACGTGACTATCACTGACTTGTCGGAATAACCTTTACATGTTTATATAGAAAATAGTCGCAGTGACTGGGATCAGAGTGTTGTGTAAGAGGGTTGTCTAGGAATCAAAGGTTGGGTTTGGCAAACAGTGTAGACCCAGACCGGATGCCAAACAACGCGGTGGCTTATCATTGTTAAAAACCGGAAATTTAGGGTTAAATGAAACAGTTTAAATCACAGTCTAGGACAATGTTTTCGACCTACACGCTGAGACATTACTTTCAGGGTTTTATTATAAACAGAAAGCAAGCCAGTATAATTATGTTAAAATTTGCAGATATTTTGTGGGGTATTGATGGTGTACTGGATGTCAGGCTTGGTATCTTTTTTGGTCGAATAAGATGCTGGGACCCATCCTATGCAACAGGTAAATTTCAGCGTACCAACCCCCACCCCCTCTCCACCACCATTCCACCCCATCCATGGGGTTGTACTGTCACTTCGTGCAAATCTGAAGAAAACTTTTGCATCACGTTAAAAATTCCATGTAATGAACAGCAAAGTAAAACCAACTTTATATTTACAAAATGAGACTAAGGGGGAATTGATGCAATTTCAAGGAAGACAACTCCGGCAAAAGGATTTTTGTCACCCATGTCAATAGGGATCAACTCTTGAAGGAAAGACTTTGTTCCTATAAGAGTAGGGCCCTTTCTCTGTGGGACAGAAGTTACAGAAAAGCGAACAGGAAGTCCCGACAGTTGTCTTCCTTCGAAAAATGGCGGAAAAAAATTAGTCAGGTATATCCATTCCCCGTAACAGTATGTACGCCTCAGATTCTAACGAGCACCACAAACTGTGTTTAAGTAGGTTGTGGTGCTCTTTGGAACCGCTTCATTGAGGCGGTTTTAACAAGCCACACAATTTATGTTTGGAATAGAAATATGATAAAAAATATTTTTACCAGGAAACGTGATACATTAATTTTGTTTTTATCAGGAAAAGACTTTTTTATGAAACATAAAAGCCTCATTCCAGGCACGACTTTAGTATGACGCAGCTACATCTTTCGCTCACGAGGACGACCCTGGACATTTACGTCTCCGAAGCTATTCACTTTTCCTCATTTTTAAGGGGAATGGCTGCAGCTGGTGTTTCCGATTTCCACCAATTTTTAATGTCATGTTTAAAATTCATTAGCTTTTTTTTAACAGATCTAAAAGTTCCCTCATCATTTCGACTCAAGCAAGCATTGCAACTTGCATTGAATATTGCATTAAAATTGCAGGCGAGGGTTGAGACTTTGAGTAAACTTCGGAGTTAAACCTCTCAACAACCCAGCCCGGTAGTTTTCCTAATCCCTGCCTTCCCTTGTACTTTACTACTGACCCCTCCAAGCCGATCATTCCTTTGTGGTTGATACCGTTGTAAGTGTGACCCGTCAGGAAAAGGGATCTTTTGGGCGTCTTTTTATCGAACAGGATACAGGCACATTAAGATATCGTTTTGTAGGGTATACTTGAGACAGAATTAATATGGCGATAGGCAATCGAACTATCTAATTTGCATGAAAGGGCACATTCAAAATTCGACCAGTTTGCTTTTACAAATCTACACTTGTTTCTAGTTCAGAATGCAAGGTGACACTCAAAGCTTTGCCTTTTGAAATGCCAAGGTATTTTGGATTACATAGTGCATGTTAATTATTTTGATACATTTGCATACATAATGCATATTCACTATATTTAAAATGTATTTACTTCACCAAATTCTTAACCGATTAAAAAAAAAACACCACCACCAACAACAATAAAATATTTTTAAAATCGGGGGGCAATATCCTTTGCAACTGCTTCATTTATGGTAACAAACTCTTTCGAATTTTTTGCACGCGCTTTGTATGCAAATTCGATCTAGCTCGATTTCCTATCAACTTCAAAATATTTCATTCCCTTCAAAGAGATAAACGACTCCTGTATCTTGCTAGACTCAACAGCTAAGACTTGCATATACCCAAAAGGTTCCTTTTACCCTGACGGGTCACATATGTTAATTGGCTCTATGAACCCGCGACCTTCTGATCAACAGTCAGACGCGCATCCGACTGAACCACCGAGGCCGGCAGAGTCCAGTGCGTTTGTTAGGTCAACATGGTCATATAACGGCCTAGCCCACTCCATTATTTGTAGCGACTGGGCATCCATGATGTCTTATTGGGATTTTGTCTGTCGGGACATCGCTGTCGGCCCGACGTTGGACCGATTTTGGACTATATAGCCGGGCTGTAGAAACGGAAAGGGAATATCAAAGTCTGTAGCAATCATCGGGGCATCTCCTTATTATCAATTGCTTTCAAGAAGTTTGAACTATCAGAAGCCAGTGTGGATTGTGGATTGACAGAAACAACTGACATGGTCTTCACAGCATGTATTGTGACCTTAACAAGGCGCTTGACACATTCAGTCGTGAGCGACTTTGTCTGTCCGGCAAAGTTCATAGCTCCACGCTGGTATGCTTGCATAGGTTCAAAACGGTTGTGAGTTTTCTTATCCATTCTCTGGGACAAATGGAGTTAAGCATGGCTGTGTACTTGCGCTAACGCTGTTCAGCATGTTGGTTTCTAATACACTCACATATGTTTTCCAAGGTGGTTACAATGGCAGACAAGTAAAAAATTGCTCCATGTTGGAGCAAAGGAGGAAGCGCTGCGGAAAAAAAACTTCTGTTTATACCTTTAATTCCATTAAAATGTTTCATAATTTTGCATGTCTTTAAAGGGTTGGGCCTTTGTTTGTACTGGAGTTTAACGGCCCAGTGAACACTATTTAGGTCAATATTGAGCCGATCAGTTGACCTATAGCAAGCTTTTATAAGCGGCTAACCAGTACAGTGCATATTCTTCTGACAGAAACTGACAACTGCCCTTCTTAAGTCAGCGGAAAGGAGCGAATGACAGAAAAGATTCCATGATCAATCTCCACGAAAGAATGTTGCGACCCCGGCGGGTATCGAATCCGCGTTCTCCTGATCACAAGTCAGACGCGCATCCGACTGAGCTGCCGAGACCGGCTAAAGGGTTGGACCTAATACACAAGAAGAATTTTTTCTTACTAATTCATCATAGGAAAGGTTTTATAAAGCCATTCCCAATTGAGGTCAGTGCAAATCATCAACATCGCGAGCAGGTCATAAAGAGCATTTCGCCGCAAATAAGCAACCGAATACTTCTGAAATTTTGAATGACTTCAGAATTATCTCTGTGAGGTCTGTCTATCACCAGTCAATGACACATCACCTGATTGGTCGTCATTATCCCCTCGCAATAAAGTTGCGATGAATATATAGCATCTCTGTCGTGCGTCCGTGTGCGGGTGTTTGTCCGTGTGTCCGGAACCTTGTGAACAGGATTGAAGACAAAGCCATCATCGAAGAAGCATCAAACCTTCCAGAAGTGTTCCACATGGAATGAGGATAAATCCTATTGATTTTCAAGGTCAAGAGTTAAATGCCAAGCTCACAATGGACTTGACATAAAAGACATTGTGAATAGGATAAAAGACAAAGCTATCATCACAGAAGCACCAAACCTTCCACAAATGTTTTCCGTGGAGAGATGATGAACGCTATAGATTTTCAAGGTCTAGGGTCAAATGTCAAGGCCACAATGGACTTAAAAACCTTGTGAACAGGATAGACGACAATGCTATCATCATAGAAGCACCAAACCTTCCATAAATGTTTCCCATGTAGAGAGGATCAACCTTTTTGAAACTCGAGGTCAAGGGTCAAATGTCAAGATCACAATGGACTTGACATTAAAAACCTAGTGAACAGGATAGAAGACAAAGCTATCATCATAGATGCATCAAACCTTCCAAATATGTTCCCCATGGAGAGAGGATGAACCCTTTTGATTTTCAAGGTCAAGGTTCGAATGTCAATGTCACAATGGACTTGACATTAAAAAAACTTGTGAACAGGATAGAAATATAATCATAGAAACATCAAACCTTCCACAAATGTTCCCCATGGATAGAGAATGAATCCTATTGATTTACAAGGGCAAGGGTCAGATGTCAATGTCACATTGGACTTGACATTTAAAACCTTGTGAACAAGATAGAAGACAAAACTATTATCACAGAAGTATCACACCTTCCACAATTGTCCCCATGGAGAGAGGATGAACACTATTCATTTCAAGGTCAAATGTCAAGGTCACAGGTGACTTGACATTAAAAATCTTGTGAACAAAGCTATTATCATAAGAGCACCAAACATTCCGGAAATGTTCTCCATGGAAAGAGGATAAAGTCTATTGATTTTCAAGGTCAAGGGATCAAAGTTCAAGGTCACAATCGACCTTGTGAGCAGGATAGAAGACAAAACGATAATCATAGAAACAGCATACCTTCGTCAAATGTTCCCCATGGAGATATGATGAATCCTATTGATTTTCAAGGTCAAGGGCCAAGGTCACAATAGACGGCATTAAAGCATTGTGAACATGATAGAAGACAATTGTCAACATAGAAGCATCAAACCTTCCACAAATGTTCCCCATGGAGAGGAAATGAACCCTATATTGATTTGACATTAAAACCCTTGCGAACAGGAAACAAGACAAAAGCTATCATCACTGAAGCACCAAACCATCCATAAATGTTTCCCATGGAGAGAGAATGAACCCAATTGATTTTCAAGGTCCAGGGTCAAAGGTGAAGATCACAATGGACTTGACATTAAAATCCTTGTGAACAGGATAGAAGACAAAGCATTCATCACAGAAGCATCAAACCTTCCACAAATGATCCCCATGGAGAGGACGAACCCTTTTGACTTTGGTTTAAACAATATTTATTCATTTCATTTCTACAAGTCAATTCGAACAGTACATGTACAATTTACAATGGCAGGATTTGAAAACAAGCGAAACGCTTATACTAATCATCTCCTGACTTTCAGGGTCAAAGGTCAAGGTTACAATGGAAATAACATTACAAACATTGGGAACATGATAGAAGACAAAACAATCATCTTTGAATCATCCAACCTTCCATAAATGTTGCTCATGGAGAGAGGATGAACCCTATTGATGTTCAAGGTCAATGATCAGATGTCAAGGTCACAATGGACATGACATTAAAAACCTTGTGAATAGGATAGAAGACAAAACTAGCATCATAGAAGCATCAAAAGTAATATGTTAATGCTTACGCGGTCTAATATATTCAGATTGGATTTAGATGTTGATGAGTCGTATGCAGATGCGAGGGGGTGCCTTGTTTCTTTTTTAGCTCACCTGTCACGTATTGACGTGGTGAGCTTTTGTGATCACTTTTCGTCCGTCGTGCGACCGTAAACAATTTCTTTAAACGACATCTCCTTCTAAACCACTGATCGGATTTTGACAAAACTTCACGGTGGTCCCCTTTCAAAGTTGTTCAAATGGTTCCGGTCGGCTGCACATCAAGGTCACAGGAGATAAAAAAGATTTTTTAATGAAAACTTAAAAAAATCTTCTCCTCTGAAACCGCAAAGCCCAGGTCTTCGATATATGGCATGTAGCTACATCTTGTGGACCTCTTCCAAGATTGTTCAAATTATAGCCCTGGGGCCAAAAATTCCCCCGCTCTGGGGCCCTTTGGTTTTACATAGACTTATATAGGGAAAACCTTTTAAACTCTTCTTGTCTGAAACTAGAAGGCTCAGGTGTTTGATATTTGCTATGAAGCTTCGTCTTATAGACCTCTATCAAGAGTGTTCAAATTATAGCGCCGGGGCAAAAATGCCCCCACCCCGAGGCCCTTTGATTTTACATGGACTTATATAGGGAAAACCTATAAAAATCTTCTTGTCTGGAACCAGAAGGTTGAAGTGTTTGATATTTGGTATGAAGCTTTGTCTTGTAGACCTATCTATCTATCTATCTATCTATCTATCTATCTATCTATCTATCTATCTATCTATCTATCTATCTATCTATCTATCTATCTATCTATCTATCTATCTATCTATCTATCTATCTATCTACCTATCTATCTATCTATCTAATATTTACCTATTATAGCCCTTGGGCCCAAAATGCCCCCATCCCGGGGCCCTTTGGTTTGACATATATAGGAAAAATCTTTAAAAAAAAAAAAAAAAAAAAACAATCTTCTTCCCTGAACCCGCAAGGCCCAGGTCTTTGACATTTGGTGTGCAGCTTCATTTATTGGACCTCTACCACGATTGTTCAAATTAAAGCCCTGATGCCAAAAATGTTCCCGCTCCGGGGCCCTTGGTCTAACATAGACATACATTGTTTTTTTTTGTTTGTTTTTTTTTTGGTTTTACGGCCCTTTTTATGATTATTTCACTCATATCGAGCCGATCGTTAATCAGAGGTTGGCGTAAACCGGATTACCCGGCGAAAAACCACCTGACCTTCCGTTGCAGAACTTGGCGTCTCACATGTGACCCGAGCGAGGCTCGAACCCACAGCGGTGAGAGACCTAATGATTAAGAGTCAGCGCTCTTATCCACTAGGTCACGGAGGCCCAGACATACATTGAGAAAACCTTTAAAAATCTTCTTGTCTGAAACCAGCAGGTGTTTGATATTTCGAATGAAGCTTTGTCGTGTGGACCTCTATCAAAAGTATTTAAACTATAGCCATGGGGCTAAAAATGCCCCCGCTCCAGGGCCCTTTGGTGTTACATACACTTGCATAGGGAACACCTTTAAAATCTTCTTGTCTGAAAACAGATAGCTGAGGTTAGACTTGCCCAAGTCTGTTAATTAGGTGTCCATTGTAAAAATAATTGTTTACAAAAATAAAAAATAAATACATTGTAAATGAAATAGCAATACCGTCTTTTATGAAAATTGTGAAATTAACAGATGAAGACTAAAGAGACTTTTACATATTTTTTGTTTAAAGGGGCTTTCATTTAAAAATAAAAAATGTAAATGTAGGGACTTGGGCAAGTCTAAGCTGAGGTGTTTGAGATTTGGTATGAAGCTTCGTCTTGTGGACCTCTATCAAGATTGTTCAAATTATAACCCTGGGGCCAAAAATGTCCCCGCCACGGGGCCCTTTGGTTTTACATTGACTTATACATGAAAATCTTAAAAATTATTCTCTACTGAAACCGCAAGGCCCGAGTCATTGATATTTGGTGTGTAGCTTCATCTAGTGGATTTCTACCAAGATTGTTCAAATTATAGGCCTTGCGCCAGTAATGTCCCCGCCCCGGAGCCCTAGTGGATTTCTACCAAGATTGTTCAAATTACAGCCCTTGCGCCAGAAATGTCCCCGTCCCGGGGCCCTTTAGTTTTACATTGACTTATATAGGAAAAAATCTTTAAAAAATCTTTGAAAAATCTTCTTCTCTGAAACCGCAAGGCCCAGGTCTTTGATATTTGGTGTGAAGCCTCTTCTAGTGGATCTCTATCAAGATTGTTCAAATTATAGCCCTGGGACAAAAAATGCCCCCGCCCCGGGGTCCTTTGGTTTTACATTGACTTATATAGGGAACATCATAAAAACTCTTCTCTGAAACCACAAGGCCCAGGTCTTTGATATTTGGTGTGAAGATTCAACTAGCAGGCCTCTACCAAGATTATTAAATTATAGCCCTTGGGTCAAAATCGCCCCGTCCCGGAGTGGGGTTGGGGAAAGATGGATGTAGAGGCGGTTTTTGTTTGTTTGATTTGAGGTTTAACGTCCTACTGTAAAGGTCATTTTGGAGACGTTGCTTCCAATTTTGTTGGACTTTTACCCGACATTGAGATGAAATGACATCTCAAGCCCTGTCGCCCTATGAAACCAATAGGGTTTATTAGCATGGACAGTCCGCCTCTCACCGCGGTTCCACGACAGGCTTAGATCCTCTAAGCGGTTTACCAGTACTAGTGTGCGGGCCGGATTAAGCTCTGCATGGAAGCATCTTGCAGCCCATATATTTCTTTAGGCCCCTATGGGCGGGGGCCGTTGTAGAGGCGGTTTTAACGGGCATCTACAATCTATCTTTAACCAGAAATAAGAAAAACAACAATGTGTACCACCACTTACCCCCGTTTCAGTATAAAAGTGGAGTTTAAGGGGGTCAAAATTATAAAGGCGTGTTTTTCGGAAATCCAGGTAGCAGTCATTTACAAAAAAAAACCAAAAACAAAAAAAAAAAAAAAACGTTATTTGTGCCGCTGTGAGTTCAGAATATTGACTGGAATCATGTGTTGGGTATTGCAAACAGTGTAGACCCATATCAGAACGCGGTGTCTGATCAGGGTCTACACTGTTTGCTAAAGGTATAACTAATTAACCCATTTTGTCCCGTAAACTCCTAAAGGGGTACCTTGGCAAACAGTGCAGAACCCAGATCAGACGCCGCGATCAGGGCCTACACTGCAAAACGTTCAGCTTTTTTCCCAGTAAATTTTGAAAACACAACCCGTCACCCCCAAATTTTGAAATGGGCTCCTGCTATATATAATCAGGAAGATTCGATTTGGTACAAAAAGGGTTAAGGGTTGAACGAAACAGTTCAAGTTCCCCTTCACATGCTTCAGGGTCATTTTTCCCATCTCCACTCAGAGATACTCGACCTATCAGAGATTTATTTACCCTTTAACCCCTGAGTTTCCGGAGTGGACTGTACCATCACTGACTTTGGGCACGTCCATTCTACTAAATATAGAATCTAGCTTTAAAGCTTTATCAGGATGGCAAGTAATATATCCTGATAAGTAGGTTCATTATGAACCATCTCATCAGGATCTACATTGTTTGCATAAGTATCTGTGCTGGTCTTCAGGGTTGAAAGGGTTAACCTTTGCTGTAGTAACAGGCTTAATTATTACGCAGTAAACAATAATTGGAATCGAAAGGGATAATTCTAAACCTTAGATTGTACCATTCTGTGTTGGAACACTGTCATCTATTTCAAACACACATAGACATAGCCTCATCTATTTCAAACACTGAATTTTAATTTTGGGACATTTCAACAACGAAATATTAGAAGTATATTCAAGACTGTACTGACAGACACTTAAACAGTAATCAAAACCGAATACCCTTTCGACGATTAAAACGAAAAACATAGTTCGTTATTAAAAGTCCAGAATGTATCAAAAATAGAATGCGAATGACAAAACTTCAGATTACAAATGTATAATTGAAAGTAGTCGCAAATTAAACTTGTTAAAAGTGTGTTTTAATTGTATCTATAACCCGAATTTCTGTAACCGACAATTCGCTTACATCAATGAAAAGTCAAGTTTCATGAATACATAGTCCGTGTCTCAAACTCATTACAAATGGCGCTGCGTTGGTACGCAGCGCAATAACAGGTATAACTTTGTTGGGAAGCTATTCAATCCATTAAGGTTGCAAGATATATCCAAGGTGCAGACAGAGATGTTAGACGAGTTTCTATTTGCTGATGACATAGCTTATGTGTTTCAAAAGAAGAGAAGATGCAAAAACGCTGTGGATCACGAGCGAGACACCTAGTATTTCACAATTAGCATCAAAACTACTGAGGTGGTATATCAGCCAGCATCCGGAAATCCCAGGAACCTACCATCACAGTGAAAAGTCAGCGATTGCGAGTGGCAGACAAATTTGTCTACCACGGAAGCGCATGGCAAAGAGTTGTGCATCTTGATGATGAAGTAAATGTCACGATTGCCAAAGCAAGTGCAGCATTTCCTCAAAATCGGAAGTAAAGTCTACAACATGACCTTTACAGTATTGACGGGGAAATTGACTAATGTCATGAAACCGGTTAGCCAAAAATAAAATATTGTTTGTGCATCTGAACTTCATTTATTTATCAAAGTATTTAAAACCCGTATTGTGGAATATTCACATTATTTGAAACTTTATCGTACCCAATACGAGGAAAGATGCCACCAAAGAACGCAAAGAAGACAACCGAAGATGAGGAACAACCTAATGTCGAAGTGGTGGAGACAACTTCGTCATTTGAAAAACAGGTCATGAAGAAAATTGATAAAATGCACGGGACGCTGAAGGAAATTTCGGAAAATGTGAGTAAACTTACAAACATTATTTCCACATCCAAAGAAAATACTACCGCCAAAGAAGTCGTTTCGGAAACAAGTAACACTTCGAACCAAATACTTCAAGAAATGGCCAACACCCTGAAAGAAATTTTAAATGCCAAAGATTCTGCACCCAACAGTCAGCCCATTGTAATCCAAGAATCAACACAAATATTAATTGAACACGAAGCAGAAAAAATTAAACAAACAATGATACAGGTATGGAATACTAAATTAAAGAAGAGAGCAGCAGAATTTTGGCAAATGGTCCGAAATGAGAACACTGCGAAAATATATGAGACATGGAAAGGTAACTCCCCTACGATTATCCCTAGGAGATTCCAAATGAAGACAATAAAAGATGAGCCATCTATACAGACAAAACTTAGGGAAAAGCAGGTCATGTCAAACTTCGAAACAGAAATAGAATTGATGAAGCTGAGAGCCGAGAGCCACCAGGAGAAATACCAAAAACTTGACGAGGAAATGAAAGAAATCATCAGCAAGAAACAGAGCGGTCAGAGACAGGAGCTGTTGAAGAAGCTTTGGAGGGATGAGTGTGTTTTAGAGGAAATTAGATCACGAGAACGATGGGAAAACAGTAACATAAAGTGGTCGGAGAAATACGAATCAGAGTTTGTAAAATTCTTCGAAACAAAAAACCCATTTATTTGGGATGAACAGTTCTTTCCCCCTAAAATGAGAAGCCAAACAGAGGATAACCAACAGCAACAAGACGATATTGTGGAAGACACTGACAGGGAACAAGCAACTAATGAAGATGTTATAATAACTGGTGTCTCCACTTATGCACAAGCAGCTAAAAAGGGAATTAAGCCCCAGTCCACTAATCCGGGATCTACTCTCATAGGCAAGCAGGTAAATTTTAGGAAACCGACCACTTACAAACCAAACACAGCCTATGATAATCGCCGTCCACAATTCCAAGGCAACAACAATAGACCACCCCTCTTAGATAAAACACTACCACAAACATATGACAAAAGACAACCGTTTTTAAATAAACAAACGGTACACAACAACAACAACAGACCACCCCTTTTAGATAGACCAGCAGTACCATACAATAACAC
This sequence comes from Lucinisca nassula, assembly GCA_963580285.1. NCBI lineage: Eukaryota > Metazoa > Mollusca > Bivalvia > Lucinida > Lucinidae > Lucinisca > Lucinisca nassula. The sequence goes on from OY757021.1 coordinate 136,866,339, forward strand.
AGCAGGTTTACAGCAGGTGCAAACACAAGGTGTCAACCCATTCGGAAATAATGCCATGTACCGTCAACCTACACAAAGCAGACCATATCAGCACCAGAACAACTATCCAGCTACCAACACAAATGATTTTTTGTACCAAGGACCCCCAATGTACAGACGCCCGTAACAAAACAAACACATGACGTTCAAACCATAAACCTGTCCAACCGTAAACTTACCGAAACAGAAACAAAATTATTGGCAAAAGGTTTAAAATTTACCCCCACACCAAACAATGCAAACACACAAGAATTGGCTAAAGATATTATAGAATTTACACGTAAAGTGCGCCTAATGGAATTCTTTGATGGAAAAGAAGACGATGACGAATCAATGGTAAGAAATAGATCAAATTTTGTTCCTCCTAAACATAGAGAAATGTTACTAGAGAACTTTGTTCAAACCACAACAAATATACCACTTGACCCAGTAAATAATTCAGATATCAGACGAAACCTTAACTTTTCTCAAAGACATGCCATTACAACACTAGCAAAGGATGAAAACATCATCATTAAACAAGCCGACAAAGGAGGTGCTACCGTAATCATGAACAGAGTATTTTACCAAAACAAAATTGAAGAAATGTTATCAAACAATGAATACTACCAAAAGTTAGACCATGACCCCCACAAAGAAATAATGAAAAAGTACAGATTACTCCTTCAGAAACATGAAATAGAATTAACAAAAAAAGAGTATGATTATTTAATAAATTTTGAATGCAAACCGAGTAATTTTTATGGCCTCCCTAAAATCCATAAAAATAAAGAAATCAATGAAGCTTGCGCAAGTTCTTCATCAAATTATATTGAACTGGAAGCACCAGAAACCCTTTCATTTAGGCCAATAGTTGCTGGTCCCGTTTGCGAAACACATCGCCTAAGCAATGTTATAGATATTTTACTCCAACCGTATGCCAAATATGTTAAGAGCTATATTAAGGATACAAAGGACTTTCTACAAAAATTACCCACACAAATAGACAAAGACAGCACACTAGTAACTTTCGACGTCGAAAGCCTCTATTCTAATATTCCGCATGACCTGGGTTTAAACGCAATATCATTCTGGATTAATAAATACCCAAATGAATTACCAAGCAGAATAACAAAAGAGTTCGTACTAGACGGAATAAAACTTATCTTGGAAAATAACAGTTTTCATTTTAATGACGAGTATTTCATCCAAATCAAAGGCACGGCGATGGGAACCAAATTTGCCCCCGTCTATGCCACACTCGTTTTAGCATACCTTGAAGAGAAATTGTATGAACAATCGGAAAACGATTTTGGTTTAGAGTTCAGGTCATATTTGGAAACAAATTTCAAAAGATTCCTTGATGACTGTTTCCTTATATTTAAACAATCAGAAGAAGATTTGAAGAAACTTCATAGTCTACTAAACATGTTACATCCAAGCATCAAATTTACACTCGATAAAAACAGAAGACAACTCTCATTTTTAGATACCATGGTCATTAACGACAACGGAAAAATTAAAACAGACATATATTATAAACCAACAGATTCAAAGCAATATCTCTTATACACATCATGCCACCCAAAACACACACGAAATAGCATTCCATACAATTTAGCTCGAAGACTAAAGATGATCATTTCTGAAGAAAACACACTTCTTACACGTCTCGAAGAATTGCATGGATTCCTTTTAAAGCAGAAATATCCACCTTCACTGATACAAGACAGCATTGCAAAAATTAAGGCTTTAAACAGAGAGACACTTCTACATCCCACCGAAAAAGCAAAGATAATAATTTGATACCATACGTATCTACTTTCAATCCTCACAACCCAGAGATTTTCCCAGAAATACAGAAAAATAAATCACTCCTTCTGAGAGATGACAGGTTAAAATCTATTTTCCGAAGTAAAACCTTTTTAAAAAGCAAGCGCCAATCTCCAAATTTAAAGAAACTATTAACAAAAGCTAAGTTTTCAAACAAACAACCAAGCATAGCCAAAGTAACAAAATGCAACGAACCAAGATGTGGTTTGTGCAAATATATAAAAGAAGGTTCGACATACAGCTTTAATGACAAAATCTTTACTGTGACTTGTGACATGTCGTGTACCGTCAGAAATGTCATATATGTAATTGAATGCAGGGGGTGTAACAAATATTACATTGGGGAAACAAACAACTTGAGAAAAAGAACGACCCTACATAATCAGCACATAAGAAATGAAAACTTGAGAATGATACCCCTTAGTGGACACATTGCTTCCTGTTCGAAACAAGACCCGAAATATTACATGTTTCCATTCTACAAAATGAAAACAGACAGCATAATTGAAAGAAAAGAAAAGGAAAAGTATTTTATACAACAATATAAACCAGAACTCAATTCAACATAACCGTTTGTAGATAGTGGAGACGCCAGTTATGATATCACTTCATTTCAACGTGTATTTACCGATCATGTTTATCCATTATTAATTCGTTACATAATACATACAGACCGGACGGAAGTTCATGACGTTACGTTACGTTACGTTACGCCAACTTCCATAGTAACAAGACGCCATTATATGGACATCGCTATACTTAAATAAAGGCTTTGAAAATTGACTAATGTCATGAAACCGGTTAGCCAAAAATAAAATATTGTTTGTGCATCTGAACTTCATTTATTTATCAAAGTATTTAAAACCCGTATTGTGGAATATTCACATTATTTGAAACTATATATATATGTGTGTATATATATATATATATATATATATATATATATATATATATATATATATATATATATATATATATATATATATATATATATATATATACACACACACAAAGACAACCATGAAAAAAATAAACCACGACAGAAGAACCGCCTTGGAACGGACAGCAGCCTACATCAAACAGCAAACTCGATGGAAAAACCCTCAGACCCGAGCGAAGTGGAAGGCCTCATAAGAAAGAGTGCTGGTGAATAAGAAGCAAAAGGAATCAACAAAGCCGGGCAGAAACGTGGCGGGGAGCCAGGGCTAGAGGTTTCTTGTTCAATCTACAATAGACAGTGGTCACATCAGTAATCTTATAAGAGCACAATAGCAACAAACAATATTTCAGTAATGACAGATGAACTACTTTTGTTACTGGGATTTGGTACGCGGAAGACGATGTCGGTGATCATCAACAATCATAGCTTCATTTCAATTCTGCAGCTGGTGTTAAATACCGCGTGGCGGTGGCAGAACGTCTCACCTAGTGTAGTTTATATGTTAGTCACACATGGGACAGGACAAGAATATCCCTTAAAATGACAGTGTGTGATTTCCTTGTCTCGAACTGCTGTCTCACCCTAGGGTTTATTATATAAGCTGTCTCAGTCTGTCAATCATTGCTCTATACAATGTATAGGAAACCATGTACATTGAATTGGAACTACCCCCCCCCCCCACCCCCCCCCCCCCAACTGTCTTCTGCTGCATGTTTTGTTACTCATGCAACAGGGCAGCGTTTTTGTTTCTATTTCTCCTTTGATGCACATAATAAACAGCCACGATTTCGTGTCCCTAATCAGCTTATACGCGGTGGGAGTAAGGGCGATTATTGTGGCCACGTAAAACGTAAAAAATATTTAAGCCCCCCCCCCCCCCCCCCCCCAACGTCCATTGGAATTCGTTTCACTGACCGTTCCAAGGAGGGTTTTCTGTCGCGGTTTACTTTTGTTATATTTGAGTGTGTGTATCGCTTATATTATTTTGTTTTGGATAGCCAATTGGCCATTTTGTGGGAAAGTAACTGTCCTTTTGGCATTCCGCAATTGGTTTCCATTAGGGTCTAGTTGTTTCATGTTTGTGAATTTTTTCCCTTTTGTGTCTCTGATGGGAGCTGTGGGTTAATTGTATCGATTCCTGATCATTGCTTTCTATTCTAGTTTTTAAAAGATCCCCCCACTTGATTTGTAAGGTAGGGTCATTTTTCAGAGAGCATTGGTAGCTAAAATAAACTCGATAAGCTAAAATAAACTCGATAAACTTGAAAACTCACCACCTAAAATCACCCGTGTCTGGGCTAATTGGTCGGTTTGAGGAGAGACAAACTTTTGTACAGATATGACCAGAATATGCCTAGATCGTTAGGGAAGAGTCAACGAAGGTTGAATTATGGATGGTCAGTTGTTGGTGATCTGACGAGTAAAAATCTCTTTCTCCACCCCGTTTGATAGCATAGGGGGTCAACCGCAGTAGTTGATTATCTAACGAGCAGAAGTCTCTTCCTCTACCACCTTTGATAGCATAGGGGGTAACTACATTGTCATTTATCCCCATGAGAGATAACCCATCTATCGGAGAATAGATGGGAGATAATTTGTCTAAAGTTAAATACGCGTTTTATGTGATTGACGTTGGGATATACACAGCGTACATTATTATAGTTATTTTGATTTTTGTCGGGGAACATGGGATCATATTCCCCACCTGAGAGCGATATTTAGCCGAGACATTTGGCTCGGGCAAATATTGCTTTCAGGCGGGGAATATGAGCCCACGTTCCCCGCCAAGAATCAAAATAACGAATTTGTTATACTGCAAAGCTTTTTCTTGACTTTGTTTTATTCTTGACGGGGAACATACATGGGATTATATTCCCCACCTGAGAGCGATATTTGCCCGAGCCGTTAGACAAGGGCAAATATCGCTTTCAGGCGAGAATTGTGATCCCATGTTCCCCGTCAAGAATCAAAATAACGAATTTGTTATACTGCAAAGTACAAGTGGAGGCAATGATCAGGAATCGATACATTTCACCCACAGCTCCCATCAGAGACACCGAAGGGAAAGAAGCACAAACATGAAACAACAGACCCTAAAAGCCAAAAGGACAGTTACTTTCCAACAAAATGGCCGATAGGCTATCCAAAATAAAATAATATAAGCGACACAAACACCCAAAGACAAACCATAACAAAAATAAGCCGCGACAGAAGAAGCTTTTTCATGACATTTGGTACATCGTTCCAATGTTTACTTATGTAGTGGACGTCTTGATGATGATGATGATGATTATTTCATGTTTAACGACGCGTCAACCCTCTTTGTGGTCATAAGCGTCAAGCGGTTAATGGTTAAATGGCATGAAGAATTATGAGAATATTATAAGTAAAAAGGTAAAAGTGGACGTCTTGAGAAGTAGATGTTTATAACGCGCCCTTCTGCATCCACTACGTTGATCACGGCGCTCAGTGGGAAAATGTTAACGTCATGTTAAAATGTGAGTTTTATATGAGAAAAAAAAAATGAAATAAAGTACCCAATGAATGAAAAACAATCAAAAGTCTCTATTTTATTGTGGTGTAAAAAAGATTAATTTGCATATATTTTTGTCAACTGCAGTAAATCCAAGATGGTGGACATAACAATTCAGCGAAGGCAAGCACGAGAGGAGTATATATTTTTGCTAAGCTCCTTGAGCTGTCCAATCAAATGTATGGAAATTTCCTTGCAGTATAAAAAAGTTAATAACGTTGCAGTATAGTTTAATAACGTTGCACCTGCGGTGCACTATAGGACCTCCGGGAAGAGACATAAATGCTTAAGTGTTATTAGATTTACTTGTTTATTTATTTATCTAGTTTTCTTTTCCTAGTGTACGAGTTCCACGTAGTGGGTGCTAGACTTGGCCAGTCCTTCTTCATATAAAACCATTGTCTTGGACTAGGTGGGACAAACTATGAAATGTGTGTTTGTACATGTTGTAAAATTGTGATATTTGTAAATTATGTACATAATTGAATCATATAAAGGATTCTAAATTACTTATAATTTCCTCACAATTGGAAAAATCCATAAATAGGATTGTCGCACTCGGTTGTCCTTGCAACATATGTGTTTGGCCATCTCATGGCAAAGCATATATGTTACACAATTATGGAAGTAGAAATGTCACACAGATGTGTTTGTAGCGTTGCAACGTCGTCTCCCCGTCGGTCCACGTTAGCATGCTGTTTCGTGCTTAGCTGGGCTACTACTTATGAATCAAAACTCAATTTGCCTACAACGTTTTCTTTGTTTTCAAAGGCGACCTTAGCAGCTTTGCCTCACACTGTCCCAGTAAACGTCAGTTGCTATATAAAGGATCTTGCTCGAGTAAGATTAGAGATTTTTTTACACCGAAGTGTATTGCCAAGAAGATCAAAAAAATTTTCGAGAGAAAACATAGGCTTGTCACGAAAATTTATACTTGCAGGAGTTTCGTAAAATCATTCTTCGATATAAAACATTGAGTGCAACATACATGTTATATGACAGAGTGCATGCATAGTAGTTAACCCAATCACGGTTGATAACTTTGCTTCCCTCTTTAATTGCACGCTGGTGGGTCAGGACGGTTCCAGTGTAAAGGCTTACTCAGAGCTAAAATTTATTTTATGTGATATGGTGCCTGATGCTCTGTCTCTGGTCGGGTCCATCGGAGTTTAACCGTTGGTTTTCTTTTGCTCCAGCATTTCAGTATTTCTTGCTGTCGAGTCCTCACCGTTGTTTCATCTCTGTGGTTGTTTGACTTTCGTGTTCTCGGAGATGTTACACTGATGAGTTAGGAAGCCGCGGAGGTAAGGGCGGGGATTACGGCCGCGGAAAATCACCCTCTCCCCAGTGAAATACTTTTCACTGACAGTTCCAAGACGGTTGGTTCTTCTGTAGCGGTTTATTTTTGAATGTGTGTATCGCTTATCGTCTGCTTGGTGCAATAACGTAGGCCTACTGACATAATGGCGTAATGTCAGTTACACCGTTATTGCACCAAACAGATGTTATATTTTATTTGTATAGAAAATTGGCCGTTTTGTTGGAAAGTAACTGTCCTTTTGGCTTTCCGCTATTGATGTTTTCATTAGGGTCTAGTTATTTCATGTTTGTGTTGTCTGATGGGAGGTCACAGTATCCAGACTCGTTGTACCCTCCATCGTGTATCTGGTGTGTAAACAATGATTTCTAACACTCGTGTGTGACTAGTAGTCAGAATTCGTCACGATTTAATTCGTATTCTGATATATATTGCGTCATTTATGATGATTTACCTTCGTTAGCCACTATGAGCTAAGTTATGTTTTTGTGACTGTTCTGTCTGGTAAAACGATAAACTCATTGTCTAGACATGAATTTTATATGAGCAGAGAGGTAATCAGATGGAGATTTCTGAAATTTCAAGCTTGCATATAATTTTCTGTTTCCACTGCGTGGTCCCGCGTTGACGGCCTGGTTTGACGATTTGTCGTGCGTTCAGTTCTTGACTGACGGATAATTATGTGGGTCATTCCAACATTCTGCATGTAAACGTGCACATTCGAGAGTGAAATGACTGCAGTAGTGTTAAAAAAAATAACGATATAGATCAAAGGCGTATGATCTGCCTCGTCTTTACAAATGGTTTGCCGCCCAAAACTACGATTTTCATGTTTTTGACCGCCAACACTCTAATGATTTGTACAACGTCCCTTGAGTTGGACTCTTCGGTGGCTGCACGGGATTTATCTATATATAGATATTGGCCATTTCGATAGTGTGAGTGACAGAATTGGACTTAGTTTTTATCGAAAAATTCAGAAATTGTAAAAAGTCCATCTAATTAGAGCAAAAAGTATACCACTCAGGAGGCTGAATCCTTAACGAGAAGTTGGCGATGCTTCTCCTCCACAACTTTCTCGCTGGATGTATTGATCAAAAATCAAAAATAAAAAAGTTATCGCCGAAAAACGCGGCAAAAAAGATAAAAAGTCGACTTTATCTATTTATCTGAATATCTATCTTCGTCGGTCTGAGTCGGTCACTTCACACCCTGAGTCGGTCACATTTTGCCAATTACCTCAGTTTGGCGAGAAGATAAATTTAGAATTTATCTTTAAACAAAAACGTTACTGATTAGTAGAGGTATACTAGAACGCATGTCGCTGGGTCCCAATCTATACTGTACTGGAAACAAAAAACAAGAGGGCCAAGATGGCCCTGGTTCGCTCACCTGATTTCAAGGTGACATTTTTCTATTTTTAGCTCCGGTGGCCATTTTTCTCATCAGAGAATAAATGTTTTAGCTTTTTTGGTAAATGGCCACCTAGCAAACTTCCTGTGAAGTTTGAATGAAATTGGCCTAGGGATAAAGGAGTTGTTTTGAATTTTTTCTATTTTTAGACATGGTAGCCATCTTGTTCATCTAAGCTGAACGATCTTAGCATTTATGGTAGGCAGTCTTCTAAGCAACATTCCTGAGAAGTTTGTGCAAAATTGGCTCAAGGGTTTAAGAGAATTTAGCATTTTAAGGAAAGTATTGGCGTTTTTTCTATTTCTAGCTCTGACGATCATCTTTCTCATTGGAGAGGAATGGTTTTAGCTATTTTGGTAGAGGGCCACGTAAGCAACATTTCTATGAAGTTTGAATGAAATTGGGACAGGGCTTTGAGAGAAGTCATTTAAAGATTTCTCAAAATTTTAAGTTTTGGAGGTCATCTACCAAAACGCTAAAACCGTTTTGTTCTGATGAACAAGATGACCGACAAAGCTAAAAAAAGAAAAAAAAAAAAAAAAAAAAAGAAACATCAACAGTTTGCTAAAAATGTTAATTCCTCCTAAACCCTTGGGCCAATATTGCTAACACTTCACAGGAATGTTGCCCAGGTGGCTCTCTACCAAAACAGTTAAAATCATGGGAATTTTGCTCAGGTAATCCTCTACCAAAATAGCTAAAACCGTCGGTTTTAATAAATCAAATGGCTGACATACCTTAAATAGAAACTCTTAAGCCAGTGTTATTCAGTTTTTGCAAGACTGTTGCCCAGGTGATCATCTATGTAAGTGCAACAGTTATGCTTCATGGAATGGCTGCCACCCACATGGCTTTCAGAAGTATAGTGACATCTTGATATCAAGTGAGCGATTAAGGGCCATCTTGGCCCTCTTGTTCTATTTTAGCCACGGTGGCCATTTTGCTCCTTCGAGCGATAACCGTTCTGGCCATTTTTGGAGTGGGTCACCTGAGCAACATTCCTATGATGTTTGAATGGAATTTGCCAAGAACAGAGAAGTTGTCGTATAAAAAGTTTTCTATTTTTACCTTTGATTGCCATCTTGGTTATCGGAGCGGAACGATTTTAGCTATTTTGATAGGGAGCCACCAGGCAACAGTTCGGTGAAGTTTGAATCATATTGATCAAGGTGTTTAGGGGGAGCTCACATTTAAAGCTATTTGTTGACGATGCACAACGTATGACGCACGACGGACATTGGCTGACTACAACAGCTCAGCATGAGCATTTCGTGCTCAGCCGGGGCCAAAAATATACGACTCTTAAAATGACTACAACTCTTAAATAGCTAGACTGATTTTGAAATGTTTCTTGAGCAACGCAAACCAATACTGCTCAAGCCATCCACTCCATCTTATATTTTACCTACAATTTTATTTGTACAGTAAGGCTCAGGTGAGCGATCCAGGGCCATTATGGCCTTCTTGTTATGTCTTAGGGGTGCTTATTACACGAATGATAGCCAACTATTAACCCTTTTTGTACCAAATGGAATCTTCCAACTTATATATGGCAGGAGTCCATTTCGAAATTAAAGGGTGTCAGGTTGTGGTATCTTCAAAATTGATTTGGAAAATGGCTGACCTTCCTGCAGATAGTGTAGGCCCTGATGAGACGCCGCGTTCTGCGGCGTCTCATCTGGGCCTGCACTGTTTGCCAAGGTACCCCTTTTCGGGTTTCCGGTACTAAATGGATAAAAAATCTGCAAAACTGCTGCAGTTATTACGACAACAAGCCCGTTTGCGTCCTTCTACTCTCTAGAACTAGTATTGTTCAGATGATATAATGAGCCAGCGCACGACAAAACCTACAGTAAGACATGTGCGCCCATCGAAGACTCAGATCAGCCTGCGTATCCATATAGTCTAACCAGAGACTTCTTTAGCTGCACGAAAGGAGCATTTGGTCCTTAGCTATCCTTAGAGCGCACAACGAATACTCTGATCAGACTGCGCGGATGCGCAGGCTGATCTGAGTATTCGTTGGGCGCACATGTCTTATTGTAGGTTTTGACATGCGCTGGCACAAATCATTTATAGCAAAAGCATAGAGTGTGGGTGCTCGTTAACGAGTACCAACAAATTATGTAATTAAGCAAAAATAAAGAATCATCACGAAAACACGCCTATATAATTCTGACCCCATTGAATCCCACTTTTATTCAGTAAAACTGGGATTTACAGGGGTAAACCTTATTTTTGTTATTTCTGCTCTAAAATACAGGTTGTGGGTATTCGTTAGAACCGCCTCGATGAGGCAGGTCTAACGTGTACACACAATCTATATTTTGAGCAGAAATAAGACAAATATCGCAATTTTTCATCTGAAATTTTTCATTTTTCGGCGGTAAAGTTTACAATGTATTTGTATAGGCGTGTTTTCGTGATGATAACGTATACCCTTGCAAACCGTACTTTTGTTTATAAAGTTGGGTTTTCGTTCTCGTGGTGTATTGTTTGCTAGTATCCTTAAAAGTCTATTAGTTGTGTGACATTTTAGCAAGCGTGATAGGCGATTGTAAGCTTTTAAACCGTTGAAAGGTTAATCAGGGTATAAGACGATTAAAGATTTTTTTTTTTAAATATTTTTGCATTCAATTCGAACATGTATTAAAGGAGGATTGTTAAAAGAACACGGTAGCATGTCTAATTTCTTTCTTTTCGAAAACAAAAATACTTGAAATTTTGTTTAAAATCAATTCTAAATAAATTTTTATTCACAGGTTTGTTCCGTTTCTCTGTTTTCTTTCATATTTATATATAGTTTCGCAAATATAAAATATTTAATACATGCGGAAAATTTTAATAATTAATCGATCTATTTGTTTTGTGACAACAGTATTAATATTTCACAGCTCTGCTAAAGCATATACAGTCGACAGGTCAGAGTAACTAAATATCTAACACTGAGTGGATTGATTGTAATTAATATATTTAGTGCAATGACAATAGAAGAGACAATATTCCGCTATTAACCCATTTTGTACCGGAACCCCAAAACGGGTATCCTGGCAAATAGTACAGGCCCAGATCTTACGCCGCGGCGTCTGATCAAGGCCTACACTATTTGCAAAAAATTCAGCTATTTTTTCAAATAAATGTTGAAGAAAATACAACCTGACACCCCTAAATTTTGAAATGGACTCCTTCTATATATAAGGAGGACGATTCCATTTGACCACCTAAAATTAAGACCTATTCTTCTCTAAAACCATACTTGAATCTTTCTTTGTGTTTTCTACACCCAGTGTCCTTCAGTAAGTGACCACTTTATGGACTGTTCAAAAGCGGTCTTAAAACTCTTTTGAACCATCCCAAATGGTCTTAATATAGGAATTTTACTGTATACGACAAGCGAAGACCCAGATCGGCATTCGTCTAAGTTTGCCTGGACCCTACCATAAAAAACAAAGTAGAAGTTCTTGCACTGAGAGGGAGACGATGCCCAGGCTGAACTGAGCACGAGCACTCGTCCAACGGCATGGTTTGAAACAAAAACTTATCGCTTGTCAGAAAACTACTTGATATTTGATATTAACTCTCAATTTAAACTAAATGTATTTTAAGTTTACAAAAGCGAGATCAACTGTTTTACGCATTTATAATTCAGATTAATCAGCATAGTGCTATATAGTAGCGAGTAATATTCAGAAGTTCGAGTAACCATGGCAACCTTATTACCAGTGATAGACAGTGGGTTTCCAGATGTGGTAACTAGTGCTGATTTCCTAAAAAAAGCAAGGCCAACAAGTAAAACAAAGTAAGTACTGCTGTGGTTTTTACATTTTTAATTCTAACTTAATTGGCTTTTTTGCTGAAGAGTTCTTGTGGGAGTGTGGGGTGAGGTGAGCGGGAGCTGTTGGTGCTTTTGCTTTCCGTGATTTTTATAACATGTTGTGTTTGTTTCTTTTCCTCTTGGTGCCACTGTTTGTAGGGCTGGCTAATTGGAGCTCAAAAGATAATCGATTATCATTCCTGTCATTGCGATTGATAATCGATTAGTAATCACTGAAGATTTGGTCATAATTTTACCTGCCTGGCTTTCTGTCTGAGCATGACTCCTACCATATGCTGTACTTTGCCATATGTATTTGAACAGACAGACCTGAGCAAACAGTGTAGACCCAGATGAGAAGCCACAGAACGCGGCGTCTCATCTGGGTCTGCACTGTTTGCCACTCATACAGCTATTTTAGACACAGCTTTGGGTAATAAATTGTACTTATCAAATGAATCGGTAACAAGCAAATCAGTAATGATAATCATTTTTGTGGAGTTTATCGATTAAACGATCGATTATCTGATTAATCGTGTCTGTCTTAACTGTTTGGCTGTGATCTTTGATGAACTATTTCTTATCTGCTCTTACTTACACTTGTCTACTCTTACGTGATCAGCTTGGCGTTGGCCAGGGCCAGCGGAGAACAACCTTGTCCTACTCACAAATATCAAATGAGCCAGCGCACGACAAAACCTACAATATAACGTGCGCCCAGCGAAGAATCCGATCAGCCTGCATATCCATATAGTTTAACCAGAGACTTCTCTTGTTGCATGAAGGAGCATTGGGCCCTTAGCTATCCTAAGAGCGCACAGCGAAGACTGAGCAGACTGCGCGGGTGCGTAGGCTGATCTGAGTCTTCGTTGGGCGCACATGTCTTATTGTAGGTTTTGTCGTGCGCTGGCTCATGGAGTTTCAGTTAACGATTATGAGAAGAACGAATATTCACAGCTGCCTTAAACATGACAATTTTCTTCTTCGTTTGATTTTAATTGTTAATAGCAGAACGAATATCATGCGAACTTTAACTGAGTTTAAAGAAAGTTTATAGCACTGTTTTGGTAACATTTAATCAGATGGTTTATTGAGCTACGACATTTTGAGCATCTGTGACACTTATACCCCTGTTACACAGTCACGAATTTGCTACGTGTTGTCTCGAGTTAACAACTCGCAGCATGTCGTAGTGATGTCGCCATAAATCGGCGGTTGTCGTACGCATCTTGCCTCAACTCGCCCCAACTCGTAGCTTACGAGAATTTTAAAGGGTCTCGGGACAACTCGTACTTGAAGTGGGCGGAGCTTAACTCGTACTGCCCGTGTAACTAATTCGTAGTTTGACGTGGAAATCTAGTAGCTCGTGCGACTTTAGTCTGCTTTTCATACCACGAGTTACTACGAGTTAGTCACGAGTTGCTGCGACAAAGTACGATATAATCCCGAGATTGGCTACGACATTCCTACGAGAAGACACGACATTTATACGACTTAGTACGAGTTTGTACGAGTTACGGCGAGATAACTCGCTACATGTATGAAAGCAGTAAATACAATTTTATTCCGATTATGTCGTAGATATGTCGTGAGGTACTCGTAGAACAGTTTTGGCCAAAAGAACAGAACAACAACTCGCGCTATCTCGTACGACATGTCCTGAGTTATAAGTCGTAATATCTTGGCTCATGTCGATCACGTGACTGTATGACAGGGGTATTTCAGAGCGTGTGTGTTTCTTACTGATAAGTAACTTTGATATTGTGTTCCCCCAATGTGAAGCTCTATAGGTGGTAGGATTCCGTTTAGCTAGCAGCAGTCATAGAATTAAGATTTTCTAGCACAACAGACCGAAACATACGTGGCGAGTCTTCACTGTCTACGTCCATGGGCGTAGACATTATAGACGTAGGATTTACATTTGTTACCCACAATGCAGGTTAACATGCATATTCAATGCAACAACAAGTATAAGCTTTGGCAAGAAGAAAACGCGGCCCATAACAAGCGTACGCTTTCACACAAAAAGAGGCACAGGGGCAGAGTTCTGTCACAGAAATGCTACCACATTGTACAAGTCCATATTTGCTTTCAAATTTGCACAGGCTAAGACAAAATATACATCTACAAACTCTCGGCCTATCCTATAAGCTCCACAGGAGCCTGGTGAGCTAAAAAAAACATGGCTCTTCACCGTTAGCAAAATGTTTGGGCTAATCTTCAATTATTCTTCTAAAAGTTGTCTACGTAACTTCTCCGTTATGCTATGTTCCCCACTATCATGATTCGCGACACGATTGAAATCGTGGTCTTAATCGTAGACTTATCGTGGTGATCCTATCAGATCTTATTATCAGATCTTGAGGTCAGTCTTGGAAATCGTGAAAACCTTTTGAACGGTTAAAAGTTTTTCCCAATCATAGTGTTTATGCTGTAAAAGTTCAAGAAACAACGAAGTCCATGGTCAGTCCGGCTATTTATATACCCGTCGGGATCCAGTCGTAGCTCAAATCGTGATCATCATCGTGAAAAACATCCGAGTCCGAAGTCGTATGCTATCGTAACGGAGCGCATCGGTTTGTAATGAACGTATCAGAACGTACATATATCTGCACGTAACAGCTAGTCCTGATCCGGGTAACCCGATCGTGATGATCGTTTCAGATCGAGACCAAATCATAGACTCGATCGCAACAATCCTCGATGAGGCGGTTCTAACGAGTACCTACAATCTATATTTTGAGCAGAAATAAGGAAAATATCACAATTTTTCATCCTAAAATTTTAGTTTTTTTTTTTTTTTTTTTTTTTTTTCGGCGAAAAATTTACAATGTATTTATATAGGCGTATTTTGGTAATGGTGTTCCACCCATCTTGTACTGACTGGAATCTTCCATCGTGTATGTCGAAGACCAGATTGAGTTGATTTTATAAAGGCAATTTTTTCTAATAGTGATGTTCCTGATCAGACGCCACGTTCAGCGGTGTCTGATCTGGGCCTGCACTGTTTGCTGGTGACCCGTGTTGGAGGTTTCCCATAAATGTTGGGTTCAAGATCAAAAATGATAAATTAACTTTATAACACTATTCAATGATTCCATTTTGTGTTACATAATGACTCAAGAATGAACTACATATTGAAATTTTATCGATAGTTCTGGTCTAGGGTAGGATAAGTGTAAAACTTCTGTTTACTATACTGGGTGTAATAAAAACACAAATGAAATTATAATCTAAGGCGCAGACATTCAGTTAAAATACTTAAACAAAATAATTAAACTGTCTGATTTCAAAAGTTGTTCATATTCAATGCACATTTATGTTCTGAGTGAAGTTAGCGGTTCTTATACATAATGGCAGTTCCACGGACAATGGCACCGGCATATCTCTGGGAGGATTTTCAGTTGCCCTCCCAACAGAATCGTCCATGGTAAGATTTTGTTTTCTATTATAGACGTCGATGTTCTCTTGTAATATGTTCTTTTATTTTTCGCGCTGCATGTGCTTCAGGATTCAGAGATCACTGAAGCAGTCTGTGATGAGTATGACCAGACAATGCAGATGTTCAAACATACATTACGTATACTTTTTTTCCTGAAACTCAGGGGTGAACGGGTTAATCCTTAACGACGCCGAGGAAAAACTACATCTGAATCTGTCGTCTGCTTATGTCGCCTGCTAAATCTTTTTGCCAAATTATTAAAAATATTTTTGCATACATGCAAACAGAATGGACCCAGATCAGAGTGCTCCTATAGGAGCAGACTGATCTGGGCCCACACTGTTTGCAAAAATGACTTTTAATGTAACCGGCAGAAGACAAAACAGGCGACAATTGTCGTTATTGACATTTTATGGGTTAAATGACCAATTGTTACATATTTGAAGAAGGCGTAAAGGTATATATGTCCATAAGGGCGAAAGGGACATATTGTTTTGGCGCGGATCCCATTTGCCTCGGCGTTGGCATCGGTGTTGGCGCCGGCGTAGCCTGTTTGAAGCTCAATATCTTCTGAACTTATTGATGAATTCTGACCAAAGTGCATGTTTTTGGAAAACAGCCATTAGGTTTTGATGGCATTGACCTTATTTTCAAGGGCGCAGGCCCCACAAAACTGCCAATTTTTAGCCAAAGGGGCTTGTCTGCACCCCATTTCATGAACAAATCGATGAAATTTGTCCAAGCTTGGTACAATATATCACTGCAACCTACCAAAGATTCCATTAGATTTTGATGGCCTTGACCTTATTTTCCAGATTTTGGCTTATCTGCACCCTATCTAGTGAACGAATGGATTAAATTTGGTCAAGCGGTGTAAAATATGTCATTGCAACCTACCAAAGATTTGATTCGATTTTTGGTGACCTTGACCTTATTTTCAAGGGCACAGCCCCCAAAAAACCTGTCAATTCTGGGACAGAAATGGCTTTTCTGCACCCTATCACATGGGCAAATAAATGGAATTTTGTCAAACTTATGATAATATATCATTGCAACCTACCAATGTTTGATTAGATTTTGGTGACTGACCTTCACCTTATTTTCAAGAGCACTGGCCTCCAAAACTGTCGGGTTTGGCTTGTCTGCAACCTATCTCATGAACGATTAGTTGAAATTTGGTAAAACCAGGAGCAATATATCATTGCGACCTACCAAAGATATAACTAGATTTGGTGACCTTGATCTTATTTTTGAGGGTGCATGCCCCACTAACTGTCAATTATCGCTTGTCTACACCCTATCTCATGAACGAATAGATGAAATGGTCAAACTTGGTACACTATATCATTGCAACCTATAGAAGATTTGATTAGATTTTGGTGACTTTGACCCTATTTTCAAGGTCAAAGGCTTCTGAAATGTTTCCATTTGGGGCAAATAAGGGCTTGTCAGCATACTGTCTCGCTTAGGAGTTGATGAATGTTGGTCAAATAGGGTACAATATGGATTGCAACCTACCGAAGATTTGAATAGATTTTAATGAACTTGGCAGGTTTCCGAAAACTGTCAGTTTATGGCCTAAAATTGTTTGTATGTACCTTAGATTTTTGTGACCTAAACCTTGTTTACAAGATCAAATAGATGTTTCAATTATATTCATGGTGGGTGACCTTGTTTTCCTCTGAAAACATTTCTTGTTTAAAGTTGTAATCCAGTTAAATGAGTCTCAGCCAGTTGTGTGTATCTGAAACCACTGAACATACTCATTGTTCTCAAAAGACCAAGCTGGAGGATCTTACACGAATGGTCATTAAAATGTTCAATAGAAATGTATGGAACGAGCTTGTAGCGAGTTTCATAAATTTCAGTTGAAATAATCATGAGTATCAGATTCTGTTTATCATACAATAATTTGAAATCTGATTTTATTGCTTCAGACTTTCAATAGAAAGCACGGGATTGTCACGGACGGCGCCAGTGAAGCACCAGTGACCATGTGCTAATACACGCGGGGATCATATCATTTTTATCTACTAAATAACAGCTAGCTTAATATGAACCGAGTCAGAAGAATACATTTTTTTTTGTCTTTCGCGAACATCAGTGCAGCTCTGCCTGCGCACTCTCTCGAGTAGTTTGCTGTTTACACATTAACAAGTCCGCCACTTTACCTGTCTATAGAGAAAAGTGGGGTTTGCGCGAGGGTTTACAATATTTATTCTTAAATGTGTTTCAAATATAGATATAAATCTATGTTGGTATCAGAAATATGAAACCCATTACAAATTTTCTTATAAAAATATCAGATTTTTAAGCCATGAAAAATGTTCTGTGTCTTTTTGGTGTGTAATTCTAATCCTCTAGTGCCCCGCGTATCATATATGATACATGACATATATTTGGTGCCGTGACCAGGATATTTAAATAAAATGTTGATATTTAATGCTATAAAGTATGTCAAGTTGTGAGGTCATAAGAAAATACAGTTGGATATTCTATGGTTTATTTAAAATAGTTTTTCAGCTATCACAGTGAAAAAGGTTGGATTTATCATATATGATACATTGTGCAACATTTTTGCTCAACATGAAAAATAGCCCTGCCAACCACATGTTTTAGAGAAAAAAAAACCTTGATACGTATTTCCAAAAGAATCTTTTAAATATATGCAAACATTGAAGGAATAATTAATCCTAAAAGATCTTGGAGTTATTGATCCTTGCTTGGGAACATTTAATACCCATTGAATCATATATGATATATACTCGTCTCCGTGACATTTAGTCCCCTAAATAATTCAGTGTGGTTTTGTAATATACTTCCCAAAATATGTCACTGTGGATAATATGAAAGTTTATGGACACTGGTTTATATGGTTGGGCTGTACAATAACTCGTACAATAATGTACAATAACCCGTTTGGGCTCTAGAGGGTCCAACCCTAGAATTTGATGGTCAAATATGGACGTTTTGATACCGTACAGTGAGATGGCTAAATTTAAGGCTAATTCTTCTTTTGAAAACATCTTTAAAAAGTATCAGTTTTTCTTTCTCTATGTTTTCTACACCAAAATGTCCTATTGATAGTAGAAGTAAAACAAAGATCAGGAATTGATACAATTAACTTACTCCACCCATAAAAGACACCAAAGGGAAAGAAATACAAACATTAAGCGACCAGACCATAATGGAAACCTAAACAAAGGAAGGCCATAAGGACAGTTACTTTCCCACAAAATGGCCATATGGTCATCCGAAACTAAAAGACACAAGTGATACACACAGTAAGTAACAAACAACAACATAAAATAAATCGCCACAGAAGAGCCGCCTTGGAACGGTCAGTGGAAGATTTCCACTGGGGGGCTTAAATCGATTTTACGTGGCCACAATCCTCGCCCTTACTTCCGTCGCGATTTAGACAAATAATTTGTTCAGTCCGCATGAAGGCCTCCTAACTCATCAGTGCAACATCTCCGTGAACACAAAAATCAAAGAACCACAGATGTGAGACAACGGTGAGGACTCGACAGCAAGAAACCACTGAAATGCTGGAGCAAAAGAAAACCAACAGTTAGACTCCGATGAGCCTTAAAGATAGTCTTAAAGACCACTTTTGAACAGTCCCATAGGTAGTCTTATTACGGGAATTTCACTTTTTTATGGGTTTGTGGATTAGGTGGCATGGCTTTTCATGTTTTGTGACTTATGCGAGAGGAAGAACGAGCTGGCGGAGTCATACAACTTTGTGGTGTTCATCTGTATCAGTAGTAGTCTTTTACTCTGTCTGAATTAGTAGCCTGTGATTTTCAACAGTCGGTGGTCCTGGGCAAATCATTCTTCGATATAAAATGGGTACAGCATAAATGATATACGACAGACTGCATGCATGGTAATTAACCCAATCACGGTTGACAACTTTGCTTCCCTCTTTAATTGCACGGTTTTCTTTTGCTCCAGCATTTCAGTGGTTTCTTGCTGTCGAGTCCTCACCGTTATTTCATCTCTGTGGTTGTTTGCTTTTTGTGTTCTGGGAGATGTTGCATTGATTAGTAAGGTGGCCTTCATGTGGACTGAACAAATTATTTGCCTAAATCGCTATGGGAGTAAGGGCAAGGATTGCGGTCGGGTAAAAAAGATTTAAGCCGCCAAGTGGAATTCGTTTCACCGAGTTCTTCTGTCGCGGTTTATTTTGTTATGGTGTGTCTTTGAGTGTCTGTGTCGCTTGTTTTTTTTTTTTTTTTTTTTTTTGTTATGGTTAGCCAATCGGCTATTTTGTTTGAGAGTAACTGTCCATTTGGCTTTCCGCTATTGATATTTCCATTAGGGTCTAGTTATTTCATGTCTGTGTTTCTTTCCCTTTGGTATCTCTGGTGGTTGTATCGATTCCTGATAATTGCCTTCACGTCCATCACGAAAACACGCCTATATAATTTTGACCCCCTTTAGCCCCACTTTTATTTAGCAAAACTGGAGTTTACAGGGGTAAACAGTATTTCCTTGTATCTGCTTAAAAGCATAGATTGTGGGTACTCGATAGAACCGCCTCGTCGAGGCGGTTCTATCGAGTCTCCACAATTTATGTTCCGAGCAGACATAAGAAAAAAATCCATTTTGTTTTCATTTTAAAATTTCCACTTTTTGGCTGCAAAATTGACAATGTATTTGTATAGGCGTGTTTTCGTAATGTGTGTTTTCCAGTCTCTTGTCCGGTTACTTTGGTCGTCGTTTTTCTTGGTCATTACTTTTTATCATCTATATCCTGTAGACCTTCTCTGCTGGGCTGTGTGTGTTTAATGGCTTTGTGGCCGTCACCTTATTTTTTGGTTTGGTTGATAGGTCCACCCATTGTCTCATCTGACCACAGAAAAGTCGCTGCGGAACTGACCGTGTGAAAAAAATATTCAATTGTACAATAACCCGTTTGGTGGTAAAATTTTGATCGGACTATATCCAAACCACAACTGTCTATATCATAAAATGTACTTGAACATTGAAACCATTTAAACATTTTGATAAATAGATTCGCAAACACAATGCTGGTTAAGACAAATTTACACAATTATTGATCTCGGATTTTAACACTTTGCATGAAATTCAATGGTATTTTATAAATGTTTAGGTCTAGACTCGCTATAGTATTGGTTATGATAATAATTCTAACCAAGTATACGATAAAGAAGAAATGTAGAAAGTCGCTGATATTTAAAGTCTTATTGAACTTTTAACAACACCTGAAAACTTCCCTGTAATGAAAACCCTGTAAACCCCCTTTTATAGCGATAAGTGGAGTTTTCAAGGTTTAACATTTTTTCTTGTTTTTGTTCTAAAGGCGGTACACCAAATTAAACATCACGTCGGGCGGAAAACCAAATTAAATATCACATCACGTTAATACGTTTGTGTAATAAACACCCTAAACATGCCTCCGTGGCCTGGTGGTTAAGGGCGCTGATACTTATCAGTTAAATAGGTCTCTCACAGTTGTGGTTCGAGCTTTTCTGGGATCACATGCCAAGTTCTGGTACGGAAGGTCATGTGGGTTTTCTCCGGACACTCCGGTTTTCGCCCACCTCTGAGAAACGATCATCTCGAAATAAATGAAATAATCTTGAAAGGGACGTTAAACCAAAACAGATAAATAAATAAATAAATAAATAAAAAGAAATAAAAAATGAACATCCATGATAATCCCACTATATACAGAGAAAAGGGTATTTTGCTGATTCTCACAGTGATGAGCCTGACAGCAACTTCAAATAGCCATTATTTCAGAATGCATAGTCTGTTTTACACCAAATGTTCACTGGGCTTTTGAATGCAACCTTTCTCAGCTAAATCATTGTTGCCATGGAAAAAGTGTGATTTTACATGTATTTTTGACCAAATCTTAATTTTCACACTGCTGTCAAGGCAACAATTAAGGGGTTTCGCATTGGCGACTTTCACTGTTTCCAGCATGTTTTGCCAGCATCAATTTTGGGACATTTTTGACGCCAGACACCCTCAGATTTATTTTCAGCGGCCGCTTGGGCCATACCCCCGATTTTTTTCGGAGGTGGGCCATACCCCCGATTTTTTTCGGAGGAGAGGTGGGCTAGCGCCCAACTTCAAACCTCCAAGAAGTATATTTTTAGTAGGGGGCCGCACAAAAAATAAACGGGTCACTTTTTGGTGCAACTTATCCTTATGTAAACATAGCTATCCAGGGGTGAGAAATGCAGATGTTATGTGGTTCCGGGGCTTAACAAGGGGATAGGGGTGCAAACACGTAGCTGAGTGGGAAAGGGTTAACTGGAATCTTGAAAAACACTTAATTTTAGAATAAAATGCATTAATTACATATAGAATATCATTTCTTATAATGAAATGATGAAAAAAAAAAAAAAAAAATAAAAAAACATTGGAAATGAACCACTTCAAACCTATTAGGTGGGAGATTCCATTGTCATATATGGGTTAAGATCAAGAAACTATAGAGTTAACACTAAGATAGGCCAACTGAACAGACTGCGCGGATGCACAGGCTGATCAACACTCCTGTTGTTCGCAAATGGCAAGTCCTCATGAGGTATCTCAATGTTATAATACTGTGTTTCATGGTTCTAGGACTTCTTGATGAAATTTCGACATATTAATGAGCCAGCGCATGACAAAACCTACAATAAGACCGGTGTGACCAACAGAGACTCAAATCAACCTGCGCACCCATCAACTATGACACGACCTTTTGCGTTTGTCTCTTTGCATAGATATTAGCTTATAGTAGGTGCGTGCGATCAGCAAAGACTCTGATCAGACTGTGCAAATGCGCAGGCTGATCGGAGTCTTAGCTGGTCGCTCAAGACTTCGTGTAGATTTTGTCATGCGCTGGATCAATTTCTCTTGTATGTGCTTCAAATATAGATCGTGATTTGGCTCACTGAGACGGCAACTATCTATGTATTAGAGCAGAAATAAGGCATTATAATGTATACCCCGGTAAACTCCATTTTTTCACACCTGATTTTCGCATGATACGATATAGGGGTTTGTTGGTTGTCGTTTGTGCATGTGTTCAGGCGTCAACGATCGTCATCCCAAATGTCCGATTCTGTAAGTCAGATTTCGCTCCATCAGGGGCGGAATTCTGTGGAGGGGCAAGTAAGCAGTACTCGAAATGCTGTTCAGTCATTTGCTCTTATATGAGACGTGTCACGCGAAAATGCCCTCTATTATATGGAAGGCCAGCTAAGGATCAGATCAGACAGTTTTGAGTCGTTGATGTCCTCAAAAGGTTCCTATATTTTTCTGTCTGTGCGTTACACCAATGATTCTTGCTTGCCGCTAAGGACACACATCCGTGCTATGATTTGTAGGATGATCAAGAAGGTATTTATGGTTAATCCCTTTATTCTCCCAGTGAGAAGTGGTTAAGGTGTTTTAACATGTTGGGACCTGCAGATGGTTCCTGAAGACAAACCAATTCTTGGTCCTTTCTTATTAAGGGGAATAGGCACAACCAGGGAAATTTCCCTACCTTTTTCACCAAGGGAGAGAACTTTAGTGATGTCATGTTTGCTTCCCTGTACAGGGTCTGGAAATGAACAAGGCGGAAACAAACGACTCTGGTGTGTGTAGAGCGGACCTCCTTTGGCAAGGGTGGCAAATCGCTTGAAAATGCGTTCATTTGAGAGTTTTGATTGGCTGTCATTGCTTGCAGGGTATTTTGCATCACAACGGTTACAAAACACCCATTTTCTTGCCCGGGCCCTTAATAAACTGTACTTGAAAAGATTAAATCCAGATTACAAGTAGATATGGTTGTATTTGTTTATTAATAAAGAATGTTTCACAGTTAGACATAAGACAATAGCACATAAAACTGAAAGATTGGCTGGTTTGTAAACTGCTACGAAGCAAGTTTTTAGAAGAAACCCTGTCTACTTGGATATAAACGTTTTGCATTAATTAGCGCAGCGAAGTCTAACTATAGTGCATCACTGTTTTCTCTGGATTAAGCAATGGGTGCATCTTCGTGGGTGCATGGCCACATTTTCAAAAACTATTTTGGGGGTCACCTCATAAAGAAAAGAATTCGCTCCCGAGGAGCAAGTTTTTTCCTTTATGAGATGACCTCCTTTTAAGAGGAGCCTCATTTTGTCTCGGAAAGCGAACACGTTCATAAAATTTTATCCATTGTAACGTGATAGATCCATTCTAGCTAACTAAATATATAAGAGAAGTTCAAAAATAGAGAGAAAAAAAAACATGAAGTGACATAATTCATCGTGCTTACATTTTTGACTAAACGTGTCCAAGGAGGGTCTTGTTTGTGGAAGCTACGATGGTACATTTAATAACACCTAATATTTTGGAGAAGAAAGTCAGACTGAACGCTCCACCCAATTTGAAAAAACGGGATTCGAAGTTGGCGCCGAGGAGACATGACAAACTAAAATACCCCAAGGACTCTGCTTGGAACTTACCGGAGCCCCGGGAATCCCTATGGGAGACTGTCCCATTGGAGGATGATTTGTTTAAGCATGCACATTATATGGATAGAAATAAAAGTTACAGGTAAACAATCCAAACTGTCACAATGTTTTAAGATGTGGTACTGAGACATTATAGATCTTTCTGGAACTTAATTGCTTACAATGAATTTGAACAGTTACGTTCTAGCATGATATCATATACACCATGATCTATTTTTTTTAGTCGAGATTTTACGTCCCCGTCAACACTATTTAGGTCATTTTGGAATCGTTGCTTCGACTTTGTGGGACTTTTGGTTGGAGCGGCAAGGTACTATCAGCGTCATTCACAACGCTGCAATCAAGTTTGGGTCGGTCTTTGTGTATTAAGGTTTGGCGTCTCCGTTAACACTAGTTACTTTGGAGTCGTTCTTCCAATTTTAATGGACTTTCAATGACATCTCAAGCCCTACCGCGCAAAGAAACCGCTATGGCTTATGCAGGGAAGGTCCCACTCGCGCTACTTTCCAGGGACAGGCATATCGAGCGTGATAGCTCAGTGATTAGTGCACTTAACTGGACCCCCCCCCCCCCTTGTGTAGGGAGAGTCATGCCCAGTGCAGGTTAAAGACCCCTACCCTAATTACATGATTACTGTGTAGGCTTTCATCCTGCAAACCTGATGTGTATGTACTTAAAGTACACCTGCGAGTAATGGTCATCGCAGTATACAAGTATACGTAGAAAGAAATACCTTTTAAGCGGTTTACCAGTACTTGGATATAAACGTTCAGTTCTGCGCGGAAGCACCTTGCAGCCCAATCTATTTATCCAAGCCCCGATGAGTAGGTTGGGTAGGGTAGGTAGGTAGGTAAGGCAGGCAGATTAATCATCCAATCTCTTTTCCAAGGAAGACAGCGACATACCAGGAATATTAATCACTGAAAATGGTGTTATTAACCCTTGTCCTGCTGAATATTTAAATATGCCACACCCACTACTGATTATCAGCCAATCAGATTATTTTATGCAACTTATTGCAGCAAATTCATAAACTCGATGGCAAACAATGAAGATCCTGATCAGATGGCTTCTTCAGAGGCCATCTGATCTGGAGCTTCATTGTTTGAAAGATAAGGTATATCCGGGCTCAGCAGGACAAGGGTTAAATTCTTACAGACTCTCAGCGGGCCCAGATGGTATCCACCCACGAATTGTAAGGGAACTTGCACATAAATTACCAAACATTCGTTCTTCGATATTTAGAGCCTCGTTGGACCTGCAAGCTTTACCAGATGACTGGAAGCAGGCACATCTTACCCCAATATACAAAAAAGTGACAAGACTAATCCATCAAACTATATACCGCCCTGTGTCTTTGACATGTATCTGCTGCAGCTACTGAAGCCATTCTGCAGTACTCATCAAAGCAATATTCTATATCTTCCGTGAAAATCGTTGCGAGACTCAACTTTGAATTTTTCCATGACATTACTATCAACATACAGAAAGGTATGGAACGCCCTGGCTGTCTTACGGGGATAAAATTCATTATGTTTGGTGGTTTTCCTATTATATGCTGTGATAAAAACAGTTTATGTAGTGGTTAATCTAGTATATGTTGTAGAAACCTCATTATTTTCGGTGGTAAAACCTGTATATGCTGTAGTATTTTTGTTATATGCGGTAGTATTTTTGTTATATGCGGTAGTATTTCTATTATATGCTGCGGTATTTTTATTATTTGCTGTAGTATTTTAATATATGATGTAGTATTTTATTATACGTTGTGGATACTCATTATTTGCTGTAATATTTATGCCCCCGGAATCTAAGAGATTCAGGGGCATATAGTTTTTGGTCTGTCCGTCTGTTTGTCTGTTTGTCCGTTTGTCCGTCTGCAAAAACTTTAACATTGGGCATAACTTTTGAATGGTAATAGATAGAGCTTTCATATTTCACATGTGTATACCTTATCACAAGACCTTTCCAGTGGTACCATAATTTTTGATCTTGTGACCTTGAACTTGACCTTTGACCTATTTTTTTCAAAATTTTTAAAAACATTAACATTGGCGCTGTCCGGGGGCATCAGTGTTTCACAAACACATCTTGTTTTATTATATGCTGTGGTCAAAGTTTGAATTGTTATATGCAGTAGATTCGTCTTTATCTTGGGTGCAAAATGTTATTATCATGATGAGATCATGCGTATGCATTCGTAACCTACCAGCCGAAAAAAAAAAGAAAAAAAAAAGAAGAAGGCGGCTAAGAGAGCTCACCGTTTGAATAGACCTCCTTTTATAACTCAGTTTTTCTAGTTTGGTATACACCGGTACTCTATACTCTGTCATTGTGGCCTCCTCTATTAAGCAAGCAATCCGGTTTAAGCAAGCACTCCTTTTGTTCCCACATATGTTCACCTGTATTAGCAAGCAACTGTATATGCAAGCAATTTTGATTATCCCATAGGTGCTTTTAGGTTGGAAGAGCACTGATCTTTATGCCCTTTCTGGAGATTTTTTTTTTTTTCATCATGTTGTTTTTAACCGATTCGTTGACTAGCTACTAGTCTGATAATAAAAATCTGATCGTTTATTTTTTTTGGTATTTTATTGTAAAAAAAAAAATATCACCTTCTAAGTGATGGCAAGTCTATTTGGTAGAGTCTCAAATCTTAGAATTAAAATTGAGCCAGAGAGACTAGACTAGCTAAACGTTTATACACTGTTCATTTTAGTGCAAAAGATTATTTTATTGTAAAAAAAAAAAAATTATCACCTTCTAAGTGATGGCAAGTCTATTTGGTAGAGTCTCAAATCTTAGAATTAAAATTGAGCCAGAGAGACTAGACTAGCTAAACGTTTATACACTGTTCATTTTAGTGCAAAAGATTATTTTAATTCCATATCATTCATTTTAAAGCCTAGTGGCTAGGCTAATTGATTGGCTACTGTCTTTTTTTCTCAACTTATTGGCATATGTGCTAATTTTAAATCTGCAAATGCTCAATGAAAGCTGGTCAAAGGCCTTTTCTGTGTTGATCTGGACGCACACAACAAGTTGTACTTGACGGCCAAGCGTCGGATCCAGTCCCTGTTTTGTCCGGTGTCCCACAAGGTTCGGTACTTGGACCGGTCCTTTTCTTGATATTTATTAACGATCTTCCTGATAATATCAGGTCATCTGTTCGCTTGTTTGCTGATGATTGTGTTTTGTATAGGAATATATATACTTCTTCTGACTGTCTTATCTTACAAGATGACCTGGATAGCCTAGCACGTTGGGAGGCCGATTGGCAAATGAAGGTCAATGTGGCCAAATGTCATTCAATGAGGGTGTCGCGGCACCTTCCAGACAAGCAGATTAAATTCAACTACTCATTACATCAGCA
Organism: Lucinisca nassula; assembly: GCA_963580285.1. Taxonomy (NCBI): domain Eukaryota; kingdom Metazoa; phylum Mollusca; class Bivalvia; order Lucinida; family Lucinidae; genus Lucinisca; species Lucinisca nassula. Next base: position 136,893,500 of record OY757021.1, read on the forward strand.
TACTTTGGAACATGTCCAATCCGCAAAATATCTTGGTATCACCATTACTGATAATCTTGATTGGGGTCAACATATTTCTGAGATTACCTCTAAAGCAACTAGGTCATTAGGGTTTCTTACACGCAATTTGGCTTTTGCACCTAGGCAGACAAAGGATGTTGTATACAAAACCTTGGTTAGACCTCAACTAGAGTATGCATCACCTGTTTGGCATCCCCATGTTAAAACTCAGGTTCAACAGGTTGAGAAGGTTCAGAGGACGGCTGCCCGATGGACCTGCAGGCGATGGCGGAACAGAAGTAGTGTTGGTGAAATGCTCGATGAGCTGGAATGGCCATCGTTGGAGGCCCGTCGCGAGCAGTCCTCTTTAACCTTCCTTTATAAGTTTCACTCTGACACGGTGTCTCTTAATAAAGATAAATACTTGACCCCTGTGACTACTTCAACTCAAACAAGGGCATCAAAACTAAACAACAGTCAATGTCGTAGGTACCAGGCCTTTAGTGATGCCCTGAAGAATTCTTTCTTCCCTAGAACTATTCCTCAGTTGAACAGTCTTCCCTCCTCTGTGGTAACTGCCAAAACTGCAGAAGAGTTCAAAGCCCGCATGGTGTAGATTGGGATCCAGAGGTGTGCGTTTTATTACACCTCTGAAAGCAGATTGTAAATAGTTTTAAGAACTCATCCAGTGTTTTTTTGTTGTTGTTTTTTTGCTAAATTCTAAATTTAGCGCACCACCCAACTGAGGTAATGGCCAAGTATGACCGACTCAGAATATGAAGATAGATGGTTTATTTCAGAAATAAAGCACAATAAGCCATTACGGCCCATGAGCACATAGTATAACTAGGATACATACAAATATTTCAAACATTTCACGTGATGAAAATGGAAAGTATCATAACTTATCTGTTAATACATTTGTACATTCATTAATGGACAAATGTCATACATGACAGAGAAATATGCTGCCTAAATACAAATATGCCATATAATTAACTAACAGGTGTTATAGGCATGGTCTAACCCTTATTTTGCTGTTCACGACAACCACCACCTTTGCAAACAGTGTAGGTCCATACCAGATCGCCATCTGATCAGGATTTACACCGCTTGTCTTGCAGCTTATGATCTGAATACACGCAACATATGAAGTAATCTGATTGGCTGATAGCTAGTGATGGGTGTGTCTCAATTTATGTATTCAGCAGTATAAGGACTAAAACAAAGTTGGCAGGCACTAATCGGTATCATATAAAATCTCATTTCTGATTTCAAAAGACTTAAAAATATATTTTCCTAGTGAATTAAGAAGACTTTTATTGTGCGATGACATCAATTCGGTCAGTTTTACAATATTAGGTCTTTTCCAATAGTATTGAGGTATATAAAGTTTACGTATATCTTTATAAATAGGGCATTCTAGTAAAAAATGGAACTCGTCTTCAAGGGACGAGCATACAACACATTTTCGTTCATTTATAGGTATCGGGAGTGGTTTATTCCACCTGCCCGTTTCCACTGCTAGTCTGTGAGAGGATAATCTCAACTTTATCAAAGAAAATTGAAATTTTGGTACAGTCATTATATATAGATATTCATGAAACTGGAATGAACCGAACAAATTGTAAAATCTAGCTCTGCTCAAATCTTGCAAACGTCCATTAATATTTTGAATAAAATTATCCGTTATCCTTTGTTTAAATAAAGAAATGAATACATTATAATTCCCCACTCCCTGTTGCAACCAAACTTCATAGAATCCCAGTTCTGCCAACAAATTCCTAACTAAAACCGCCCAGTTTATATTATTCGGCTGCCGTTCAGCATCATTTACCATCATATTATATACATATCTGATATATTTTGTATCCTTACATGTTAATAATTTAAACCAGTAATTTATAATTGATACTAATCTTTTTGTAATCATTGACTTCCTACCTAGTTCAGAATAAACAAGGTCATTTGGTGTATTTGTTTTAACTCTAAGAATATTTTTCATAAACTGCAAATGTACCCTTTCTATCGCCGGTGCTTTAATAAATCCCCAAATTTCGGAGCTATAGCAGAGAATGGGTACAATTAATTTATCAAATAATTCTAAGCGGTGTTTTATGCTTACATCGGTGAATTTATATAAATATTTGTTCATTTTGAATATTGCTTTAAGAGCTTTACCTGCTAGGCTATTTTGTGTTTCGTGAAAGGAGCCACCAGTGGTGAATGTAATCCCAAGATAAACAAACTTATTGACAATTTCAAGTTCATTTCCATTATAATAAAAATGCAAATTTCCAGGCAAGCAGCCCCCTTTTCTAAATATCATTAGCTTTGTTTTTTTGTGTATTAACTTGCAGTTTCCACCTAGTACAATATTTTTCTAAGATGTCTAGACTATTTTGTAGGTTACTTTTATCATTTGCAAAAATAACTCTATCATCGGCATATAAGAGGAGAAAAAGCTTGAACATGCCAATATCGATACCTTCTGCTCCTTTGTGAATACAATCACTTTCAATATCGTTTAAATATAAAGAGAACAGTATTGGGGACAAACATTCACCCTGTCTAACCCCCAAATAACAAGTGAAATCTCTGCTCACTTGATTTTCAAACTTCACCATTGATTTTATATTCGAGTAAATAGATTTGATAACAGCTAGCATTTTGCCACGAACCCCAAACTCGACTAACTTAAACCATAATATATCTCGTACCACATAGTCAAACGCTTTTTGAAAGTCTACAAATGCGGCAAATAGCTTTTGGTTATTATTTATACAATGAGTTATCAAACCATGAAGAATGAATATATTATCGACCGTGCCCATCCCACTTCTAAATCCAGCTTGCGCCTCTATATATACATTATAATTTTCCGCCCATTCATTTAATCGATTATTTAAAATACATGTAAATAATTTTCCAACTACACTTAAGAGTGTTATTCCTCTGTAATTCTCTACATTTTCCGTGTCTCCTTTCTTAAAAAGTGGTACAATATACCCCTCTCCCCAAGCACTCGGAAAAACTCCAGTTGTAAGGATAACATTAAATAATTTATGTAAATAAGACAGTATACTATTTATTCCGTATTTTAAAAATTCGTTTATTATTAGATCGGGACCGCCACTTTTAGAATTTTTTTAATGTTTTAACAGCCTTATTTATTTCATCAAAGGAAATTTCATGGCCAAGTTCTTCAAACATTACCTGGAATTCATTTTCTACTATTCTCTCATTAAAATAAATGATGTCGTCATCAGGTTGGAAAAAATGATCCTCCGCATTATTTATAGCTTTAAAATAGTTATAAAAATGATTTGCTGATAACACGGATGCCCGTTTTGGAAAGCTAGCATTCTTCAACATTTTCCAATATTCTTTTGCATTTTTAAGTTTTGCCTTTTCCAATTTTTCTGTTTGCTGTCTTGTGTAATTATATTTTGCTTTACGTACTGTATTTTTGAAAACTGTGCGTGCACGTGTCATATTTTTACATGTATTGTCATTTTTATTATTTCTGTATAAATCTAAACATCTATAAAATTCTACTCGTGCAACCATACAATCATCGTCAAACCATTTATTGTCATGTTGGTTACATGGTGCTGACTTTTTATCACCAATGAACACATTTTTCTTAAAGAGGGGAGTACATACAGAGTCCAAATTGGTATTAAAATTTTTCACGTTTTCATCAATTTCGCTTCGACCTGTTAAATCTGACAGCTCATTCGATAATCGATCAAATTTCGAAACAATTTCGTTTGAATTTATGACTCTAGTATATTCTTCGCTCTGTGTCGGCTGTCATACATATTTGTATTCAATTGTTTGTGGATTTTCATAGATAGAAGATAGATAGAAAAACTGGAAAGCCAAACAAATTAAATTCTCCATTTGGACTAGTTTTACAGCTGACAGAGTCGATCAAGCCATCAGTGCTTCTAGAACTTTTAAGCTGATTTATGCTTTCCAGCTACAGGAAATTTGTAATAACCAATAGCTGAGGATATTTTGGATTCGTGTTTGAGACTGATTACTGCAGTACAGTTACTATAGTATATAGATACACAGGAGCATATAATTTCACTCAGTGAGTGAAATTATATGCTCCTGAGATACATAAATCATACAATGCTTAACCCATTTAGTACCGGAAACCCCTAAAGGGGTACTTTGGCAAACAGTGCAGGCCCAGATCAGATGCAGCAGAATGCAGCGTCTGATCAGGGCCTACACTGTTTGCAAAAAGTTCAGCTATTTTCCTAATAGATTTGAAGAAAACACAACCAGACACCCCTAAATTTTGAAATGGACTCATGCTATATCTAAGGAGGAAGATTCCATTTGGTACAAAAAGGGTTTTTGCATTTCAAATAGGATAGATAACTCTTTCTGTATAATGCAACTGCAACAAAAGCACCACTGTACTTGGTACGGGGTTTTACCGCGGCAATTTATCTTCGGTACTTTTCGAGTAGTTCACGAAGGCATCCGATTGATCTCATCATGATAATAAAGTTTGCACCCAAGATAAAGATTTATCTACTGCACGTAATGACATTACCAGTGAATATAATGACGTGACTACCTCAAATAAAGAGAGAGTGTGAAAGGACCGAACATAGGACTAAAGGCACTCAATATAATGGAAAAAGAACTCCACCAACTGATGAAGACACCGAATAGCAAGAAATATCTACTATAGATATTAGAAAAAGCAGAACATATAACACTGAAACCACAGCATATAATAAAAATACTACAGCGTATACACCGTTTTACCACCGAAAATAATGAGGTTTCCACTACATATACTAGATTAACCACTACATATACTGTTTTTATCACAGCGTATAATAGGAAAACCACCAAACATAATGAATTTCATCCCCGTAAGACAGCCAGGGCATTCCGTAGAAAGGTGTCCAAAATGATATGGTGGTGATGAACTTTTTCGAAGCTTTTGATAGTCTCACAATAGACGCCTCTACAAATTCTCCTCATATGGAATATAGGGGAATATACTTGGTTGGACTGGTTCTTTTCTTCGTGGAAGATTATTTTTCATTATATGTCACAAACAGCAGTGTACGACTCTTTGCAGACGACAATCTTATTTACTTAACAATCCACAACTTCTCTTGATTGCTCCCAATTTCAAGATGATCTGCATAACCCAGACTTGCCTGGCAGAGCTTCAATTATTCAAGACCCAGGCCGCGAAGACCGAGCACTCTGGACAAAATTAATTTCCCAAATATCTCATACCATTTAGCTCCCCTGAGCAAGTTTCCGGGAGCTTATAGGGTGGTAAATATGTTCTATAAAAGGGTTATTCTTTGGAAGCAAGGAATACACCACATAACCGCAGTCGTCCGTCCGCACGTTCGTCCGTCCGTCCGTCCGTCAACCATCTCTGAAACTACTGGTTCAGTTTCAATTAAATTCCATATGCAGACTCCTGACAGTGAGGGAAAACTTTTGTTCGAATGATCTAGGTCACATGACAAAGATGGCCACCATGCCCAAATATGGAAATCATCTTCAGAACCGCTGGGCTAGTTGTCTTTGAAACTTGGTATGTAGCATTAGGTGACTGAGTACTACGTGATGACCCTAGATTGACCTTGGCCTACGGCGAGGTGGAATTTGGTTCCTTAGCATCGGCTTTTCAATGGGAAAAAGGTACACGACGTATTTATTCGCCCGTTTGAAAAACGGTCGTATTATATTATGCCCCCGGGCGTCCGTCCGTCTGTATTTTTTTCGTTTCCGGATAACTCCTCCTACAGTTTACATCCGATCAAGCCGAAACTTCATCCATAGTTAGACCATGATGTGGGGCAGCGCATATTGTTTCGAAGTTACGGTCCACCAAATATTAATAGAGTTATGCCCCCTTGATTTTTTTTTTAATTTTTCGTTTCCGGATAACTCCTCCTACAGTTTACATCCTATCAAGCTGAAACTTCATATATAGTTAGACCATGATGTGGGGCAGCACATATTGTTTCGATGTGCGGTCCACCAAATAATAATAGAGTTATGCCCCTTTGAAATTCTTTGTAAACTTTTCGTTTCCGGATAGCTCCTCCTACAGTTTACACTCGATCAAGCTGAAACTTTATGCAAAGTTAGACCATGATGTGGGGCAGCGCATATTATTTTGAGGTTACGGTCCACCGAATACTAATAAAGATATGCCCCTTTGATTTTTTTGTAAACTTTTCGTTTCCGGATATATCCTCCTACAGTTTACATGCGATCAAACTGAAACTTCATACATAGTTAGACTATGATGAGGGGCAGCGCATATTATTACGAGGTTACGGTCCACCAAATAATAAGAGTAATGCACCTTTGAAAAATTCTGTAAACATTTTATTTCTGGATAACTCCTCTTACATTTTAGATCTGATGATTTTGAAACTTCACATACATTAAGACCATGATGTGGAACAGAGCATATTGATTTTAGTTTACAGTCTGTCAAATAGTACCAGAGTTATACCCCTTTCACAGATTTTTCTAAACATTCCGTTTCCGGATCACTTCACTTACATTTTATAACTAATGAAGCTGAAACTTTACATATAGTAAGACCATGATGTGGAACAGTGCATATTATTTTGAGGTTACAGTCCGCCAAATATTACCAGAGTTATTCCCCTTTTTCATATTTTCCTAAACATATTTTGTTTACGGGTAATGACTCCCACATTTTACATCTCATGAAGCTGAAACTTTACGAAAAGTTAGCCTATGATGTTTAGCAGCGCATATAATTTCAAGGTTACTGTCCACCACTTATTGTCAGAGTTTTGCCATATTATTTTGAGGTTATGGTCCCCCAAATATTACCGACTTTGAAAAGTTGTTGGAGACAGGTATTTTGGGCCATTGAGGGTTATTAATAATGCCAGGTAAGAATATATGGAGCACATATTGTTCCTTGGTTACATTACACAACCCCAAACTTGTACAACAGTCAGAATATATGTGCTCCATCTTACTAATTGCCACGGGCGTATAATGCCCGCTTGCGGAGCAGCTATATATTGTTGTCTATGGCATAAGAGTAGATGCAAAATTTATGTCTATGAATGCTAAAGGTCAGTGCCATTCGGTGGCCTAGGCCCGAGGTCGCTTGGATTGTAGGTACATCGACATTTCAAAGGACGTTTTCTCAAAAACAGCTGGACTAATTTCATTTTAATTCCATATGCAACCTCCTGACAATAGGAGTATGAAACCTTGATCGATTGGTCCAGATCACATGACCATGATGGTCTTTATACCCAAATATGGTAAACACCTTAACAAATCTTCTACTTCTTCAGAGCCACCGAGCCAATTGTCTTGAAACTTGGTTTATATCATCGAATGACTGAGTACTTTTACATTTGTTCAAATGACCTTTACATTTTTTACGAAAAGGTCAAATTTGGCTCCTTAGGCTTTTGAATGTGAAAAGTGGCTTTTTCCAAACATTTTTGTGGTTTATAACATGAGAGTAGGCGCAAAATGAATGTCTATGAATGCTAAATGTCAAGGCCATTCAACGGCATTGGCCCAAGTTCATTTGGATTGCAGGTCCAGCGACAGTTCAATGGACAATTTTTAAACAGCTGGTCCAATTTCAATTTGATTTCATATGCAACCTCGTAAATGCGGAAATGTAAGTTTGTTAGATTGCTCCATGTCACGTGACACAGATGAAAACCATGCCCAGACATGGTACGAACCGTAACAAATCTTCTCCAACATAACGTCTGAGCCAATTGTCTTTGAACTTGCCCAGCAGGCACATGGCGTAATTGTTATGTCATGCAACGTCACATCAACGTCGATGCAACGTCATGACGTTGCATCGACGTTGATTTGACGTTGCCATAGCGACGTGTGCCTGCCGGGTGGTGTTTAGCATCAAAAGACTTAGTACTACCAAGTTGGTTCAAATGATTACCCTCGGTTGATCTTGAGCTATTTTACGGTAATTTCAACTATGGTTCCTTCGGCTTTTGAATGGGAAAAAAGTAAAACAAGTCATTTTTCGAAATATATTATGGTCTATGGCATGAGAGTAGGTACAGTATGAATTTGTATGAATGCCAGAGGTCAAGGTCAGTTGGCGTCTATGGTCCAAGGTCACTCGGAGTGCAGGTTCTTTGACATTTCGAAGGACATTTTCTCTAAAACGGCGGGGCTAATTTCAGTTAACTTTCATATACAGCTTCCTGATAATGAGGAAACGAAAGTCTGAAGGACAATTTCAGTTAACTTTCATATACAGCTTCCTGATAATGAGGAAACGAAAGTTTGTTAAACTGGTTCAGGTCACATGACCGAAATTGTCGCCATTTTCATATATGGTAAAAACCCTTGAAAAATCTCTTTCTCGAGAAAATGGGACCGGTTGTCTTGAAACTTGGTGTGTGGCATCATGTGACTTAGTACTGCCAATTTGTTCAACTCATTACCCCAGGTTGACGTTAGTACCTGTTATCATGGTTATTGCCAGTTAACTGACAATAGCGGTTTTACGTTAAAATGGCTATTGCCAGTTAACCGGCAATAGCGAATTTACGTTAAAATCGCTATTGCCAGTTGGCTTACACAATTATTCCATTCTGGTTATTACTTTTTTCATGCCTGCAAAAGCTTACGTTTCTAGAGTGGTGAGTCTTGTGTAACTCGGCTAAGATACAAATCGTTGCTGTATGTTGTTTGTTTTTCTTTTACCAAGCATTTCCATATTTTGGAATATGTTATGCTTTTTTGACTCAATTTAGTATATTAATCACCTCGTTTTGGGAAGATGTCGATAATTTTTCTGATACAGCATCAATTTTCTATTTCTATTTTTCTAATTGCTGTTCCAAACATAGAACGTGGATACATCTGTACTATTTAGCCTGGAAACCTTTTTATGGCGCTATACAAAGGCGTCTTCAAGCATAACCCACTGGACACACGACGTGAATGCAACATCATAGAAACGCCAATGTAACGACATGACGCTGCATCGACGGTGGTGTGACGTTACCTAGACGTCATGAAAACTCAATTGCCTTATCGGTGGCACGGACCCAATATATATGAGTATACATGACCCACGTTTTAGAACAGAAATAAGAAAAAATAATGTAATCCCTGTAATCCCAACTTCATTACAGAGACATGTAACATACCGATATCCAGTAATTAAAAACCACTACTCGAACTAGATTGGGCTACATGATGCTTCCACACAGAGCTGAAACTGACCGCACATGAGCGTTTTTAAGTTAAAATGGCTATAGGAATTTTAACGTAAAACCGCTGTTGCCAGTTAATAGCCACTTCGTAATACCAATAAGGGTTCAGGGGCGCGATCAGAAGATCATGATCCTTTTGTCATTTCCCCTCTCTTTTCTTTCCTAATTCCTCCAAATCTATCTCATCTTTTTCATTTTTCCCCTTATGTTTCTCTGCAGGCACCCCACTGATCATAATCCTCAAATAAATGTGGGCAGATCAGTATAATGGCAAAATAAATAAATAAATAAGGCAGGCCCCGATAGCTCAGTGGTAGAGCGCCGCTTCGGGATCGAGGTCGCGGGTTCGATCCACGGCCGCGCCATACAAAAGGCGTAAAATATGGTTCTAGGAGCTCCCTTGGCCCAGGGGCAGTCCCAGGAAGGTAAGTTTTTGTTAAATGTTAGTGGATACTTTGTCGCAATAAAACTTTACAGAGCTTATGTTACTTGTCTTTATCTTTAAATCTCATAACCCGTGTTTGTTGATCGAAACTCGAAGTATAACATGACAGCATGGTATTCTTATTTAGTCCATGCCCTTCGGGGCTTGGAGAAATAGATGGGATTGAGCTGCATGATGCTCTCAAGCAGAGCAGAAACCGACCTGTCATAAGTACTGGTAAACAACTAGAAGTTTAAGCCTGTCCAAGCACAGTGGTTTGAGTAGGACCGTCTCGTATAAACCATTTTGGTTTGTTAGGGCTGCAAGGCTTGAGATGTCATTTCATCTCAATGTCGGGTAAAAGTCCCACAAATTGGAAGCAAGGCCTCCAAAAATGACCAAAATAGTGTTGACGGGAAAGTAAAAACTCAGTTCAAACAAAAGTGATGAATGTTTCTGATATACCCATGTCCGAGGTAATAAAACAATTTATTTCATCCTGAAATTTTTACCAGTTGTAAATACTGACATGTGAGTAATTTTGGCTTTTCTCATGCTAATATCGGCAGAAATTATACTTGACCTACACATAAATATTAGTTAGTTAGTTAGCATTGTAATATTTATGAGTAGGACAGATTCATATGCAATTAGTTTGAGCATAAAAGGTTTTTAACCTCGTGGTCCAAAACTTTTCAAAGAAACGTCCAAGGGCCAGTTGCTCTTTCTTTCTTTCTACTTATACTGCGATCGGTCACATTTGACCATTACTCGCAGGTGTACAGTACATACACTCCAGGTTGCAGGGTTGAAAGCCTACACAGTAATCATGTAACTATGGCAGGGGTCTTTAACCTGCGCAGGAGATGACTCTTCCTGCACAGGGGGCCTCCAGTTCACGTCCCGATCCGAAGGACGGTAGACCCCCGCCAATGGGGGCTTTTAGAAATATATGGGCTGCATGATGCTTCCACGCAGAGCTGAATCCGGTCCGCACACTAGTACTGGTAAACCGCTTAAAGGATCTAAGCCTGTCCTGGAACCGCGGTGCGAGGCGGACCGTCTAAGCTAATAAACCTATTGGTTTCATTGGGCGATAGGGCTTGAGATGTCATTTCATCTCGATATCGGGTAAAAGTCCCACGAAACTTGGAAGCAACGTCTCCAAAATGACCTTTACAGTGTCGACGGGGACGTTAAACCTCAAATCAAACAAACAAACAAAATCCGAAGGACGGTGCACTTTTTGGCATTCATCCCTGCAAATGATGCCAATGGAGCGTGTTCGGGACACCGAAATAATCACCGCCTCCGGGGATCGAACCGGGGGCCTCTAGCATCAGAGGCAAGTGCACCAACCACTGAGCTATCATGCTCAAAACTAACGACATCGTCAGTTAACAAATCATTAAAACTTTGATCATATGCAAAAGCTGCTCACATTTTTGTTAGCAAAAATAACAAAGTTTTAGGTATTAAACCTGCTCGTTAAGCTAAAGGGAAGTAAATGGGTTTTCAACGCTGGATGGACGTCACTGCCATGGTAACGTTGGTTACGTTTCGTAACGTTATCTTACATTGTCAACTGCTACTGAGTCAGTCATTTTTTATAAATAAATAAGACGTTACACAGGGTCTGTCCGAATTTATACAGCGGACAGTAGGCAACGGGAGGCCCTGTAGGGCCTGGCAAGATGGCGGGCCATGGGATTAAGTGGGCATCGGTTCCGCAAAATCCTCCAAATAAAGTGTTTGATGGGAGACGGTTTTACACACGACAATACAGAGTTGGTCTAAAACCTGAAGAGGAGGCAGACACCGAAGAGATAACTCTAGAAGAGAATGAAGAGGAAACAAGAGAAGACGAAGACATGCTGGAATTGGAGTATTACTTTTTTCTTCTCCTATTACTGCTACTCGCTCACATCTGAGCAGCCTGGGTGGTAATCAGTACTTTAGTTTTTAAGCCATGTTGATGAAGTGCCTTGCTCAAGGGCACAACACTTCGGTCCGCGTGAGGATCTAACCCGTAACCTCTCGATCACTAATCCGAGGCGCTACCACTACACCAAAAAAAAAAAAAAAAAAAAAAAAAGGGAGAAAGAAAAATAAAAAAGAGAAAAAATACTGAGTCGGTCATATTTGGCCATTACCTCAGTTGGGTGCGTAGCTAAATTTAGAATTTAACTCGAACAAAAAAAAAAAAAAAAAAAAAAAAGAAAAGAAAGAAAGAAAAGAAAAGAGAAGCCACCCACTGGACGAGTCCTTAAAACTATTTACAACCTGAATAACAGGGATACTAAAACGCACTAATCTGAATCTCAAACTTACACTGTACGGGCTTACCGGCCCGATAGCTCAGTTGGTAGAGTGTCCGCTCCGGGGAACGGGAAACTCGGGATCGATCCCGGGCCGCGACATACCAAAGTCGTTAAAAATGGTACTAGCTGCTCCTCGCTTGGCACTCAGATTTACGGGGTAGAGCTAGGACTGGTCGATCCAGTGTCAGGATAATGTGACTGGGTGTGGTATCATGTAATGTGTCTGGGGCATGATACTTCAGTGAGGCAGCACTATAAACGTGAGCATTGAGCTCCCTGTCGCAACCAGACACCGTCGTGATATGACTGAAAAATTGTTGAAAGCGACGTTAAACCCGAATTCACACACACACACTGTACGGGCTTTGAACTCCTCTGCAGTCTTAGCATTCACCGCAGAAGAGGGAAGGAGCGTCAAAGCTCAGTGGTTAGTGCATTTGCCTCTGATGCTAGAGGACCCGGGTTCGATCCCCGTAGGCGGTGATTATTTTGGTGTCGGAACACGCTCCATTGGCATTATTTGTAGGAAAGAATGCCAAAAAGTGCACCGTCTTTCGGATCGGGATGTTAAGTTGAGGCCCCTGTGCAGGAAGAGTCATTTCCTGGGCAGGTTAAAGACCCCTATACCGTAGTGTAGGCTTTCAACCCTGCAATCTGTACACCTGCGAGTAACGGTCACTTGTGACCGATCGCACTATAAGTAAAAAGAAAGAAAGTATGAAAGAAAGAAGTTTACTTTTGATGTCCTTTTTCGGGTTGAACTGTCGCAGGGGTCAAGTATTTGTCTTTGTTAATGGACACTGTACCAGAATGTATCTTATAGAAGAAGGTTGAAGACGACTGCTCACGACGGGCCTCTAGGGACGGCCATTCTATCTCGTTAAAAGCATATCACCGACGCTACCGTCGGCAGGTCCTTCGAGCAGCTGTCCTCTGCACCTTCTCCACCTGCCGAATCTGAGTTTTAACATAGGGATGCCAAATGGGCGATGCATATTCAAGTTTAGGGCGAACCAATGTTTTATATGCAACATCCTTTGTCTGTCTAGGTGCAAAAGCCAAGTTACGTCTAAGCAATCCTAAAGTCCTAGATGCTTTCGAGGTTATCTCTAAAATGTTTTGACCCCGATCAAGATCGTCAGTGATTGTAATGCCAAGGTATTTGGCGGATTGAACCTGCTACACAATTTGTTGGTGTAGTGTATAATCAAACTTAATTTGCTTGTCCAGAGGGTGTCGTTACACCCTCATTGAATGACATTTGGGCCACATTGAATTTTTCATCTGCAAATCGACCTCTTTCTTTCTTTCTTTCTTTCTTTCTTTCTTTCTTTCTACTGATACTGCGATCGGTCACATTTGGCCATTACTCGCAGCTGTATGTTACATACACTCAAGGTTTTGCAGGATGAAAGCCGGTAATTACGGTAGGGTTCTTTAACCTGCACAGGGGATAGTTCTTCCTGCACAGGGGACCTCCAGTTAACGTCCCGATCCGAAGGACGTTGCACTTTGTGACATTCATCCCTGCAAATAATGTCAATGGAGCATGTTAGGACATGTTAGGAAAAGATGGGCTGCATGATGCTTCCAAAAAAAAAAGAAAAACAAAAAAAAAAAAAAAACGGACAGATGACCTGATATTATCCGGGAGATCATTAATGAATGCCAAGAAAAGGAGGACCTGTCCAAGGACAAAAACTTGGGGGATACCAGATAAAACAGGGACTGGATCAGACGCTCGGCCATCAAGTACAACTTGTTGTGAGCGCCCTGAGAGCCATGAGCTAATCCACCTATGTGTGGATCATCTTATCCCATAGTAATCCAGTTTATACAATAGCCTGAAGGTACCTTGTCGAAGGCTTTTGCGGTCCATGATGACCAAGTCCATGATTTATGGCCCCATCCAGATTGCTTATTGTGTCATATTCTAACACAGCGCGCCTATATAGGCAATGGAAAGGAACTGTGAATTATTATGCAACAAATCACACCTCAGAAGTGCGTGATAGGTGACGTCATTAAAAACTCCAAATTTATTACGTCACTAGTCGATTTCCTTGACGTTAGACGGTGTAACGTCATTTTCTCGCATCGAAAACGTTAGAAAAGGATATAAATGCATGTGTTTCAGTCGATAATTTTAGCGGGATTTCTTATAACAATGGCGAAAAGTTGTGAGATTTTGAAGGAAACAACAACATTATTGCCGATTTTAGCGTGTTAGAATCGAAATAGATCAGCTCTAGCAGTGATTTGTTGTGTAATAAATCACAGTTTGTCGGTCAGTTGTAAGTAGACAAATCACGCGCGCTACGCGCTTGTGATTTGTCTACTTTACAACTGACCTCCAAACTGTGATTTATTACACAACAAATCACAGCTAGAGCTGATCTATTTCTTAAGTAAAATTGAACTAAATGAGTTTCTGAGCCCCAAGGCTTAAGAGTTATTGATACTGCAGGCAAAGGGCCTGATATTTCTCATTATCTTCATTGACTTGTTTAATATGGTAGTTCCTGAGCCCAAGGCTTAAGAGTTACTGATACTGCAGGCAAAGGGCCTGGTATTTCTCATTATCTTCATTGACTTGTTTAATATGGTAGTTGGAAATTCAGATTTAAAGTATCTGTAATATAACAAAGTTTAACCCTTGTCCTGCTGAATACTTAAATATGCCACACCCACTACTGATTATCAACCTATCGGATTACTTGATGCAAATTATTGCAACAAATTCGCATTCTGAATGACAGACAAGGTAGATCCTGCACAGGGTATGGTTCTTCCTGCACAGGGGACCTCCATTTAACGTCTCGATCCGAAGGACGGTGCACTTTATGACATTCATCCCTGCAAATGATGTCAATGGAGCATGTTAGGACATGTTAGGAAAAGATGGGCTGCATGATGCTTCCAAACAAACCTGATATTATCAGGGAGATCATTAATGAATGCCAAGAAAAGGACCTGTCCAAGGACAAAAACTTGGGGGACACCAGGTAAAACAGGGACTGGATCAGACGCTTGGTCATCAAGTACAACTTGTTGTGAGCGCCCTGAGAGCCATGAGCTAATCCACCTATGTGTGGATCATCTTATCCCATAGTAATCCAATTTATACAATAGCCTTCTGTGAGGTACCTTGTCAAAGGCTTTTGCGGTCCATGGTGATCAAGTCAGCCTGTTTGTGGTCACGATTTATAGCCCCATCCAGATTGTTCATTGTGTCATAGTAAAATTGAACTAATTGAGTTTCTTAGCCCCAAGGTTTAAGAGTTTCTGATACTGCAGGCAAAGGGCCTGATATTTCTCATTATCTTCATTGACTTGTTTAATATGGTAGTTCCTGAGCCCAAGGCTTAAGAGTGACTGATACTGCAGGCAAAGGGCCTGGTATTTCTCATTATCTTCATTGACTTGTTTAATATGGTAGTTGGAAATTCAAATTTAAAGTATCTGTAATATAACAAAGTTTAACCCTTGTCCTGCTGAATACTTAAATATGCCACACCCACTACTGATTATCAACCTATCGGATTACTTGATGCAAATTATTGCAACAAATTCACATTCTGAATGACAGACAAGGTAGATCCTGATCAGATGGCTTCTTCAGAAGCCATCTGATCTGGATCGATCTACATTGTTTGAAAGGTAAGGCATATCCGGGCTCAGCAGGACAAGGGTTAATAAAACTTGATACACTGATACAGTGTCATAATAGACATTGCAGATGCAAGGTTAATAACCCTGTCACCAGTATTTACGGAGTTGCTTTCCTTTCGTAATTTTTGCAATAGAAAGCTTGTCTGGAGCATTGAAAGTAATATAATGAAACTTTATGCACTGATAACCTTTCTTACCTTCAGTTGTGACAGCCCACGCAGTAGATTGAAGGATTGAAGAAAAGATGGGCTACATTATGCTTCCACGCAGAGCTGAATTCCGACCGCACACGAGTACTGGTATCTAAGCCTGCTCAGGCAAAGCGGTGCGAGTCGGACCGTCCATGCTTATAAACCCTATTGGTTTCATTGGGCGACATGGCCTGAGATGTCATTTTATCTAAATGGCAGGTAAAAGTCCCACAAAATTGGAAGCAACGTCTCCAAAATACAGTGATGACTGGGGGCGTTAAACCTCAAATCAAACAAAACAAAACAAAACCTTCCGTTTTAAGGCCAACTTTGCGACTGTCGGTCTGACAGCGTCGCAACTCCCCGCTTCGGTCGCTGTCCGCAGGGAATATTGCCACCTTTTTGTCTCGCCTGATATTAGCATGGCGCAATATAGTCGCCCGGTTTTCCGTCCGTTCGTCCGTTTGTCAAGGCGTCAACATTTGCGACCACCCTAGAGTTCACCCTGAGGTTCAAGTTTATTTCTCAAGAACTATAAGAGCCTCATTTATGATACTTCGTACAAACTTGTATCACGGGATGACAACTTACATGCAAGCAACCATATTTGACCTTGACCTACATGTCATGGGTCACTGACTTCGTCAGATATTGCGACCACCCTAGCGTTCACCCTAAGGTTCAAGTTTATTTCTCAAGAGCTATAAGAGCTTCATTTATGATACTTCGTACAAACTTGTATCGCGGGATGACAACTTACATGCAAGCAACCATATTTGACCTTGACCTACATTTCATGGGTCACTGACTTCGTAAGATATTGCAACCACCCTAGCGTTCACACTAATGTTCAAGTTTATTTCTCAAGAACTACAACAGCTTCATTTATGATACTTGGTATAAACTTGTATCACGGGATGACAACTTACATGCAAGCAACCATATTTGACCTTCACCTACATTTTATGGGTCACTGACTTTGAAAAAAATATTGCAAGCACCCTAGCGGTCACCCTCATGGTTAAGTTCATTTCTCAAGAATTATTACAGCTTAGTTAATGATACTTACATGTAGTACAAACTTGCATTTAAGAATGGCAATTTTTATGCAACCATCTATGTTTGACCTTGGCCTAGATGTCATGGTTTGGTGACTTTGCGCCCCCACAGGCGCGACATAGCCTTCGGCGGAATTCTTGTTTACTCTTTTTATGCCAACTTTGCGACTGTCGGTCTGACAGCATCGCAACTCCCCGCTTCGGTCGCTGTCCGCAGGGAATATTGCCACCTTTTTCACTCTTTCACTAACATAACTTTTCTGCAACTTCGTATCTTCGGGGAGCATTCTTGGGTTTCACCGATTCTCTTGTTATAATAGCTTTTGTGTTTTTAAAAATATACCCACAAATTTGTCTTCGGAAACTGAAAAAAATATTCTACTTTGCACCATATTGTAGACTATCATTATGTCCTCCCACCCGAAAGAGAGGGGGACATATTGGTTTTGGTGCGGATCCTGTCGGCGTCGGCGTCAGCGTCGGCGTTGGCGTTGCCTCTTGTCTGCACTTTATCTCCTGAATGGATGGATGGATTTTGATTAAACTTACACAGATACACCATTGGGAGGGGGAATAGTACTGATTAGATTTTGGTGACCTTGACCTAATTTTCAAGGTCACATGGCTGAAACCATTGTCAAATTTTAGACCAAAAAACCTTGTCTGCACTCTAACTCCTGAACCAATGGAAGGATTTGGTTCATACTTGATACATTATATCAGTGGGATGGTCTTAAGAACTGATTAGCTTTTGGTGACCTTGACCTAATTTTCAAGGTCCCAACGGGAGTTAGACTTTTAAAAATTGGCTTGTCTGCACTCTTTCTCCTGAACCAATGGAAGGATTTGGTTCATACTTGATACATTATATCAGTGGGATGGTCTTAAGAACTGATTAGCTTTTGGTGATCTTGACCTAATTTTCACGGTCACAACGGGAGTTAGACTTTTAAAAATTGGCTTGTCTGCACTCTTTCTCCTGAACCAGTGGATGAATTTTGATCAAACTTGGTACATTATATCAGTGGGCTAATCTTAAGAACTGATTAGATGTTGGTGACCTTGACCTAATTTTCAAGGTCACCACGGGACTTAGTTTGTTGAAAATTGCCTTGTCTGCACTCTATCTCCTGAACCAGTGGATGGATTTGGGTAAAAAAATAATGAGTGTGGTGGGGGGACATCTGTTTTCTTAGAAAACAATTCTAGTATTTTTTATATTTGTTCCCCGCCGCCAGTTTATATGTAACGCATTTGGCGTAACGTCACGTTACAGCTAGCGGGACTTTACGTCATTTACGTTCATATATTTTATTTGAAGCCTCAATAAAGCCGCATGGCGAAGCATTGGAAGAAATAAAATAACGTAAATTGTATTGGCGCTGTTTTAAATTGTACTTTTTCCGGAAATTAGGCACTTAATATGTTGCAGAGCGAATTTACCCAGATTACCAGTACCATACTCAGGCATTTTTCTATTTCTTTTCAGGACAACCTATGGGAAAATGAACGAATGGATGAACATGCCCGGTGGTAGGGACATGAGATCGGGAGTGCCGCTGACAATGACAGATGGTAACTGGCAGGAAATCAAACAGGTAAAATTGCTCACCCAAGAGTTAAAACTCGACAAATCAAATTATGTTGAATTTTGGTCGATTTTTTGTTAATCGACCTAAAGTTAGGCCTACTAAGCACAAAAACTCTTCAGTGCTGATGCCAACGTGACTATTAATGATTACATAGAATCTGATTCTGATTGATATAGGTTATTTAACCCATTTTGTACCAAATGGAGTCTTCCTTCTCATATATATCAGGAGTCCATTTCAAAATTTAGAGGTGTCAGGTTGTGTTTGCTACAAAATTTATTTGGAAAATGGTTGAACATTTTTGCAGACAGTGAAGGCCCTGATCAGACGCCGCGTTCTGCGGCGTCTGATCTTGGCCTGCACTGTTTGCCAAGGTACCCCTTTAGGGGTTTCTGATACTGAATGGGTTAAAGACAATAGCCGTTGTGACACCAGAAGCGTATTGTAGGTATGTGAACAGTTTAGACGGAGATCATCGTCTCATCAGGGTCTACACTGGTTGCATACAGTACAGGAATTGAAAGGTGAAAGAAACGTTTTGCCAATACACAGAGACAATTGACCCGCCAGAATGTCGGTTTGTTTCGTGCTTTAAGGGAAAAGATACACCCGGTTTTACCAACTAAACAGCTTTTGTGAGTTTCCTGAAAAGTGGGATCTGTTGTTGAAAAAAGAGGGCTCTACTAATTTAATTTTTAAAAGCAAAATTCAGTCATTTAACCTTTCTACCCTGTGACCTGGTACAGACACATATGCAAACATTGGTGATTCAGATGAGACCGCTTGTAAAGGGTCGTCTCGTCAGATCTACACAGTTAGTGACACTCGTGAAACAGATATCTCCCTGCCAGCACAAAAGAGCGGAACAACGCCGGGCCGAAAGCGATTCGACGTTAGCCCGTCATTCTTTGCTGGCTGGGCTGCAACCATGGAAACATTGCGAAATAAAAGATGGAAGATTCAATTTTAGATGGAAGAGTCCAATCCAGAACAGCTGTAAGTAATTGGGCACTTGGGGGAGCGCTCCGGAGAAGTCCGCACGGATTTTTACTTGAAGCCGTGGACGGTATTTCAGTGCTATTTAGTCTCCGGACTGGTCCCCGAAGTTGTCACCCCTTTATCTAAGCTGTACTAGGCTGGGTTGCGTCTTTGGTGATCAGTAGTGTTTTGGCTTCGTATCTTCAGAGATGTACTTAGTCTTTGTCTGGACTGACTTAATCCCTATAGATTTTCAGTACGTGAAAGTTATAGGGGCTAAGCTTAAAATGACTTATTCTCGTTGTACCTAATGCACCTATGAACGCTTGTTTTGTCTGGAGTTCCCCAAGGTTCGGTCCTTGAACCGGTCCTCTTCTTTGTTTTCATCAATGATCTCCCTGATAATATCAGGTCATCGGTCCGTTTGTTTGCTGATGATTGTGTCCTGTATAGGAACATATATTCTCCTTCTGACTGTCTTATTTTACAAGATGACCTAGATCAACTTGCACAGTGGGAGGCCGATTTGCAGATGAAGTTCAATGTGGCCAAATGTCATTTAATAAGAGACACCGGACAAGCAAATTAAGTTTGACCATATACTTCACCAGCAAATTTTGGAGCATGTTCAATTCGCCAAATATTTTGGTATCACCATCACTGACAATCTTGATTGGGGACAACATATCTCTGATATTGCATCTAAAGCAAGTAGGACTTTATGATTCCTTAGACGTAGTTTGGCCTTTGCACCTAGGCAGACAACGGATGTTGCATATGAAACATTGGTTCGCCCTCAACTTGAATATGCATCACCCATTTGGCATCCCTATATTAAAACTCAAATTCAGCAGGTGGAGAAGGTGCAGAGGACAGCCGCTCGATGGACCTGCAGGCAATGGCGATATAGAAGTAGCGTCGGTGACATGCTTAATGAGCTAGAGTGGCCGTCCCTGGAGGCCCGTCGTGAGCATTCCTCTTTGACATTCTTCTATAAGATACACTCTGATACAGTGTCTATTAATAAAGATAGGTACCTGGCCCCGGCAACAACGTCATACCAAACAAGGACATCAAAAGTAAACAGCTCACAATATCGTAGGTACCAGTCCTATAGCGATGCCCTGAAGAACTCCTTTCCTAGAACTGTTCCGCAATGGAACCGTCTTCCATCCATGGTGAATGCCAAGTCCGCAGAAGAATTAGAAGCCCGCACAGTGTAAGATTGAGACTCAGAGGTATGCGTTTTAGGATACCTCTGTTATGCAGATTGTAAATAGTTTTAAGGACGCATCCAGTGACTCTTCTATTTATTCAGCTAAATCCTAAATTTAGCCAGCCAATCAACTGAGGTAATGGCCAAATATGACCGAGTCAGTATAAGAAGATAGATAGATAGACAGCTTCGAATTCATTCGACTGGGAGTGTGAAAAGTGTCGAATTCTACAAGATTGATCACATGGGCAGTGCCCGATTCGACACGATTGATCGTGTAGACAGTGTCGAATTTGACAAGATTGATCGTTTGGACAGTATCGGTTTCGATACGATTGATCGGTCGACATTCTCGCATTAGACAAGACCGGACGCGTCGTTAATGTCGAATACGACATGATTGATCATGTTGACACGATACATCGTAAGGACATTGTCGATTTGACATGATTGTATATGTGAATAGTATCGAATTCGACGAGATCGAACGTGTGGACAGTTTTGAATTTGACACCGTTAAAAGACTGGATAATGTCAAATTCGACAGTACTGGTCGTCTGGATTGTGTGGAATTCGACACGATTGAACGTGTGGACTTTGTCCATTACAATTCTGTTGAAAATTTTATATGAATAATGTCAAATTCGACACGCTTTATCATTGACAGTAGAATGAATAATTTTTCAGCGTGCCAGTCTTCCAGCTGACCAGAAACAAGACGGTGATGATTTAAACTCAAAATTCAGACGTTCATATTCAGATCTCACATCGAAAATTGCCTACAGATACCCCAACCCAGGGTTACCAAGGTGAGTTGCCTACAGATACCCCGACCCCGGGTTACCAAGGTGAGTTGCCTGCAGATACCCCAACCCAGGGTTACCAAGGTGTGTTGCCTATAGATACCCCAACTCAGGGTTACCAAGGTAAGGAAAACGGACAAATATTCATACGCAGTTTGCTGCTATGTTTAGTGGCTCTACCTTATTGGGACGCCGGAAAGAGGGCAGGGTTGAAGGTTGATAACTTTCTAATTTTTGTCCCTAACATAGAATTTGGCCGTTTGTTAAGTGTTTCTGGTCAGAATATCTACCCAGAAAAAACAACAACAAAAAAAACATGTGCCCTCTGTATTGATAGCCAAAATTGTCGGAGCGAAGAAAAACAACATCTGAAAATTTCGTCTGTTCATGTCGCCGGCTTCGTATTCTTGCAACCGTTTAAAACATATTTTTGCTTTCAGGCGAAATAAAACGTGTGACCGTAGAGAAACAGTTTGATATCTGAAACAAATAATAATGATATTTTCACGCTGTGAAAAATAACACGGGCTTGGTTATTTTCACAGTAGCGGCCCGGGCTACTTTTTTTCGAAAAAGAAAAAATACTTTTTATCGATAAATTAATACGAAAAATATTTCATCGGGTATATTGAAAACATCAGAATTTTCATCATACGCGATAAAATATTTTTGGTATCCATCTCAAAAAAGTAAATGTCCTCTTTATATTTTGCTGACACATGTGCACGTGAGACGCCAAGTTCTGCAACGGATGGTCAGTTGTTTTTCTCCCGGTACTCCGGTATTCACCCACCTCTGATTTAGAAGCCTACTTGGTGTAGTGGTTATGCTACTCGCCTTGTAAACCAGGGGTCCAAGGATCGATCCCGGGCTTCTCCAGACTTTCGGATGAGTCTTTAAACCAAGTTCCCGTCTCCGTATGACCTTAGCTGTTGGTTGGACGTTAAATTCGAGCACTCACCCCCGAGTGTCAGTCATAACAGTTGTCGTCTGCTTCCTTGTCTGTTGGTTACTTCAAAAGTCATTTTTGCAAACAGTGTGGACTTCATTCAGACTTCTTCTCCAGGAGCAATCTGATCAGGGTCCACAATGTTTATGTTTGAATGGTTTGCCAGAAGAGCAGCAGAAGACAGAGAGACGACATTTAAGATGCATTTTTTTCTTCCCAGAATATTGCAGTACCAAAGACAATAATTTAGCCGGTTGGGTGCACGTCTGGCTAGTGATCGAGGAGTGGGTTGAGGGTGGGGATGGGTATGGGTGGGTGGGGGTCGCGTGTTCGATTCCCACCGATTCTATTCTTTCATGTAGATCGATCACGAAATATTTTCTGCCATCATTCTCTCCTTCCGATGATTCAAGAAGGGCATTTTGCAGCTTTTGGCGAAAGAATATGTACTGTTATGGTAATCCGCTTTTGTTATAGCCTACCTAGGGAAGTGTGGTTAGGAAAAGTCCCAAACTAAAGCAAACACCAAAGCCGCCAAGAGGAAAGCAAAAGTATGAATCGCGGCATGAGAAAATCTGTTTTTGCTTTCAGCGAATAAACAACACAGCTGCGGATCAGCCTGTGCATCCGTGCAGTCGGATCAACACCTTTATTGTCGCTACTGGGATAGTTCAGTACCTCTAGTTTGTATAATTGAGCCGGGGCACGGCATTTCCTACAATTCACATGTGCGCCCAACGGAGACTCAGATCAGCCTGCGCATCCGCGCAGTCTGATCAGAGTCTTCGTTGTGCACTCTAAGGATAGCTAAGGGCCCAATGCTCCTTCGTGCAACAAGAGAAGTCTCTGGTCAGACACATGGATGCGCAGGCTGATCTGATTTTTTTTGCTGGACGCACATGTAAATTGTAGAAAATGCTGTGCCCCGGTTCATTGTAAAATCTCAAGACTGTAGCTAAGCATGACCCTGCCGCGAAGACAGATTATCTCGTGATGTGGCTCATAATATATAACAATCAGCAAAGTCAAGGATTAACCCAATGGAAAGTAGAAGTAAAACAAAGATTAGGAATCGATACAATTAACTTACTCCACCCATAAAAGACACCAAAGGGAAAGAAATACAAACATTAAGCGACCAGACCATAATGGAAACCTAAACAAAGGAAGGCCATAAGGACAGTTACTTTCCCACAAAATGGCCATATGGCCCTCCAAAATTAAAAGACACAAGTGATACACACAGTAAGTAACAAACAACAACATAAATAAATCGCCACAGAAGAGCCGCCTTGGAACGGTCAGTGGAAGATTTCCACTGGGGGGCTTAAATCGATTTTACGTGGCCACAATCCTCGCCCTTATTTCCGTCGCGATTTAGACAAATAATTTGTTCAGTCCGCATGAAGGCCTCCTAACTCATCAGTGCAACATCTCCGTGAACACAAAAATCAAAGAACCACAGAGGTGAGACAACGGTGAGGACTCGACAGCAAGAAACCACTGAAATGCTGGAGCAAAAGAAAAACAACAGTTAGACTCCGATGAGCCCGACCAGAGACAGAGCATCAGGCACCAACCAACATTATCTCTATAATTCTCGATAAGCCTTTACGTTGGAGCCGTCATAGAATCTGAGGCCTGACCCACCGGCGTGCAATTAAAGAGGGAAGCAAAGTTGCCAACCGTGATTGGGTTAACTACCATGCATGCAGTCTGTCGTATAATATCCATGTTGTACCCAATCTTTTTATATCGAAGAATGATTTTACGAAATTGGGTGCTGAAGTCATTGCGGTTATATATTTTTCTGAATTTATATACTAAGTCACCATAAAATTCGGGCTCCGATAGACCTTGTTGCAGAAGAGATTTAAGTCCAATATTGAATTTTGAAATTAAATCAGAATGGCGTCTATAAAATTTTGAAAAGGCTTTGCGTAGTTTATGGTACCGATAACCCTGATTAAGGAGTTTAGCCGTTAATAATTTATTACGAGTGTTGAAGTCAGTTACATGACTACACACTCTAGCAAATCGAATTAATTGCGAAATATAAACGCCATAGGATGGCGCACGAGGAACATCACCATCCAAAAAAGGAAAATTTACAATCTCAAAATCAAAGTCATCGCGTTTATCATAAATTTTGCACGAAACAAATCCATCTACAATAGATAGATGTAAATCCAAAAACGGGGCCTCGGTATCAGAATAATTTGCTTTATTTAACTGAAGTTCTAGGGGGTAAATCTGACTGATCAAACCATCAAAATAGGTATTATCAATATTTAATAAATCATCTAAATATCTAGAAGTAGAGCTAAAAGCTTCAATAATATCAGATTGGTTATCAATGGAAAGCGACAAAATGAAGTCTCTTTCATAACAATGCAAGAACAGATCAGCCACAAGAGGTGCGCAATTAGTACCCATCGGAATACCCACAATTTGTCTAAATAACTTAGTACCGAATCTAATATAAATATTGTCAAGTAGAAAGGTGAGGGCATCACACACTTTCTGACATGACCAAAGTGTATAATTCTTATGCTCTTTAGAAGTGAAAAATGCATTTCTGACATTACATGCAAGATAGAGAGAATCTTCTCTGTGAAAAGCCCATTCAATTAAATCATTAAGCTTTTCTTTTGTAAGATTATGAGGAAGTGTAGTGTAAAGAGTGGAAAAATCGTAGGTAGACAGACTAGAAGCACGAAAATGTCTAGATTTCAATTTATTTATACCGGTGGACTATTCCATTGCTATATCTGGGACGAGTCCATTGGTCATATAAGGGATGGTAGACCTATTTTTCGTTTTTATTCCCGCCCCCGCCCATAGGGGCTTGAAGAAATATATGGGATGCACGATGCTTCCACGCAGAGCTGAATCCGGCCCGCACACAAGTACTGGTAAACCGCATAGAGGATCTTAGCCTGTCCAGGAACCGCGATGCGAGGCGGACCGTCCATGCTAATAAAC
Organism: Lucinisca nassula; assembly: GCA_963580285.1. Classification (NCBI taxonomy): domain Eukaryota; kingdom Metazoa; phylum Mollusca; class Bivalvia; order Lucinida; family Lucinidae; genus Lucinisca; species Lucinisca nassula. The sequence goes on from OY757021.1 coordinate 136,918,958, forward strand.
CCTATTGGTTTCATTGGACGACAGAGCTTGAGATGTCATTTCATCTCAATGTCGGGTAAAAGTCCCACAAAATTGGAAGCAACGTCTCCAAAATGACCTTTACAGTGTTGACGGGGACGTTAAACCTCAAATCAAACAAACAAACAAACAAACACATTTTTCGTTTTTATTCTATTTTTGATGGAAATTATAGTAGCAAATAGATCTGATCTTGCACTGTTTGCAATGGTTCCCCTTTAAATAATAATAATAATAATAATAATAATAATAATAATCAACTTATTTATAGGGGGTTACACATATATAGTAAACTAGTGCTTATCTTCCATGTGGCCCTCTTTTCTTCCTCTTCCTGGATAGAAACTAGTTCTAAGCAATGTGGATAAAGTCTCTTGTTTAAGTGAACAACACTCTTGGCGCTTCCTGGGATCGAACTGGCTACCCCTCGATCTCAAATCCTATGCTTTACCACTGCACCACAGCACTCCAGGGGTTTCCCGCCTGCAAGGGGTTAATATAACCGTTTTATTTGTTCCCTACAGATTACGACAAGGTCGTATTGGTGGTAGCTGGCGTCATATCAAGGAAGTTCTGGGCCATGGTGGCAGCAGGGTAGTCTATGTCGACGGTAGGTATATGTTGTTAGGACTGAATGTAATCATTTTAACGTTTATTGAAGTGTAAATAACATGACGTGTCAGTTATTTAAAACTAACGATGTTGTTAGTTAACGTATCGTTAGAACTTTGTTCATTAAATATGGCAAATTTACTAATATTTTTGCCGAGAAAATGTGAGCAGCTTTTGCAAATGCAAAAGAATTTTGTTGAAAACATGTGAGCAGCTTTTGCAAATACAAAAGCTGAAAAATGTGAGCAGCTTTTGCAATGTAAAAGCCGCTCACATTTTTGCAGCACAAATACCAGGGTATTAGATAATGTCGCTGCCACAGCAGTTAACAATTTGATCACTAACGAGGTCGTTAAGCTAGTGCTGCTTTGAACAACTGGCCCCAGGTCATGAGCAATATTTAAGTGAATCCACAGTCACGGGCAAAGTTTAAGTGAACCACCCGAGTCACTTAATGTTTGCGCGTGACCCGACGTATTTTTCATATATTTTTAATAAACGTTATATAGATTATCTTTATTGCTTATATTTCTTTTATTTTGCATCCACTATGTGACGAATCATTCTGGTATGAGGGCCTAAACTGAAACAAAACAAAACAAAAAAAAAAACATTTGGACACAGTTTTCCTCTCAATAACGGAAGAGCGCCGTGGATGTCATAACGCCGCCGTTCAATCATATTGGAAAGAACCATGATTTAATGTTGACGTCACATAATGATCATGTGATTTCGCGTGAAACAGTGAATTCATTGAGATTTAAACATTGCGGCCCAATAGTTAACAATAACGCAATGAGAATGTAAACATACAACTATAAATATAGAAACAATCGTAGTAATATCACTCGATATCAACACGCTAACATGATTTTGCACGCTGACTTGGATGCATTCGAATTGTGACTTAAAATGACGTTGCATCTGATGACGTCTAAGGGCATTGATGTCACGCGAAACATTTCTTTCGCACGCGTATATATTTTATTCTGACGAAATGCATGTTTTGAGACTACCGTCAATTACACCAAAATATTTATAGTTATATGATAAGAGGGTTATTGCACTGTTGTTCTCGTTGGGATACCAAAGTACACGAGCAGGGGCATTGCACTGTTGTTGGTGAATATTGTCTCTCGTTTGGATATCAAAGGAAAGTAGCAAGATCGTGTCATTCAATATCCAAACTCGGAAAGTTTTCACCAGTAGCATTGCAATAACCTTATATTATTAAGTTGGATAATTATCTTAAAAATATCCGGCCCACGCCCATAGCGGCTTGAAGAAATATATGGGCTGCATGATGCTTCCACGCAGAGCTGAATCCGGCCCGCACACTAGTACTGGTAAACCGCTTAGAGGATCTAAGCCTGTCCAGGAACTGCGGTGCGAGGCGGACCGTCCATGCTAATAAACCCTATTGGTTTCATTGGTTGACAGGGCTTGAGATGTCATTTCATCTCAATGTCGGGTAAAAGTCCCACAAAATTGGAAGCAACGTCTCCAAAATGACCTTTACAGTGTTGACGGGGACGTTAAACCTCAAATCAAACAAACAAAACAAAATCTTAAAAATATCAATTTCGTCGGTTTGGCGGTGCCAAATTGCATTGACGTCAGTGCTTTGTCGCCGTAAAATGTAAACTGAAATGTTCATAGTGATAAATCGACGATCTGCATGCCATAAAGCGTGTACATTCTTTGCTTTGTTTATTTGTTTTTATTTTAAATGTTATAAAACCAAATGCCCATCGTTTCAACGCGACGTTGCTGGATGACGTCGGGTTTTCTGACAGGAATGCGTATATAGCTTGGTAAGGAAGAAAGTAAGTAACGACTTTATTCAAAGAGGGTAACTCAATTGTCTAGCTGAATATCTCTGCGCAAAATTTTGCCATTGTCCAATAAAAGACGTTTGCTTCTGTTTTGGTAACCAGGATTCAAATTCGCACACATTTACATAAGATTATCCCGAAACTATGTTTTCATAAAAGACAAAGTTCATATATCTGAGCGTATTAATCATAATTCAGTAAAATGTAGTATAGTAAATATAATATTGACATATTTTATCCTGCAGTAACATTTTCAGGTCTTGTAAGTGTTTATGACGAGGAAAATTTTAACCAGACATTGAATAAAGAAGGTCCTTACAGACCCCACTTGAGACGAATCCTATATTCCCCTAACAGAGGGTTTCCAAGTCCGACACAGGCTCAGCCAAAAGCCGGAAGTAAGTGTACAAAGTCAATATAATAGACGGATCCAATGTTTTGACACGTGACCTTGTTTACATTTCACTGCGCATGCGCCAATTACCTCCCCTGTAGATGTACTCTTTTATCTGGTTGGCAAAACATGACTGCTGCCGTACAGTGCCAATGAGAATTTCGAATATTTATCGTGTGATTAAACTCATTTCTTCTCCACAAAATTAACTGATCCTTGTCAGTTTGTGTTTTTGAAGCAATAAATGATATAGAATCAGTCTCTTCTGACATTTTATCGCACATTTTGTTGCCTAAAAGCGTTATAAAACTATCAACCATCATGCCAAAACGTAGTCGATGCGCTTTATTTGACGAATGGAAATAAGATTAAAGCATGTATATTTTCTATCCAGTTTTATACGAAAAAGAAGCAATTTAAAGTGAATGACCACCTTTAAAATATAATTACTTCATTTGCAAGAAAAAGTTACTGTAATGATTAATATCTGACTTTTATTACCAATTGAAATCTGCTAAGGTAATTAAATCAACATTTAATGGTTTCAGTGAAGCCTTCTGGCAGCAGCCATATTTTCCCCAAGGTAATCCAAATGTATCCCAGCGTCCAACATGTTTGCTCAATTCCTGACCTCAAGGAGACCATTGAAGCTCTATGTCTCTCTATGTAGCTACTAAAGGAGAAGTAATTAGGCTCTCTAATCAGGTTGCATTCTCAAAAATCCTTAAATAGGCTGTCAGTTCAGGACCTTACATACTGCCTTCATTATGTTTTTGGATGAAAATAAAGACTTTGAAGACAGTTTTCCTGAGTTTGGTGACATTGGTTTCATTGGGTGGCACCCATCTCAATGTCAGGTAAAAATCCCACAAAATTGGAAGCAGCATCTCCAAAATGCCCTCAATAGTGATGATGGGAATGTTAAACATCAATTCAAACAAACAAAATCTTTTCTTTCCTACAAAACAATTGTTTTCTGTAAGCCTTGTCTGATCTACAGTTAATCACGTTGTACACCTGTGCACTGTTTGCATAAAATCCAGGACGTTATCCAAAAATGAAAACAAATTATGGGTACTCAAAGGAATCACCTCAATGAGTACCCACAATCTATGATTTAATCTGGATTAACCCATTTAGTACCCGAAACCCCAAAAGAGGAATCCTGGCAAACAGTGCAGGCCCAGATCTGACACCAAAGCACATGGGGTCTGATCAGGGCTTACACTGTTTGCAAAATGTTCAGCCATTTTTCCTAATAAATTTTGAGGAAAACAACCTGACAGCCCTTAATTTTGAAATGGACCCCTGGTATGTATAAGGAGGAAGATTCCATTTTGTACAAAAAAGGTTAAGGAAAATATCACAAAAGACCATATGAAGTTGTTACATGTGGGTTTACGGCGTCCCGCAAACCCCCATGCTGACAAGACAACCGAGCGTGATCTCTGGCAGGTGTACGGGCAGCTGTGGGGTAAGGCACAAGAAAGATGTTAAATGAATGACATGAATTATTTACAGTATCTACATACAACACTTACTAAGACAAAACATCACAATTTGTTGCTTCTGTAGCCAACTCACGACGTCCGCTCCGAAGGCAAAACACTGTTCTGTGCTCGGAACGGGTGACGTGAATACCTACAGAAGCAAACAACAAAACAACAACAAAAACAAAAAAAAAAAAATCAACACAAAACGCGACTGGCCAGTTTATAACTTGGGGTGAATCCCCCACTCGCGTGACACTTCCTCTCGCGAACTAGTAAAACTAGTCTATCAACATAGTTGATAATCCTAGGATTAGCGATCACGTTTGCTGATCAGACGTTTAGTGATCGTCCAAATAAGGTAAGTTGACCTCTTCCATGATCACATTTGTTTACAACGATCAATGATTTAGAAGAATCTGCTTCTATCCTGGTAGGCGCTGATTACGGCGGTCTGTCCGCCCTTGCTGGACCCTAACGCCTAGCGTCGTACCAGTACCTGCTGCTATGAAGCAGGGAGCAGCAGGTCACACATTGTTATGCCTTTCAATATACTTTCTATTTCCCCGTCACAATGTTGTGTTTACTCTTTACAACTTGACCTGCTGCTAAAGTGTCCGCTTTTTTCAGGGTTTATATATCTATGAATACTACCGGAAAATCATGCCTACTCGTATTACCTTGCTTTGTTCGTGGGGAAGTGGAGATACCGGCCACAAACAAAGCCAGATAGCAAAATCGAGTAGATAATGGGTTTGCGTTCAAATAGTATATTTCCCATAGGAAAAATTGATGAAACGACCCTATAATCAATGACATGACTCCTGTCAAAACGAACACCCACACAACACGTGACGGGAATAAAAATCATATATGGCACAATTTGGCGGTTGGCGATTTTTAGGCAAATTCTATAGGACTCGGCCTTTTAGCGGCCCCCTGTATTGTAAAAACAGCTCTCTATAAACCACTCATGCATACATCGTATGATATGTGCATGACTTGTTCATGGAGCCGCATAGTTTGCGTACCATATTTCACCTAAAATATTTCACTCGCACCGCCCTACCATATATCTACTAAAATAATTTAGATGTGCATAAGCACCAGAGAGGTTTCCTATTCCATCTCGTAACAAAGGTTTCCCCTTTTGGAGAAAAAACAATCAGAAATGTTTTTTCTTTGTGTACAGAGATGGAATAGGATGAACCTATCTAAACAAGACAGCTATTTACACAACAACCGTGCGAAGAATTACCTACTAAGGTAGTCTGCCCCCAAATTTTCTTGGCCCCGAATTGCAACAATCCGAAATCTATACGGCTGTAGTTTCATTGCCCAACGCATAATTCGAGGATTGAGAACTTTTGCTGTTTGCATATAAGACAAGGGCTTGTGGTCTGTCTCAAGCAGGAATTCTACTCCGTAAAGATACTTGCGAAATTTCTCAACACCCCAGATAATAGCCAAACATTCCTTCTCTATTACAGAATAGTTTTTCTCACGAGGCAAAAGTTTCTTGCTGGCATAAGCAATGGGAAGTCGTCCTTCCCCTTCAAATTCTTGGAGCAAAACGGCTCCTATACCAACATCAGAAGCGTCCGTCCGGAGTATGAACGGATTCCCATCATGAAAGATAGGAAGACGAAGAATAGGACTAGACGTGAGTCTATTCTTCAGGGTCTGAAAAGCCTGTCATGATGGTCCTGCCAGTCTGTGATCTTGTTTGGTCTACTTTTCTTAGTTAAATCTGTCAAAGGGGAAGCGATAGATGAGAAATTTGGAATGAAACGGCGGTAGAAACCAGCCAACCCAAGAAATGACTTTATTTGTCTCTTAGTAGAAGGTCGAGGAGCATCCTTTATAGCATGTATCTTGTCTTCTTGCGGTCTAACTGACTGAGCAGCTACACTGTGACCAAGACATTCGATACTGCTATACCCAATCATACACTTGGAAGGTTTTGCCGTCAACTTGGCTGTCCTAAGTCTATCCAAAACTTCACGTAATGACGTCAAGTGGTCTTTCCAAGTTTCGGTAAAGATCCACATATCATCGACGAAGCTATCAACGTTAGAAAGTTCGGACAGAATCTTTCTCATCAACCTGCAAAATGTTGCTCCTGAGTTTACCAAACCGAAGGGCATAGTTTTGAATTGAAACAAGCCTTTGGGGGTTTCGAACGCAGTTAGGGGTTTTGCCTTAGACGTCATTTTTACCTGCCAATAACCTTTTGACAAATCTAATTTGCTAAAGTATTTGTGCCCCGACATTCTATTTATAACCTCCTCCATATTTGGCATTGGTTCTGCATCGAACTCCGTCACCTTATTTAGTTTACGGAAGTCAATGCAAAACCGCACCGAACCATCTTTTTTAGGGACAAGTACTACAGGGGATGAGTATGGAGATATTGATGGCTCAATAACTCCTAAATCTAACATATCTTAAATTTCCTTTTCCATTACATCCCGTACTTTATATGGTATGGCATAACCTTTCGACCTCACTGGTTCCGCCGTCAGCAACTTTATGTCGTGTTCTATTTGATCAGTTCGTCCTGGTACACTGGACAGTACGTCCGGGTATTCTTTTATCAACGTCTCTATTTCTTTACGCTGATCCTGCGTTAACATTTCTGAAATATTGACGTCCTTAAACGTCTCTGGTTGCTTTGCAGTAGGAAAAGCGCAATCTTCCAATGAGAATTCGTCAACGTCATCATTTTCAGTTGACGGAGTGGACTCTACAGACAGCAAGCAATGTGACGTCACATTTTGACGTTCCACATATTGCTTCAGTATGTTAGCGTGATATGTGTTAACATTTCCATTGACGTCAATCTTATAATCCATTCTGTTCACTACCTCAACCACTTCATAAGGACCTTTCCATTGAAGCAATAATTTATTACTGTCTGTCGGTAGTAACAACAGTACTTTGTCGCCGACGTCAAATTTACGCGACCTCGCGCCTTTATCATAATAAGCTTTCTGCTTAATCTGAACCTTCTTTAAATTATCACGCGCTAATTTGCATGTCTGCTCTAACCGTTCCCTAAGCTCAATAACGTATTGATACGTCGAAAGAACTTGCTCATCGCGTACCTCTTCAGCCCATAATTCTCTTAATATTGCCATTGGACCTCTGACGTTACGTCCATATAACAACTCAAAAGGGGAGTATCCTAAAGACTCTTGTGGGACTTCCCTTACCGCAAATAATAAGGCTGGAAGATATTTATCCCAATCTTTTGGACGTTCAGCACACATGCGACGTAACATCTGCTTTAACGTAGCGTGGAAACGCTCTATCAGTCCGTTGCAAATTGGGTGTCTCGGACCACACGTTAACTGTTGAAGAGAAAGAAGTCTGCTGACTTCCTTCATTACCTCAGCAGTAAACTGTGATCCACAATCAGTCAACATTTCATCAGGAATGCCAACCCTACTAAACATTTCAATAAGCGCTTCCGCGACACGTTCCGTCTCAATACTCGGTAAAGCTATCGCCTCTGGATACCTTGTCGCATAATCTATCATGGTTAAAATATACCGAGATTTCCTATCAGATCGAGGCTCAATTGGACCAACTATGTCCACTGCCACCCTCTTAAATGGCGTATCAATCAATGGCATTTTTCCTAGAGGTACTTTAGTGACCCGACCTTTCTGAATAGTTCTCTGACAAATATCACAAGATTTACAAAATCTAGCGACATCACCGCAAATACCGGGCCAGTAAAACTCAGTTACAACTCTATCCAATGTCTTCCTAATACCCATATGTCCAGACATAAGCGTTTCATGAGCCAGTTTCAACACCTTTCCTCGGAAACTTTGAGGGACCACAAGTTGGAAAGAGACTTCGTTACCCTTGGTGAACTCCCTATATGCCAAACCTTTTTTCTCAATAAACCTAGTTTCACCTCGGTTTAAACCACGACTCACAGTCTTGTTCCCAGATACAACCCTTTTCCTGATGTTTTCCAAAGTTGGATCATTAACCTGAGCTTGCTTGAAAGCCTCCTTGTCATCGTTAATGATCTGATCGGGAACCTTAAGTTTTCTGTAAGGCTTCTCATCCTGCCTAGTTTGAGACCTAGTTACAGCCGCAGCTGAGAAATGAGACATATCAGGAAGTTTTGATCCATCAATGTTACCGATAACCAAATCGTACAACGTATCATCCATACACAAAGCTTCAGTTTTCCCAGTGAAAAAAGGACAATCAATGTCAATCATTGCCAAAGGATACCTTTGTGTGGATTCATCAATCAACGTAACATTTGATTCCTTCCCTATTAACTGACTATCCGAAACCAAACTTCTCCGAACGACACAGCCTGTACACCCAGTATCTCTTAATACAACCACCTTTTTATTATTAACCAAACCTTGTGCCGTCGGTAACCTTGCCTTTAAGAAGTAACAGACACCTTCCCTAGTTTCCTTACTACACTCCTCCCTATCCGAAATCAAAGGATCACCAACCTTATTTTCAAAAATACTTCCAATCTCATCACCTTTCCTAGTTACTTCCGTTTGACAAAAACTAACTTGGTGTGCTGCGCCACGTGGTGTGCTATTATTTTTACCGCGTCCGCGAAAAGACCCTCTGAAATTACCACGACCACGTGTATAACCACGACCTACATTCTGCGTATTCTCATTCTTAACCTGAGAACCTTGAGTCTCTACGCGCGTGTTAAAATTTTCTTTAACACCGCTATCCCCCACTCCAGTTGCTCCTACCTCTGCGCTATACAATTGTTTCCTGTCGGGGTTCTTAAAACATTTAATTGTTAAATGCCCCTTACCACATATGCTACACTTGATATCCGGTCTACCACTCGGTTTGTTCGAGTCAACTTTGTCCTGTTTACCCTGCGCTGCGCCTCTATTATCGCGTTGCCCTTTATTAATGCAACTATATACGCCCCCGCGCGCTTCTGCAAACAAATCTGCCTCCCTAGCCATTTCATCTAAATTACCAAACTGTTTTGGCTTCAGATGTACATACAGTTCTCTATTACATGACTCCAGGAACTGATCCCTTGCCATGAAATCACAGACAGCCGGAAAAGATTTTTCTATCTTTGCCATATTAAGCCATTTTTCTAAATAACTTCTCAGTCTACTACTGAACTGTATGAACGTTTCTGACTTCTCGGGCCTACTATAACGAAACTGCTTCCTAAATCCGCGCTCTGTCATGTCAAAATTTTTTAATAAAGCGTCCTTTAACTTTTCATAATCCGCCGCATCCTCATTTGACAACCGGTCATATACATCAAGTGCGCGCCCTTTGAGCAATGCACTTAAATACGCGGCCCAAACACTCTTATCCCATTTATTAGCCGTAGCATATTTCTCAAACCTAGATAAATAACTATCCATTTTATCTTTACCCTCTTCAAAATAAGGTAACTTAGGATCCCGGGCATGCGCCACCTTCTCAGCTTTTTGCTTTTCAAATTCTAGCTCGAGCTTCGCTCTCTGCATTTCTAACTGATTCCTTAATTCTTGGTGCTGTAGCTCAAACCCATGTTTTATTTTTTCTAAATGGGCCTCACTAATCTCTTTTGCCTCCCTTTCAGTCTTAATGCGTGCCATTTCAAGTTCCTTATTAACATTCAACATAGCTAGTTCATGTGCCCTTTCCTTTTCCTTTTCTGCCCTTTCCTTTTCTTTTTCTGCCCTTTCCTTTTCCTTTTCTTCAGACCTTAACCTTTCTAAATCCCTTTGCTCTTGCCTTTCTGCCCGCTCAATATCCTGCTGCTCTTTAACAAAACCTTGTAACTCCTTCCCCTCATAACCTAAGTCCTTTCCCATTTGCATTAAACGCTCCATTATTGATAACGTAAATCTCACGTTACTATCAAAACCACTATAAACTGATCAGTTATGATCAGTGATGATTGAATGGGCTTAACTAAAACGTTAAGATATGTGTTATACGCGTTAATCTAACTAAAACGTTAGTTATTAAAGCACACGCGATTTGAAATGTCAAATGCTTTCAGCAAAGTATGACGTTGCGTACTGGTAGTCTAATATGACGTCATAAACTGACGACGTTTACAGTAAAATGCTACAATCCGAAGTTTCATCACATTACAAAACTCCGATCATAACAAGTCACCATTAATGTTTCTATTACGTCATACCTAACCTCAAGCCACAGCGTAAATATTAACGCTAACGTTATGTCAACGTCAGTAAATTGTTAACGTCACTACGTCAGAACCATGTGTGGGTAAGATCAATTAGTAACTCTAGTTTAACTTAGTAGAATGTCAGGTAACACAATTAAGTGGGGTCTACTTAAATTTTTCGTTACCAAGAAAAAGTGGGGTTTGCCTTGCCTTCCTGCTCAGAAATTTTCGACTTGTCAGTATCCATTCAGTTGAATACATGGGTTTCGCACTTCATCAACGCAGGAAGGAAGATTCAAGTTAATTTCTAAATGTGGCTGTCAATACATTTTTTTTTTTTTTAAATTGATGATTCAGAGTATCAATGTGCTGTTCCACAGCCGGGAACACCAGCCAGAGATCAAAATCCCACTTCTGACACCAAATGTTACATGTGGGTTTACGGCGTCCCGCAAACCCCCATGCTGACAAGACAACCGAGCGTGATCTCTGGCAGGTGTACGGGCAGCTGTGGGGTAAGGCACAAGAAAGATGTTAAATGAATGACATGAATTATTTACAGTATCTACATACAACACTTACTAAGACAAAACATCACAATTTGTTGCTTCTGTAGCCAACTCACGACGTCCGCTCCGAAGGCAAAACACTGTTCTGTGCTCGGAACGGGTGACGTGAATACCTACAGAAGCAAACAACAAAACAACAACAAAAACAAAAAAAAAAAATCAACACAAAACGCGACTGGCCAGTTTATAACTTGGGGTGAATCCCCCACTCGCGTGACACTTCCTCTCGCGAACTAGTAAAACTAGTCTATCAACATAGTTGATAATCCTAGGATTAGCGATCACGTTTGCTGATCAGACGTTTAGTGATCGTCCAAATAAGGTAAGTTGACCTCTTCCATGATCACATTTGTTTACAACGATCAATGATTTAGAAGAATCTGCTTCTATCCTGGTAGGCGCTGATTACGGCGGTCTGTCCGCCCTTGCTGGACCCTAACGCCTAGCGTCGTACCAGTACCTGCTGCTATGAAGCAGGGAGCAGCAGGTCACACATTGTTATGCCTTTCAATATACTTTCTATTTCCCCGTCACAATGTTGTGTTTACTCTTTACAACTTGACCTGCTGCTAAAGTGTCCGCTTTTTTCAGGGTTTATATATCTATGAATACTACCGGAAAATCATGCCTACTCGTATTACCTTGCTTTGTTCGTGGGGAAGTGGAGATACCGGCCACAAACAAAGCCAGATAGCAAAATCGAGTAGATAATGGGTTTGCGTTCAAATAGTATATTTCCCATAGGAAAAATTGATGAAACGACCCTATAATCAATGACATGACTCCTGTCAAAACGAACACCCACACAACACGTGACGGGAATAAAAATCATATATGGCACAATTTGGCGGTTGGCGATTTTTAGGCAAATTCTATAGGACTCGGCCTTTTAGCGGCCCCCTGTATTGTAAAAACAGCTCTCTATAAACCACTCATGCATACATCGTATGATATGTGCATGACTTGTTCATGGAGCCGCATAGTTTGCGTACCATATTTCACCTAAAATATTTCACTCGCACCGCCCTACCATATATCTACTAAAATAATTTAGATGTGCATAAGCACCAGAGAGGTTTCCTATTCCATCTCGTAACAGAAGTGCCATGAAATATTGCCTAAAATTGTCAAGGCGTGCTAAGGAAATGATTGGTTAAATGATACTGATAGGCATTAATTAATGAAGAAAAGAAAAGAAACAAGTAATCAACACACTTTCAAGTCCACTTGAAAACAGCTATCTTCAAAATGTTTAGCACAAATGTTATGCTTTGCATAAACAAATGTCTTGATGTTAAGATTCTCTGTTCCAAGATTATGAATCCATTTTTTTTTACATCACTCTCCATTTTTCTAAGGGTCAGGGATAGAAAAACAGCTAATTCCTTGTCCAGTATTTGCCCTTACAAGAAGGCATTTTTGTCATTTTAAAGTTCACTTTCTCCTCTAAAATCCTCAGCTGCTAAAGATAGCTGTCGGAACATGGACTGAACAGTCTCCTTGAGATCACTGCAGGAGATATAATCTGTAAAAATGTCTGACACCCTTTAAACAACTTTAATGAGCCATTACAGTTAATTAGAGCAACAGTTTAGGAGGAGAATATGAATTTATCATTCCTCGATGGTGTTATTGTAAAATGGATCTGAGAAAAAAAATGGTGGTCATTCACTTTAATGTCAAAAATGGACTGTGGCAAACAGTTTTGATAGAAAGACGATTTAACAATAGTTATTACAGGAAATAATTCTTGCTACATCAATGGTAGAGTATGGAACCGGAAGTTTTTTTACCCACCAGATAAAACGAGGCTAATGACCTTTGACCTTGTGTGACGTAGACTTTGGATGTGTCTATAAAACAGCCATGGAAAATACAATTATATATGTTCATGGCTTAAATGTTTTTCTATGAAGCTAGTAAATTTCTGATAGTTATGCACCAAATTTTTAATATTAATATTTACTAAGCTTGTGATATTTATGCACTAAATTTTGTAAATTTGTACACCAAAATTTAATAAACGCGTGATATTTTGCAGTGCTTTTGCAGAAAAAAAATGTTTGCAACAGCTTCAAAAATATTCATATATTTGCCATATTAAATGATCAAACTTTTAACAATATGGTAACTAACAACATCGTTACCCTGAACAACTGGGCCATGGTCTTTTCCAGTCACTGCCGGGATTCGAACTCGGACCAACAACATTCAGTTTCTTAGTCGAACGCTATAATCTTGCGGTCTTGACGAGTTGGTATTTTGGTGGTAACTCAGATCAGCCTCGAGGCAGTCATACACGAATCTTCCCGTTTCGATCCCAGGGTAATCCAGCATCCTTGGGAAGGTCATGCGGACAGTGAAAACTCGAATAGGCTGATCTGAGTCCTCGCTGACTGCACAAAACATCTCAAAGATTTAACACTTTGCACCAGATTGTTTTATACATTTTGTTATTTATATTTTTTTCTGATTCTTACATTGACCCCATTGGGTTATTTTTATAATGATTATTTATTAACTTGTTAAGGGGAATATCTAGAAAATTGGCCACATTTTGTTTACAGGTTAAGGAATTAAATTATATTTCAGAAACTATATTCCAGACATTATTTTATGAGGTCATTTCATTCTATAATATTCCAGAATCTTCATTTACTTCATAAAATAATTTGCATAGTTTTCAGTTTTGGGCTTCTTAAGAAATTTTTATTATTTAGTTTTGGATTACTTTGTTACATGTGGGTTTACGGCGTCCCGCAAACCCCCATGCTGACAAGACAACCGAGCGTGATCTCTGACAGGTGTACGGGCAGCTGTGGGGTAAGGCACAAGAAAGATATTAGATGAATGACATGAATTATTTACAGTATCTACATTTAACACTTAATAACACAAAACATCACAAATTGTTGCTTCTGTAGCCAACTCACGACGTCCGCTCCGAAGGCAAAACAATGTTCTGTGCTCGGAACGGGTGACGTGAATACCTACAGAAGCAAACAACAAAAACAACAACAAAAACAAAAAAAAGAAACAACTCAAGACGCGACTGGCTAGTTTATAACTTAGGGTGAATCCACCTCTCGCGTGAATTTTCCTCTCGCGAACTAGTGCAAACAAGTCTATCGACATAGTTGCCGATCACAGGTTTAGCGATCACAGGTTTGCCGATCACAGGTTTGCCGATCACAGGTTTAGCGATCACAGGTTTAGCGATCGTCCGAATCACCTGCAGGTTCTTTAGTTGAGCTCTTCCCTGGTCTCACATTTGTTTACAATGGACATTGGTATACGCAGATTATGGTGGTCTGTCCGCCCGTGCTGGACCCTAACCCCCAGCGTCGTACCAGTACCTGCTGCTATATCGCAGGGAGCAGCAGGCCACCACACATTGTTGTGCCTGAAAATTACGATAACTGGACTAAGACACAAGTCACAAAACATACATGCTATATCATGATCCCCCTCCCGGAGAAGTAAGAATATGTTCATGCATATACCGTTATTGCGCATGCGCCGACCAGACATACAGGCTGATTAGTGCATGCGACAAATAACCGTACAGCAGAACTCAACTTGACTGTGCTTCAAATTATCAGCACCCAGCGCTTGACACAATAATACTCAAAGTTCATGCTTCCTTACTGAGCACTACAGAAATCAATTAATGCTCACTACTACTGAGCATAATACTCATCAAATTTGTGATCACTACATTATCACAAGTAAGAGGCAATTGAACAGACCACGCCTTTGTGCTACCTGGTCAGCCGCCAGTTACAGGAAACATAACAATCTCTATTTCATATCCTTCTCCGCGACACGGCTCACAAATATAGCTATTCACAAATTCATTACATTAATAACAGATAGAAACTACAAACAGAAGATTTTCATCTATAATCCACAACATTTGTTAGTGTCTCATAAGGGCCAACAGTGTTTGCCGTAAATTCTCTCTCTATTTGGTAGGCACCCCGTCACAACCGTCCTCGCGACGCCGATGACGCAGCTGACGTCATCCCCGCCACTCAGGCCGTTATGACGTCTGGCGACAAAATACTCCCACTTATCATCATCACGTTCTTTATATATACATACATGCACAAACTGAGTTATCAGACAAAAACGGCATCATTACAAAATGAACTTATAATTCTTCTTGAACAAAATTATTTCTACTCAAAGTGAACATGCTTGTAAAATAAAATTCATTACGGTTCATCATCACGGATAACCCGACAGGCTCTTGTAAGAGTTCGCCCTGATGATGAAGATATGGTTAAACCCGTCTTAAGTTTACGTCCCCTCTACACCTAATATCATATTGGGACGGAACCACGGTTTTCTAACCACAGCTAGTCAAAAGTCATGGGTCAAACAAGTGACCCGGCGTTTATTAATTACCTTCTACAAAAGGGGTCTAAAAGCCTAAATGAATCCAGAATGAGCGGGTGTCCAAACTTTACGTCTCACCAACATCTAGGGTCAGAATGAGACCGGACCTCACTTAGAAAGACTCATTCTACTACTGGAGAAGCCTGGGATCAATCCTGCGACGTCTAGCTGGCGAAGCTAGTAGCCTAATCACTACAGGCCTCAACAGTGAATTCAGAATAGGCTTCAGAAAGTTGGGGTATACTAGAAGTAAACCCCTCCAAAACCTACAAGCATGTTCATACAAAAATAATACTAAACATAGATTTAACATACCTTTCAATATACTTTCTATTTCCCGACACAATGTTGTAGGTACACGTTACAACTTGACCTGCTGCTAAAGTGTTCGTTTTTCTCAGGGTTTATATATCTATGAATACTACCAGAAAATCATGCCTACTCATATTACCTTGCTTAAATCGTGGTGAGGTAGAGATACCGTCCACAAATAAAGCTAGATAGCAAAAATCGAGTAGATAATGGATTTGCGTTCAAATAGTATATTTCCCATAGGAAAAATTGATGAAACGACCCTATAAATCAATGCCATGACTCCTGTCAAAACGAACACCCACACAACACGTGACGGGAATGAAAATCATATATGGCACAATTTGGCGGTTGGCGATTTTTAGGCAAATTTTATAGAACTCAGCCTTATAGCGGCCCCCTGTATTGTAAAACCAGATCTCTATAAACCACTCATGCATACATCGTACGATATGTGCATGACTTGTTCATGGAGCAGCACAGTTTGCGTACCATATTTCACCTAAAATATTTCACTCGCACCGCCCTACCATATATCTACTAAAATAATTTAGATGTGCATAAGCACCAGAGAGGTTTCCTATTCCATCTCGTAACATACTTGTGGATTATTATTCATTTAGGACTTATTGGGGTCAGACAAAAATAATTTCAAGGATATTTAAAAACAGAGCTAAAGTATTTGTTTCTTTCTTACTATAATAACAATAAGTTAAAATGATTTGTAAATAAAGTTTGTTATTTTTTTTTATAAAAGTCTTGTTTGCTTTTTCTTTCTGCTACACTTGGCACGTAACAGTTACATGCACAATAACAAACCATTCAAGATCTTTATTTATTTCTTTCAGTGTCAATGGTCGAAGAGCTTCCAATGATGAGTTCCAATGAAAAGGAAAGGAAGTTAGCAATACAGAGCCCAAACAAACATAAAGGGGTCTACGCTTACAACTAGAACACTACAAACGCCAGCACATCAGCCCATCCGCCCATCACTGAGGATGACGTCAGGCAATACATACGTCAGCGAAACAGTGTTTTCATTCAGCTTGACAGTTACAAATACGAGAGGTCATCTGTACATCAGTTTTGTTTGTTTTTGTTTGATTTGGGGTTTAACGTCCCCGTCAACACTGTAAAGGTCATTTTGGAGACGTTGCTTCCAATTGTGTGGGACTTTTACCCGACATTGAGATGAAATGACATCTCAATCCTGCCGCCCAATGAAACCAATAGGATTTATAAGCATGGACGGTCCAACTCGCACCGCTTTGCCTGGACAGGCTTACATCCTCTAAGCGTATTACCAGTGCTCGTGTGCGGGTCGGTTTCAGCTCTGCGTGGAAGCATCATGCAGCCGATATATTTCTTCAAGCCCCGATGGGCGGGGGCCAAAATAAATACGAGAGGTCATCTGTACATCAGTGAAGCTGTGTTTCTTTTCAACTATACAGTTAGCATCACTTTGGTCAATCCGTTCGTTTATGCTAGACATTTGCCATCAGATCAGGGAAACAGTGCTTTCTCAAACTCACGTCATTTATTTCAGACACGCGAAATCTTCCGCTTAAAAGACAGCTTTTTCATACAGCCAGTGCCCAGTTGTTCAAGAGGTCGCCGTTAGTTTAGCCAACTTGTTATTCGGCGAAACGTTCAGCTTTCTAGGAAGAACAAATCCCATTTCACTTATATGTTTGCTGAAAAATCTGATTAGTATATCTATTTTGATCCAGCGCACGACAAAACGTACAATATGACATTTGCGCCCAACAAATAAAAATCAAAAATGAGTTCCTTTAAGAGCAATAAAAAGATTCATAAGAAAAAAGATGGGTCATACTACGTAGTTTCGGCTAACAAAGCCTCATCAGTGACCCTGTAATGATCCGGCGAAGAAAGCCCGAGGAAACATACTGCAATTTTGCGAATTTCGAATAGGCAGTCGATTCAAAGACTGATACAAATCAAAATGGGGTCCAAATATTTAAAAACCTGTCTAGAATATGAGTCTAAACCAATAATTCATTTCTTATTTCTCAGAATATTCACCCTGACCTCAAAGGACCAAAAGTAAAATATAAACTGTACTATGGTTGATGTACGGGAATCAGATCAGCCCGCGCATCCGAGCAGTCTGATCAGTCTTCGTTGTGCATTCTAAGGATAGCTATGGGACCATTGCTTCTTCATGCAGCAAGAGAAGTCTCTGGTTAGACTATATAGATGCACAGGCTGATCTGATTCTTCGCTGGGCGCACATGTCTTATTGTACGCCTTGTCGTGCGCTGGCTTATTATATATTTTTCAAATAATATGAGTAGTTTTGCAGCGCAACAGCTTCTCATCATTTGGCGTGTTTGTTGACTGCAATCATAGAGAGGTTAACATTGCATAGTTAACAAGCTTGTTTAGAACGACACCAACAGGAAGAGCATACGAAAAGATACAGTGTATTCTGTGCTCAGAGTGTTGCAATCAATACTACCACACTTTCTACTTATGACAAAACTAGGCACACGAAAATATTCCCGTTATTAAATACAAATAATACAAACATTCAAATGTACTGCCAGGCATTGTAATTGTTGTGACAGTATCGGCCCACAGACATGACTTCCTAAATTCCCATAATAATCAACACAGAAAACTTTTATTCTAGCTAGAAAACCTTGTTTTATCCATATATGTTGCTGTTTGACTGAACGAAATACTTTTCACCGTGATAAGAATTGTGTGTGTGTGTGTGTGTGTGTGTTTTACGCCCCACCAAACAGCTATGGTCATACGAAGGCATCGGTTTAAAGACTCAGCCAAAAGTTTGGAGTAGCCCGGGATCGAACCCACAACCCCTGGTTAATGAGGCGAGTAGCATAACCCCTACACCACGGAGGCTTCCCTTTTTATTGTACTTACCGGTACCTGTGATCTGGTATAACCTATGGGAAACGGACACACCTTACAGATTTTGTGCCGCGTTATACAAGACAGGAACGTTTGTAACATTCCTTTTCTTGTAAACCTTTGAAAATGGTAGTCATTGTAGTTATCTGCCTCATCCCTTAGTCCCCTAGGGAGAATTAAACATCGAAGGTCCGGATGAGACTGTGCCTACGCGCTTTTTGGGTCCTTTCAAAAGGAAATGCATATACCCGACTTATGTTCTACAGTTAATGTTCTAGAAGGAAGGCAACTCTCCTGACTTTCTAATTACTTCTCTGATAACTGAGCCCCACCATACCGAGTTTCTCTTGTTTCAAGAGCAGATCCATATTAATAAAATAGACAAAATATTTTCCAAACGGTTACCTCCCCTCATGGTGTACCTGTTACCCTTAATATGTGGAACATTTCTGTATTGTTACAGTATTATTGTCTCTCATGTGATTTCTGTCAGTATTATTTATGAAATGTGTTTTCATATTTTATAATAAATCTATTATATACGTTACAATAAAATGCTTTGAATATTATTGGTGGTTAAGTTATTCTTGCAAAGTCGATTATTTATCATTGAGTTAAACCATCTGTCATAATTCGAGGCCCGAAACAAACATTTCTGACCTCACGAGATTCTGTTTCAGTCCAGCAATCCTACCCAGCTGAGCTTAGATTTACTGTCGAGTTGTGCCAAATAATGGTCTGGAGGAATACAACAAAATGCACCGAGTTTTGTAATTCTGTTTTCGCTCTTGTAGACCAGTTATGTAGCAGCATTATTCGCCAATGTACATTTTGTTCTTCTAAAATTATTCTTGCATAAAACCGTATAGATATGGCTATTTGAAGCTATTCTTGAATGTGTTTAAACAACAAAACCCATGTTCAAATCATGAAATTCGCGTGCTTTTGAAGTTGGGTCTTGTTTTGTTTACGTTATATTGAGCAATGTAACGTTGCTCTGAACTTAGCATTGGTTGGTTGCAGAGTTCCGCCGGTTACTTTACGCCGAACCGTCTGGTCGACATAGCTTTCTTGACTTTCTTAGCCTTAATATGCGGTCTCCGCTGTTTGCTGAAACTGTCTCCGAACAAACTTAGACGGGAACCCGCGAGACCCTGTTGTATTCCTTTTTTCAAGTAAACGTCTTGTACGTTCTCTATGTAATTTTGCTATAAGTTCTCTAGTAAATTGTTCTATAGTATTTAAAACAGCCTTATTTTTAATGGACACGCTGGGGTCTAAGATCAGTTTGGTCGCATCACAACTGGATACCACTACTGTGTCTAGTAGATTTACTTCTGTTGCCGCTTGGATCTTCATATAGACTTTCTGACGTTCTTCTTGAAGGGGTTGGCAGTCAACTAGGAAGTGTTGTCTGGTTTCAGGTTCGGTTTCACAGATCTTACACGTCGGATCGACTGCATGCTGATTAAACACTGCTCTGTTGCTCTGGAGTGTGTACGTTCCCGTTAAAATACGACACTTTAGCTGCCATGGGCCCTGTCACTATTATGGACATTATCTCGTACTGATGACCAAATATGATGCGGCTCATTTCAAAATTTTATGATGACATCAGGGCCCAGTTGTTCAAAGCATCGTTAGCTTTATGACTTCGTATGAGTTCAACTTGTTAACTGTTCTAGCAATACACTATCTAATTCAGTCGTCATTTGGCTGAAAAAAATGGGAGCAGATTTTGCATTTGCATTACGCAAACACGCCTATATAAATACATTGCCACCTTTATCGCCGAAAAAATGAAAATTTTAAGATGAAAAATTGTGATATTTTTCTTATTTCTGCTCAAAATATAGATTGTGGGCACTCGTTAGAACCGCCTCATCGAGGCGGTTCTAACGAGTACCCACAATCTATATTTTAGAGCAGAAATAAGAAAAATAAGGTATACCCCCGGAAACCCCAGTTTTACTATATAAAAGTTGGGTTCAAGGGGGTCAAAATTATATAGGCGTGTTTTCGTGATGTGCATACGCTGCTCACATTTGTTCATCAGAATATTAGTATTTGCCATAACAAATGATCAACGTTTTAACTATTTGTTAACTAACGACCCTTGTTAGTTTTGAACAACTGCCCCCAGAACGTCATTGCGGAACGGACGTCATTGTTAACAATCTTCTGAACTAGCCATGTTCGTTTACGGTGGCATTTTAACAGTTTATATGGAGTTTTGGGGGCGTTTTCGTCACAATTTGCCGTTGGATTCGAAAGCCATGCAAGAAAAATGGTCATCCTTGGTTATTTCATGACGGGTCCCTCAGAAGAAATTTGAACCATCACAAAAACATGCCTATATAATTTTGACTCCATTGAACCCCACTTTTATATAGAAAATCTGGGGTTTGCATGGGGTAAACCTTATTTTTCTTATTTCTGCTCTAAAACATAGATTGTGGGTACTCGTTAGAACCGCCTCGATGAGGCGGTTCTAGGGAGTACCCACAATCTATATTTTGAGCAGAAATAAGAAAAATATCACAATTTTTCCTCTTAAAACTTACAATTTTTCGACGATAAAGGTTACTATGTCTTTGTATAGGTGTGTTTTCATAATGGCTCGGTCTGCCGGTCTTGTGTTCAGACAGCTTCCTCTGGACCCGACAATTGTCGATGAGTCATTCATGTAGACATACCAATCTAAGAAGCAATCTAAATTGGAGATCAGTTGGTTGACTTACAGTGTGTTATGCTGATCTGGGTGTTGAAAAATAGTTTACCCTTATGTTAGCATCGGCGACTATCGTGCCATTGTCCAAGATACGTAAGTTTTCTGAGGAACATTTCTGACAGCTTACAGGGCGAAAGTTTTCCAAGAGAAAATCATCAACCAGGACAGACGAGCTCTAAGGTCAACGGCCAGGTGTCATTGCCAGTGAGATTCATAAAATGCATGTATAATGTGTATATCGCTTGAAGTTGGAAAAGACAAATAGTGACTAATAGGTCTATTTACCGGAATAACCGTGTTACGAGATGGAATAGAAACCCTATCTGGTGCTTATGCACGTCTAAATTATTTTAGTAGATATATGGCAAAGCAGCATGGGGGAAATTATTCGCCATACAGTTGGCCGCTATAAGTCTGATTTTCATGTAGTTTATCTAAATAAAAAGTCGCCAAGCGCCAAATAGTGACATAAATATTTTTCATGCCAATCGTATTGTTGCGGATATTCGTACTGACGGGAGTTATACCATTGATCTGTAGGGAAGTTTCATCATTTTTCTCCAAAGGAAATGCAATTGTAACGCAGATCAATTTACTGTTGACATCTGCTTCATGGCTATAACTGTGACTAGTAGCTATACTTCTCACAATTTTATCGAGCTAGCACGGGTATGCATGTAAGTGAGTGAGTGTTTGTGTTTAACGTGCCACCAACAGCTAAGGTCATACGGAGACGGGACCTCGGTTTAAAGACTCATCCGAAAGTCTGGAGAAGCCCGGGATCGATCCTGCGACCCCTGGTTTACAAGGCGAGTTTACAAGGCGAGTAGCGTATCCACTACACCACGTATGCATGTAGTGTTTATAGGTATAAATACCCTGAAAAATTATCGTAATGTTAGCAGCAGTTCAGAGGTAAACGAATACCCACAACATTGTGCCGAGCCAAACTCCGAAACTTGGACGGCATGTTAAATCTATGTGTAGTATTATATTTTAGTTTGAACATGCTTGTAGGTTATATGGAGGAGTTTTTTCCCTAGTATACCCCAACTTGCTGAAAACTATTCTGGGTTCACTTTAGAAGCCTCTGTGGTGTAGTGATTATGCTTCTCGCTTTTTAAACTTGGGATCGAAGGACCGATCCCGGGTTCTCCAGAATTCGAATGAGTCTTTAAATCGAGGTCCAGTCTCCGTATGACCTTAGATGTTGGTGAGACGTTAAACTCGGACACTCGCTTATTCTGTATTCATTTAGGCTTTTTATAGAACCCTTTTATGAAATATATTTATTAACGTCGGGTGACTTGTTCGATCCATAGCTTTTGACTACCGGTTGCTAGAAAACCGTGGTCCAGTCTCTATATGACATTAGGTGTTGAGGGGCCGTAAAATTTAAGACAGGTTTAACCAAATTTTCATCATCAGGGCGAACTCTTAGATACGAGCCTGTCGGGTTATCCGTGATGTTAGACCGTGATGAATTGGTATTGCAAACATGTTCATGTTGTGTAGGAAGAATTTTGTTCAAGAAGAATTACGAGTTCATTTTTTGTAATGATGCCATTTCTGGTTAAGAAATCCGTTTGTACATGTATGCACATGTAAAGAACGTGATTTTGATTTGCGAGTACTGCATTACGTAGGATGATAAGTTTGGGTATTTGGTCGCCACACGTTATAACGGCTTGAGCGGCGTAGATGATGTCAGCAACGCCATCGATGTCGCAAGGGCGGTTCTGGCGTCGTGTCTACCAAATACGGAAATGATTTAGCTTAGTATTGGACGGCAAATAGTGCAGGTCCGTTCTTGATTTTGATACGGCAAACGGCAAAAAGTGTTGTTTTCTTTCAAATGCTGATACCCGTTGTGTAGAATAGATAAAAATCTTCCTGTTTTTAGTTTCTAGCTGTTGTTTATGTAATGAATTTGTGAATAGCTATATTTGTGAGCAGTGTCGTGGAGAAGGATATGAAATTGAGTTTTTTTTGTTTGTGTCCTGTAATCGGTGAATGGCCGCATCACGATAACAAGTCCGTGAAACGAAGACCCCCTAAACCCCACTTTATATGGAGAAAATTGGGGTTTACGGGGGTATACATTAGCTGCCTTATTTTTACTCAAAAACATAGATTGTGGGTACTCGTTAGAAACGCCTCATAGAGGCGGTTCTAACGAGCATCCACAATCTATGTTGAAAGCAGAAATAATAAAGATGTTATCATTTTTCTACCGAATATTTATCATTTCCTGACACCATGTTGGACGCCATTATTTCTTACGGACATGTTTTCATAATGGGGTAGCGCAAAGGCGCGGTCTGTTCAATTGCCTCTTACTTGTGCTGATGTAGTGAGCAGGAATTTGATGAGTATTATGCTCAGTTAAGTGATTTGTATAGTGCTCAGTAAGGGAGCATAAATTTTGAGTATTCTTGTTTCAAGCACTGGGTGCTGATATTTTGTTGCACAGTCAAGCTGAGTGCTGCTGCGCGGTTATTGTCGCATACACTGATCAGCATGTTTGTCTGGTCGGCACATGCGCAATAACGGTATATGCATGAACATAATTATTCAGACCTCGCCGGGCAGGGATCATGATGTAGTGTTTACGTTTCGTGAACCGTATTTTAGCTGATTATCTTCATTTCCAGGCATGTTATATTGAGATGACGTGGAGTGACCTGCTGCTCCTTGTCAGTCTACATGAGCAGGTATTGGTATGACGAGTCGTAGGGTCGTAGTGCCCCGCGGAGGTGGGCAATTCCAGATTGCGGACCGTCCAGACCACAGTTACTGAGATTTCACATTCTACTGGACTGAGATATAATCTCAAGAATCCAGAGATTAAATCGTGGTACGATTTGTGATAAAAAAGAAGTAAAAAGTGTTAACATAAATAGTTAATAGTGATTAATTCTTCAGTTGAAATACGGGTGCACCAGCGCGTCGACGTAGTCCACCCGAAGTGAACTGATATTTCTTTTTAAATCGGCGAAATTTGTTCCGTTGATTTATTTTGTGGACTTTGTGTTTTCGGTTCTATATAATTTTCACGTCACCGTTCCGAGCACAAAACGCAGTTTTGCCTTCGGGGCGTGCGCCGTAAAATGTTATAGAAGCAAACAAATGTTTTGTTTGTTTGATTTGAGGTTAACGTCCCCGTCAACACTGTAAAGGTCATTTTGGAGACGTTGCTTCCAATTTTGTTGGACTTTTATCCGACATTGAGATGAAATGACTTCTCAAGCCCTATCGCCCAATGAAACCAATAGGGTTTATTAGCATGGACGGTCCGCCTCGCACCGCGGTTCCTGGACAGGCTTAGATCCTCTAAGCGGTTTACCAGTACTAGTGTGCGGGCCGGATTCAGCTCTGCGTGGAAGCATTATGCAACCCATATATTTCCTCAAGCCCCTATGGGCGGCGGCCGAGCAAATAAATGTAGTGTTCAGTGTTGGTATTGTTGTATAAAGTCATTGTTAATAATTTATGTCTTGTATATAATATCTTTCTTGTGCCTTACCCCACAGTTGCCCGTTCACCTGTCAGTCGTCTTGTAAGCTTCGGGTTTGCGGGACGCCGTAAACCCACATGTAACAAACCGTTACTCGGATAAACAAGATCTATGCCTTTCTGTGGCCACCAGAACACAGGTGAAAAATACGGTTCGGCGTAATCCATACCTCGACCATTTGGGCAATAATTTACTTCGTTATATTCTCAGGTGAAAGGCGTTCCAAAGAAACTGGAGGAACATGTTCACGTGTTTGTGAAATATAGGTGGGCGACTCGTCATTGGCATCTTTGGACACTGACAAAGTCACACACACACACACACACACACACACACACACACACACACACACACACACACACACACACACACACACACACACACACACACACACACACACACACACACACAACACACAACCGTGTTCTCGTTAATGAAACGGGGGAAGAACGGACTGGTAAAGTGTACACAAAGATATTGCAAATGCAGTCACAATCAGCAAAGAATGCCGGGCCAATATCGAGCTGACGGCGATACGACCAGGCAACGGGTCAACGTCGGGCCAACGCCGAAACGAAGTAGAAACGTCGTATCGCCGTCGGCTCGACGTTTGCCCGTTGTTTGATGCTGGCTGGGAAGCTTCAGTGGAACCGCTTCCAATAAAGCCATTATTCAGGTACATGCTTCAACATCGTGAAACTTTGTCAATATAGCAGAAGAGTTCTATAATGAGACAACGTCCTTTCATGGAGAGTGATCATTTAACATTTTGCAGTCATTCTCTTCTCTCCGCGGATTCAAGAAGGGCCTTTGTCAGTTTCTAGCGAAAGAATGTGCGTTGGTTAACCGCTTATGTATAATCCTGCTCAGACTAGTGGTTCGGAAACGTACAATACCAAACTGAAATACCAAACTGAAAACTGAAATCAAGCCTTCACAGTTGTAATTTAATGCAAGGGTATAAACTTCGTGGTTTAAACTACTGATCATGGTTATGGTTGTCTCCCCTGCTATATACTCTTACAGTGAAAACAACATCCGTGGCTCGTTTACCATGGCTCATTCGAACAAGATCTTGAGACTCTAGATAATATCTATTCTTCCCGTATTGTCAGATAGAGATATTAATTGATAATCTTTAAAATGTGTGTACAGAGATTTTTATGTTGTGTTTTCTCATTAGAATCGCCTCAATGAGGCGATTCTAATGAGTACACACAATGTACCCTCATTTTATAGAATACTAAATATTCTGATTATTCCTACAGATCTGGGCCCAGTTGTTCAAAGCATCGTTAGCTTAACGAGCTCGTTATTGGTCATATTATTAACTGTTGTAGCTAGTTTTATATGTAAAATTTTGGTATTTTTTCAGCAAAAATATTAGCACATTTGCCACAATAAATGATCAAAATTTTAACGATATGTTAACTAACGACGTCGTTAATTTTGAACAACTGGCCCCAGGTGCTATGATTAACACTCAGTGACTCAAACTAGCTCTGTCTAGAACTAGTTCACATAGCCTCAAGGTACGAGGACTGTTCAAATATGAATGCAAGTAGAACGTTTTCTCATGCACTAATGCGAAAATCACCTGGAAATAAATATCACAGCGTAGAAAAACATTTACCTATACATTGATACCAAACCTGTTAAAATCCGTCCACTTTAGCCATGTATATCGTTCGGTAAACACTGTCTACTCTTGTATACCAATACAAAACATGGTTGGAAGACGGTCAGAGTACGCCGTTGAAATACGGTCCTATTATTCAGAATCGTTGTATGCTTGGTATACGGTGCAAAGACATTTTTGATGAAATATGTTCGGTTTATGGGCATAATGAAATGTCTTTTCCGACAGTTTTTCGTTGGTGTAAGAAATTCAGCTGTGGGCTAGGCTCAACAGAAGATGCACCGCATAATCGTCGACCGAAAAGAGCAACATCTGCCAAGATGGTTGCTAGAGTGAAAGAAATAGTTGCTACCGATGCACGATACACCACTAGGCAAATAACTAGTATGGTTGGCATCTTATTAGGAGCAGCTCATATATTATGAAACGGGATTTGAAAATGAGAAAGATCTGTGCTAGATGGATTCCCCATCTGGTGACAGATGAGCAGAAAAAGACACGCGTTTTCACCAAGAAGTTGCTTAAAAAGTTTACAAATTACAATTCACGGTCTTTCGCTAATGTCGTCACAGTTGACGAGACATGGGTTCACTTTTTTGAGCCAAAACGAAAGATTCAGGACAAAATATGGGCAACAAAGTATTGCAAAAGACCAAGCATTGCAAAGCGGACCATGAGCGTCAAGAAGGTAATGTATGCCATATTCTTTTAAGATCAGGGCCCTGCTATTCAGGTTGCTGTGCCTAAAGGCAAATCTGTAAATGCGAAGTTTTACAAGAATAAAGTTCTTCGAAAATTGAAGAAATATTTCAAAGAACGAAGACCCGAAACTGGTTTGGCCAATGTCAGATTTCTACATGGCAATGCGTCATCGCACAAGGCGTTCATTGTGCAAGACTATCTGAAGCAGGAAAAGGTTGTTGAACTCCCTCACCCCCGTATCCCCCTGACCTTGCCCCGTGTGCCTTTTTTTTTTGTTCCCGCGGCTGAAAAAATACTTTTCTGGTCGAAAATTTGTACAGCTCGGTTCTGCAATATTCCAGTGCCTTCATAGTATACCTCGAAAAGACTACCAAAATGCATTCAATGATTGGATCAGAAGACTGAAAGTTTGTATATATGTTAAAGGGGAATACTTCGAGGGGACAAAATAAATTTTTCATCGAAATCTATCACGGAATCATTTTTATGTGCTTAGTTGCATTCATAGTTGAACAGTCCTCGTAAATAAAAATATTTATTAACCAAGAAAAGACAGGAAGAAACAACACAGCCATCCGAAGCCACCAAAATGAGAGAAGAGAAGAGGAGAGATGAGGAGAGGAGAAGAGGAGAAGAGGAGAAGAGGAGAGAACAGTAGGGGAGAGAAGAGAAGAGAGAGGAAACGATAGAAGAAAAGACAAAATAAGATAAAAGAATGCAGGAGAGGAGAGAAGAGAAGTGAAGAGAAGAGAAGAGAAGAGGAGAGAAAAGAAAAGAGAAGAGCAATGAAGAAGAGAGGAGAGGCGAGGAGGAGAGGGTAGGAGAAGAGAGGGGAGGGATGGGAGGAGAGGAGAAGAAAAGATAAGGGGAGAAAGATATTGTTTGTTTGGAGTTAAACGGCCAAGTCAGCAGTGTTTAGGTCATATAGAGCTGATCAGTTTACCTAATCACACGTCCTGGGCAGACATCTTCATAAACGGTTAATCAGTACAGTGCACATTCTAGACAGAGGGAGTTCGAACTACTGAGGGTTACTCGTAGTACAATGTCAGAGGGCATGATAAGGATAATTTTGGCATATCTTTCCGGTGTGTTCTTAAATAACAAAAGTCTACTGTTGGTACTCATTGGAATTGCCTCATCGAGGCGATTCTATTGAGTCGCACAATATACATTTGCAAGATAGTAGAAAAATTTCTCCCTAAATGATGCCTCAATATTTCCTATCTAGATGAATTCTCAAGAACGGGTCAAAGTCAGCCCGCCATTGTGAGCGAGCCATCGGTGTTCGAGCCATCGAAGTACGTCTGTACATTACAGAGGTTCAAACTCGATGTTCTAGCTATTTATAGTCAACTGTATTATACAGCCTAGTTTGTGATTATGTAATTATGTGGTAGTATTTCTTAAAACGCCGGAACTTTACCTCCCATGAACAGGCTTAATCAAGCAAACATTGCATTTACACAAGAATGTATTTAATTTCCTGTCCGTGGGTCCCTCAGAGACAATTTAACATAGTCACTTGTACGAAATCGACTGAACTTGGCCAACAAACCTCTTCTTCTTGTACGAAATCGACTGAACTTGGCCAACAAACTTCTTCTTCTTCTTCTCTTCAACTTTATTACTCTAGTCAGACATTTCTAATTTAAGAAATGTCTGCTATGTTTTATAAATTTTAAGTTTCATAAAAATCAACAACAGTAAAAAAACAACAAAACAACAAAAACAACAATAGCCTTGGTTTCATACAAGAAGATTTTTTAGGGTTTTCCCTATATAAGCCTATGTAAAACCAGTAGGCCCCGGGCGAGGACATTTTTGGACCTAGGGCTACAATTTGAACATACTTGGTAGAGGTCCATTAAACGAAGCTTCATACCAAATACCAAAGACCTGGGCCTTCTGGTCTCAGAAAAGATGATTTTTGAATGTTTTCCCTATATAAGCTTATGTGGGCTCTGGCGCGGGCCATTTCTTGGCCCAAGGGCTATTATTTGAACAATCTTGGTAGAGGTCCACTAGATAAAGCTTCATACCAAATATCAACGACCTGGGCCTTCTGGTTTCAGACAAGATGGTTTTTAAAGTTCTTTTTTCTTATTTTCCCCTTTTCGTTACCATGGCAACCAGATTTCTGCATGGAATTGATTTCTTTTAACAACTTTGAGAGAGGACCACCCAAAGATCATTTTTTCCAAGTTTGGTCAAAATCTGTTCAGTGGTTTAGGAGGAGATGTCGTATAAACGCATTGTGAACGGACGGACGGACGACGACGAACGGTGAGCGATTACAATAGCTCCGCCGGAGCCTTCGGCTCAGGTGAGCAAAAAAGGTAGAAGCTTCGGATATGCAATCACAGTGTGTAAAAACTAACCTCCAACGCGAATAATGAGTGCATGGAACGCACTCTCGCACAGTTGACTACGCAACCTCCACTCAACGTGTACAGCATGTTCCGGTGATGTCAAGACATAGTCTGTGATAGAAAGGGTAGCCATACCAAATTTTATATTGCAGGCTTTTCAACCATAGCGCCCATCCTCGGTGGGGAGGTTCCAACGAGCATCAAACATCTATGTAAGAAAAAGATAAATTAGCCGGCGCATAACAAAACCTACAATAAGACAGGTGTGACCAGTGAGTGAGTGAGTGTTTCAGTTTTACGTCCCACCAACAGCTAAGGTCATACGGAGACGGGACCAAGGTGTGACCAGTAGAGACTCAAATCAACCTACGCACCCATCCACTATGACAGGACCTTATGCTTATGTCTCTTTGCATAGACATTAGCCTATAGCAGATACATGCGATCATCGAAGACGCTGATCAGACTGCGCGCATACACAGGCTTATCTGGGTCTTCGCTGGTCGCTTAAGACTTCTAAGATTTTGTCATGCGCTGGCCCAAATTATTTCTAGAGCCACGAATGACCCCATATTCTTGCATGACATCTGCAATTTGCAGTTTTGCACACAGGACAAACTTTTTACGCACCTTATCTTATCTATCTTTCTTTTCCCTGAACATCAATGATATTCTAGACTTCGAGAAGGCTTTTGATACCCCACCATGTGAACTACTTAAATCTAAGTTATTTGTTTATGGACTTTGGGGGAAGACTCTCGAATGGATAGATTCCTTTCTTTGCCACAGAAATCCGCGCGTTGTTGTTAATGGTGAATCTTCGGAGTGGTCTCCAATTTTGTCTGGTTTTGTTTGTTTGTTTGTATAAGAGTTTAACGGCTCAGTCAAGTCTATTTTAGGTCAATTTTGAGCGAGTCAGTTTGCCTATCCACACTTTTCCTGGGCAGGCTTATACGTAAGCGGTTAACCAGTACAGTGCACATTCTTTTGCCAGAATTTGAAAAATGCCCTTCTTGACCGTGGAAAAGATTTTATGATCAATATCTACGAAAGAATGTTGCCGACCCGGACAGGTATCGAACCCACGTCCTCCTGATTACCGGTCAGACGCGCATGCGACTGAGCTACTAAGGCCGGTCTCAGTTTTGTCTGGAGTCCCACAAGGGACTTTTCTTAGTCCACTGTTATTCTCCCTGTACATCAACGATATTTCCATTGAGAATGACTCAGAAATAAGACTGTTCGCAGTCGACTGTGTTTGCTTCCGGGAAATTAGAGTCACAGAGGACTCACTGAAACTTCAGAATGATTGAGATAGGTTAGGGTGTTGCGCACGAAAATGGGGCATGAGATTTCAGCCCGTTAAATGCAATATTGTGCAGATAACTAGGAAGAGAACAAAAAGAGAAATAAAACTGAGGCTGCTTACACGTTAGAGGGAGGGAACAGTCCTCGAGAATGTTGATTCCATTAAATACTTTGGCGTGACAATCACGCACAATTTGAGATGGAATAAACATATTAGCAACTTATGTACTGAGGCAAATAGAACGCTTGGTTTCCTGAGGCGAAATCTTCATCAGTATCCTCGGGATTTAAAAGAGACAGCACATATATTAAGGATTTTTTCGCCCAGTCTGTGAATATGGTAGTTGTATCTGGACCCCAGTGGAATGTCCTTAAAGAAGAAATCGAAAAAGTTCAGAATAGAGCTGCTAGAATAGTAAAAAGCAATTACTGCTTTGAAATCTGGAGCATGTCTGGAATACTAGGAAAATAAGATGGGCGTCTCTCAAGGAAAGGAGAAGAGAGTGTAGGCTCATACTTTTACGCAAAGGTCAGCATTCCAATAGCTGACATTGTTCCCTCAGCTAGTTACTGTAGAAATCATCATTCATTGGCATTTCAGACACTCATTGCGAGAACTGACATTTATAAAGAATCGTTCTTCTCTCGAATATTAGAGATTCGAATGCCCTTCCCGATTCGATTATTTCGACAAATGAAGGCACCGAGGATTGTGTCTTTGGTGAGAGCTAGGGACTAACATTCCATATCAAAGGTCCTGGTGTATGAATGCCATTTGACGTGTCACCAGTAACAATTCTGATTCTCATTCTGATTCCTACCCAGGCCAGGCAAGAGTTGTCCATTCAGTTCTATTCTACTTCAATAAAACAGCAAATTCAACAGATACTTAACTTAATTTACATATGTTGCATATATTGCACTTGCGTTTCGCCATACGCAGTGTGCTTTTAACAACGTAGGATTTTATGCACACGCGCCACGATATAGGCATAAAAATAAACGAAATAAAAATATTAAGTAAACCCGAAAAAAGTGGTATGCATGAAAAACAATCTCTTACTTGTAGGGACTGGAGATACCTCATGATGCTCAGGTTTTCCAACCCTCGGGGTGACCGGGGCGATGGAACAAAAGCCTCGTTTTCAAATGGCAATGTCATCCGTACATTGGAAACGGATGCTCTCATACTACATACAATATTAGATTTGCTGCGCCAAGAGGTTTCTAAGTTGGTTCTCTCCCTTCCACTGATTTAAAAAGGGCAGTTGTCAGTTTCTGGCTGGTCAACCGCGTATGACAATGAGCCTGCACAGGAGCTTGTTTAGGTTAACTTACCGACTCGATATAACCTAAAAGTGTTTACTGGGCCGTTTAAATCCAAACAAACATGGAAATGAAAACATAAGGTAGACCGTGTCAAGAGAAAATGTTATTGAACATGGCGCCTAACGAAGATTGAAATCAGCCGGCCTCAGTGGCTCAGTCGGATGCGCGTCTGACTGGTGATCAGGAGGACGCGGGTTCGACTCCCGCCGGGGTCGGCAACATTCTTTCGTGGAGATTGATCATGAAATCTTTTCTACGGTCATTCTCTCCCTTCCGCCGATTCAAGAAGGGCAGTTGTCAGTTTCTGGCGAAAGAATGTGCACTGTACTGGTTAACCGCTTACGTATAAGCCTGCCCAGGAAAGTGTTGATAGGTAAACTGACCGGCTCAAAAATGACCTAAATAGTGTTGACTGGGCCGTTAAACTCCAATACAAACCAAAAAGATTGAAATCAAGCTGCGCATCCATGCACCCTGATCAGACTCTTCACTATATATATATGCACTTTATACATGCTGTCGACCCAAAGCTTCTACCTTCACTGGCTCCAACAACATTGTGACCATGGAGATTTGTTCGAGACGGAGGTAGTTCGAGCCACTGAAGGTTAATGGCGCCATATCAGGACCAATAATAAGGCATATCTTTATCTTTTCGGTTCCCTTTAAACAAATGTTGGTTTGTGATCTCATTAGAATCGCCTCATCGAGGCGATTCTAATGAAAGCATACAACAAACATTTTCAAAACAATAAGACATGCCCCCTAAAATGTCCCAAATACATTAATAACTGCGTACATGGGAACATTTTCATATAGACTCAAGAAGGAATTCGAAACAGGCGAGATGGACAAGCCATCGGTGTTCGATCATTGGTGTTGGAGCTCTCGGAGTTTTTTTTTTCATTCTGACGTTTTTTTTTTTCTCCTTAGAATGACACAGGTAAAGTCCCACATTTGCAAAACAAAACTAATTACAGTCAAGGTTGGTTGTACCGCAGGGATCGCATGATGTGTTTACATATTTCTGTGTTACTATCTTTTATGTTTTGAAATATGATATTTAAGTCTACATTCATAAATCGTCTGCCGCAACTTGCATAATAGAAGCTTTATATGGAGCATTAAAAAGCGTTTTTGTGTACCTGATGAGATGCGAGTCTATTGGCTAATTCAGCAGCCAATCACAGGGAAGTTAATACTTTTTAGGCATTCACCGGAGTGAAAAAATGACAGGTTATGTTATGAAGTGACCTGAAATGACTTAAGTATTTTCATTACATTAAATAAGAATAATATGTGTGCATTGTCTGAATTTATCATGGTATGCCAACTAATATTTGAATGATTTTGTACTAAATTCTCAAAATAGCGTTAAAAGTTAACCTACTTTTAATTGGTAGGGTACATTTATTCAGGGCAGCGTACAGATGAAACGCAGTTCATTATTTATTTATTTATTTATTTATTTATTTTTAGGATAGGGCTTTAAAAGCTACAAATGTTGCATATCGCTACATAACCATGTAAAAAAACTAATCAAGTCGGAGTGGCATACGGCTTGAAACCCCTGATGCAAAACGCCGCAAATCCATAGGGAAAAACAAGCAACAAGTCAGAGCACACACAGCGCGAAAGAAAACAAATCTATTGCAAAATGCTAAAAAAAATGGGAAAAGTAAGCAAGTCCAAGCAGCGTATTACATGAAAATAAGATCTGTTGCAAAACGTTAAAACAGCAGGAAATGTAAGCGGGTCAGAGCTGCGTACAGCATGAAAGACGATACAACACCATTTCAAAAGTAAGCAAGTCAAGCGGCATACAACATGAAAAAAAACTTGTCAAACGCTCTTGCTAAAAGCCACACAAACATAACAAACATGTGACAAAACCCTGCAAAACTGTAGAAAAGTATGCAAGTCAAAGCGGCCTATAACATACGGAAAAAAAATCTTCTGGTGAGGCCTCGCCACTTTGCTCGGTCGTGTGCAGTTTGTTCCCGCGTCCTTAAGGGTGGTTTTGAGGGTGTCCCTGTATCGCTTCTTCTGACCACTATGGGAGCGTTTGTCCATTTCTAGTTCTCCATAGATGAGTTTCTTAGGCAAACGTACCTCAGGCATCCTGGTATAGTACCTCTCCATCTTTCATAAGAGTATGTACACTCTGCACCCCTGCCCTTTTCAGGACTTCTGTGTCTGGTATCCTGCCTTGCAACTTAATCTTTAAATGTATTTAAGACCGCTATTATGGAAGTTTGTTTGTTTGATTTTAGGTTTAACGTCCCCGTCAACACTGTAAAGGTCTTTTTGGAGACGTTGCTTCCAATTTTGTGGGACTTTTACCCGACATTGAGATGAAATGACTTCTCAAGCCCTGTCGCCCAATGAAACCAATAGGGTTTATAAGCATGGACGGTCCGACTCGCACGCTGCGCTTATTATGGAAGTAGTTCAGCCTTTAGTGTGACCTCGGTCTTTTAGATGCTGATTGTGAGAGGAGTCAGGAACTTGATCTACATCTTTTGGCATCTTCTCTTCTGTTGGGGCACCCTTTGCCATGTTATCAGCAAAGAGGAACTCGTCTAGCACATCTGTCTGCAAACTTCTAAGGTTGAAAAGCTTCCCATTAAAGCGATACCTAAAACGTATTTACATCATACTGAACATAGTTGGGGGCTAGTATACAGCCTTGCCTGACTCCATTTGTCGCAGGGAATGGATCAGATAACTCACCATCATTTTGGATCCGTGCAAGCATACCATCGTGGAGCTGCTTTACCATTGCTTTGAACTTGGTCGGACAGCTAAATTTCACCAAAATTTTCCAAAATCCCTCACGGCTGCCTGTGTCAAATGCTTTGGCAAGGTCAAAGGTCATAAGAGGTCCTTGTTCTGTTCCTGGCATTTCTTTTGAATATGTTATATAGAAGGATTATCCTATGGAAGCAAGGAATACACCACAGAACTGAAAAATATGGAGTGTGCATGTTTCTGGGCCAGACTAGCTAGTTTCGGCCAATTAGGCCTCATCAGTGACCCTCAAATATTTTCAAAATTCCACAATGGAATCAATGATCCCAAAGGACATGAAAATATAAACTACACTATGATGTAGGGCAGGGAGACTTTAAGTTGCTTTGCTGTGAAGATCATGCCACGTATTCGTCTTGTAGAATCCCTGTCTGTGCAAGGTGTTCATTCAGTCGGTTAAGTAAAACACTTGCAAAGACATCCCCAGCAATTGACAATAAAGAGATGACACGATGATTGTCACACAACTGAGGATTCCCTTCCCGTTTGTATATGTGGATATTTAACGCATGCTTGAGATCTCTTAAGGGATGGCTTCTTTTCACTCACTCTGTCACCTTCTTTGCATCTGGAGTTCCTCCTGTTTTATAGACTTCAGCAGGCATTGCATCTGCTCCTGTAGCCTTGCCAGATGACAGAAGTTTTATTGCTTTCACTGTTTCAGAGACGGTTGATAGTCTTGATAGCGTCATCAATGATAGATAATGAAGTTGATTAACCCATTCAGTACCAGAAACCCCTAAAGGGGTACCTTGGCAAACAGTGCAGGCCCAGATCAGACGCCGCAAAACGCGGCGTCTGATCAGGGCCTACACTGTTTGCTAAAAGTTCAGCCATTTTCCAGATACATTTGATGATAAAAAAAAAAAACCTGTTACTCCTTAATTTTGGAATGGACTCCTGCTATATATAAGGAGGAAGATTCCATTTGGTACAGAAAGGGTTAAGAACACCATCAAATAGCACAGCCCAGTCTGAACTCTGGGGTCCATAAACTGTCTTTGGCGCACCAAACAACTTCTTCATATATCCTTTCTATATATCTGCGAAGGACTGGATTTCATCAGCCTCTCTCTTCAGCCAGGAGTCTTGCATATCTTATATCTGAGCCTAGGCTGGACTGTCTTGCATATAATTGAATATGCGGCTTTATTTGATAATGAGCTGGTATCGCTGAGGTATGCCTTGTGTTTTGGTGTTTTTCTTCGAGGAGGCCCTGGATATCTTCGTCATTCTTGTCAAACCAGTATACTACTTACTTACTTACATACATACATACATACATACTTACTTACTTACTTACTTACTTAGTTACTTACTTACTTACTTACTTACTTACTTACTTACTTACTTACTTACTTACTTACTTACTTACTTACTTACTTACTCACACATTCGCCCCAGGCCCGCCCATAGGCCTAGGGGCTTGAAGAAATATATGGGCTGTATGATGCTTCCACACAGAGCTGAAACCGACCCGCACCCGAGTACTGGTAAACAGCTTAGAGGATCTAAGCCTGCCCAGGCAAAGCGGTGCGAGTCAGCCCGTCCATGCTTATAAACCCTATTGGTTTCATTGGGCGACAGGGCTTGAGATGTCATTTCATCTCAATGTCGGGTAAAAGTCCCGCAGAGCTGAATCTGACCACACACGAGTACTGGTAAACCGCTTAGAAGGACTAAGCCTACCCAGGCAAAGCGGTGTGATTCAGATCGTCCGATGCATATCAGCCTTCTAGTTTCATTGAGCGGCAGGGCTTGAGATATCATTTCATATCAGTGTCGGGTAAAAGTCCTACAAAATTGGAAGCAACGTCTCCAAAATGACCTAAATAATGTTGACGTGGACGTTAAACACCAATTCAAACAAAAACTCACTTTCACTTACTTACTTCTTGAAAAAAAAACAAAAAAAAAACATGCTGCATAACGCTACAGAACTTAGAGAATAATAAGAACCAAAATGCAACTATCTTCAAAAAACATAAAAAGTCAGCATGCCAGAGCGCATGCAATATGAAAGCCATGTTAAAAGCCATGCGTAAAGTATTGTAGACAGTGCGGCATACACAAATGAAAAACGCTTAAAAACCAAGCATGATATAAAGTGTTAACCCATTTTGTACCGGAAACTCCAAAACGGGTAATTGGCAAACAGTGCTGGCCCAGATCAGACGCAGCTGGGCCTACATTGTTTGCAAACAAACAAAAATCCAAATGAATTTTGAAAAAAAAAAAAAAAACACAACCTAACACCCCTAAAATCTAGAAATGGACGTGTGCTATATATTAGGTGGAAAATTCGATTCAGTACAAAATGGGTTAACGTCAATTAAGTAAGCTCAGACATCCTCGTCCCACTTCACCACTTCACGTCCAGACAACAGTTGTTGCCCTCACCGTAACCATGGTTAGGGTCACTACCATTCTGTGACCATTATAATCCTCAGTCCCATTACACCCTTAATTGTTATCGCCATGTCTTCTAAACGCAGCGGAGCCAAAGAGAGTGGTTGTAGTAAAGAAAAGCAACCACTGCCTCCAGATGCCCAAGTTGCAGTGTCTCGAAAGTCCAAGAGGATCGAACGCTTTCCTCACGTACTGCAAATTGCACGTCTTAACATCGAGGTACGATAGTTATAATTTCGTTTCAAGTACGTTGTCACCACCACTAATGCAGGGCCGGTGAAGAATTCTGAGCAGGCCCGACGTTCTGGAACACCTTCCAAGCACGTTCATGATGTTTGTATGGCCCCCGCCCATCGGGGCTTGAAGAAATAAATGGGCTGCATGATGCTTCCATGCAGAGCTGAAACCGACCCGCAAACGAGGACTGGTAAACAGGTTAGAGGATCTAAGCCTGCCCAGGCAAAGCGGTGCGAGAGTTGGACCGCCCATGCTTATAAACCCTATACCTTTCATGCGGCGGCAGGACTTGAGATGTCATTTCATTTCAATGTCGGTTAAAAGTCCCACAAAATTGGTCTCCAAAATGACCTTTACAGTGTTGATGGAGACGTTTAACCTCAAATCAACCAACCATCATGATGTTTGTAAACAGATCGTAAAATGATGCTACTATAGGTCAACTTCATTAGCCCGTTTGGCTTCAATTACAAGACGCTTGGTGTCACTAAGTTGTACTACGGACAGTTAGTAAATCTTGTTGCATTACGAAAACACGCCTATACAAATACATGATAAACTTTACTGCGGAAAAATGGAAAATTTTAAGGTGAGAAATTGATATTTTTCTTATTTCTGCTCAAAATATAGATTGTTGGTACTCATTAGAACCGCCTCATCGAGGCGGTTCTAACGAGTACCCACAATCTATATTTTAGAGCAGATATAAGAAAAATAATGTGTACCCCTGTAAACCCTAGTTTTATTATATAAAAATTGGGTTCAATGGGGTAAAAATTATATAGGCGTGTTTTCCTGATGGTTAAGCCAACACTGTGTTTATTTCTGTGGGAGTCGTTTGTCTGAAGACGATTAATATGAAATGTCAAGCGGTTTTTTTTTTTTTGTTGTTTTTTTTTTTTTATCTCATTCTGAACTTACTCCATTTGTGAAAAAAATGACAACTTTAAAAATCAGTCAGTTTCTGCTGTGCTTTGATAAAGTTTTAAGGTACTTTATGGCAGTTTGTTGAAGAAAGAAAAAGGTGGTATGATAATTAATTGTTAATATGTAAAACCTCTTCATCATTCTACAAATTACAATGTCAGCCAGGATTGTAACATTATTACACATCAACCCATATAAGCCTTGAGTGCCATTTCTTTGGGGCATTGGTAACCAATGTAGACCAAGATCAAGCGGTGTCTGGTCTGGGTCTATTTTTGTTTAGACACCGCTTGATCTTGGTCTACATTGTTTGCTTACAGAACATGTATGTTTGTAAAAATGACCACAAACAAAACAAACTTAACACCCATTTAATTGGAAATTGGTCATTGCAAACTTATTAGGTGGGCGATTTCATTGTCATGTATGGGGAATGTCAACTAAGATCTTCTGCCTAAACAGCTTGCGACTGATCTATTCCCAAATTTAGGGGTGGCTGGTTTGTCCTGTTTATTGCTGTTTTTACTCCTGTTCTATAAGCAATACATATAGACCCAAATCATTCTGCGGCGTCTGTTCTGCGTCTGTACCGATTGTCAATGTCCCATCTTCAGATATAAATGGGTAAAGACGAGATAAATTACGAGGATTAGTCATTTGTCATAAATTTACACAGACGACATCTCCTCCAAGTGAAATATGTTCGAAAAGATTTATATTTAAATTCAAAGCAAGTTATGTTTTATTATTTTCGAATTCTTTAGAGACATGCGCATCGGAGCCAAAAAATATTTCCATTATGTAATAAATAATAATAATAATAATAATTATTATCATTATTATTATTATCGACTTTATTTCTACAGGATTACAAGAACTTATCTTCCATGAGGCAAATTTACAAAGAAAACAATGCACATTGTAATTAAATGTACTACACACTTATCCACCCTGGTGATTGAGATGTTGAATTCTATCTATGTTTAGCCTCAGCTATCACACGTACACACAGTGCACTAAGCTGCTTAAAACACACACAAGCATATAAACACATACACACGTATGTTTATCCGTTGATCCTACATAAAACAAGAGGCCCATGGGCCACTTCACTCACAAGAGGTGGTTTAAACCATATACAGGCATGGCGCATCTTGGTCATGTGACAACAATCCCATGATTAACTTTTCATTGCCTCTACCCATAGAGGCTCTTCGTGCAATTTGGTTTGAATCACTACAGCAGTTTTAGTGTAGAAGAAGATAAAAATACTGAATCTGAGCCATCCAAGACAAAGGTCATTAATGACCTTGACCTTTGGAATTAATTAACTTCCATTCCGCTGATCGCAAATTACATTTCTGATGCAACAGGCTACCGTGCAATCAGTAAAATCCGCTGTCTTGCCTTTTTTTCCACAAAAAATGTCTTAGTGACCATATTTGACCTTGATGTAAAACAGGTCGGCCATGCGGTTCCTGAGAAGAAATTTTACCATACATGAGCATGGTGGCCATATTGGTCATGTGACCCGGTCCTTACGAACAAATTTCATTCCCCATACCCATAGAGGCTCCACATGTAATTTGGTTTCAATCAACCCACCAGTTTAAGTGGAGAAGAAGTAAAAAAATGAATCTTAGGCATCTAGGACAAATGTCACTAAATGACAGGCTACCAGGCAATCAGAAATATCCACTGTTTTACCTTTTTTCATAGAAATGTCTAAGTGACCAAATTTGACCTTGCCGTAAAACAGGTCAAGGTCCACCAAAGGTCATCATTGAATAAACTTGGTAGGACCGGAGTCCCCGATACTGCACACCAAGTTTCAAGGTCACCGGCCTTTCGGTTCCTGAGATGATTTTAAAATGTTTTTACCATATATGGGCATGGCGGCCATATTGGTCATTTGACAGAGTCCTCACGAACAAACTTTCCATAGAGGCTCCACATATAATTTGGTTTCAATTGGCAGTTTCAGAGGAGCTGTCGTTTGAAAATGTTGACGCAGACAGACGCAGACGCAGACAACGACGGGCCACTGCCTATACTATAATCTCCCCCGGAGCCTTCGGCTCTGGTGAGCTAAAAAAAAAAAACAATAAAAGTACTACGATCCGTCTAGAAGCATCTTTGGCCCATTTGATAAAGTGGTTATGAAATTGGTTCGGTAAGGTATGACAAATTCATGTAGGTCCACACTAGAAAATACTTTGATTGGATATTTCTTTGATAATAATAGTTCGTCTGTCTACTGGCAATGACCGATATAATCACACGCGAGGAATGATACTATCTGTGTGTTCTATGATAGCCGATGAGATCCATTCTAGCTCTGAAATGTCTGTTGCAGATAGAGCAATAGGTGTTAGAGGAAGACAGCGCTGTTGCTGATGCAGGACTTCCATGTCTGGAATTTTGTCTCGCCACTTAATCTTTAACAGTTGTCTAAGACAGCTTGTATAGAAGTGGTTCAGTCTTTTGACGTGCCATTAGTATACTGTCTACGTATGACATTCATATAATAGTTTTGGCAGCATCACGGCTCTGTATACTTTCACTTTTGTGTCTAGCATGATTCCATTTCGATCCAAACCACTACCACGTATTCATCCAAATGCTGCACTAGCTTTGGCAATCCTAGTATTGACTTTATCATCAGTGTGCACGACCCTTGACGGTGTGCTCCCAAGATAGTTGAACTTGTCCACCGCTCCCAATCTTTAATCTTTCACTGTGATGGTGAGCTCTTGAACGGCTTGCCAGATGCTGGTTGATAGACCACCTCAGTCTTTTTGATGCTGAGTGAAATGTCATAGCTGTCATAATCTTGGTCTACACACTCTTGCATCTTCTCTTCAGTTGGAGCACCTTTTGCCATGTCACCAGCAAAGAGAAACGCGTCTAGCACCTCTGTCTGTACCTTGGATTTGGCTTGCTAGGTTGAAAAGCTTTCTATGAAAGCGATACCTAGGTATGCCATTGTCACCATCCTGAAAAGCATCTGTGAGCATTACTGAACGTGTTGGGGCTAGTCGTTTGTCACAGGGAATGGATAAGAAAATTTTCCATCATTTTGGGCCGGGCAACCATACCATCGTGCAACTGCCTCACCATAATTTGTTTGTTTGTTTGATTTGAGGTTTAACGTCCCCGTCAACACTGTGAAGATCATTTTGGAGACGTTGCTACCAATTTTGTGGGACTTTTACTCGACATTGAGATGAAATGACATCTCAAGCCCTATCGCCCAATGAAACCAAAAGGGTTTATTAGCATGGATGGTCCGCCTCGCACCGCGGTTCCTGGACAGGCTTAGATTCTCTAAGCGGTTAACCAGTACTAGTGTGCGGGCCGGATTCAGCTCTGCGTGGAAGCATCTTGCAGCCCATATATTTCTTCAAGCCCCTATGGGCGTCCTCACCATGAACCTGGTTGGACAGCCAAACTGCACCATAATTACAAAGACCCTCACGAGAACCGTCACGAGACCCTCACGACTGACTGCGTCAAATGCAGTGTCAAATGCTTTGGTTAGGTAAACAAAGATCATGCAGGGGTACGTGTCCTGTTACAGGCATTTTGTCTCGAAGCTTCTTTGCTATGAAGATCATGTCTACTGTTCATCTGCCCTTTCTGAATCCACGCTTGCTTTCTGGTAGAAGCTGTGACTGTTCAAGTTGTTCATTCAATCGGTAAAGTAAGACTTTTGCAAGGACCTTCCCAGCAATTGACAATGAAGGTATGCCACGACGATTGCCACAGACCTGGAGATTCCCTTTCCATTTGAAAAAGAGGATAATTGACGCATCCTTGAATTCTTGAGGGATGGCTTCTTTTCTCCACACAATGTGAAATAACTACAGTAGAACTTCGATGGCTCGAACACCGATGGCTCGGTTACCATGGCTGAGTCGAACCCGTTCTTGAGTCCCAAGGGAATTTCTGTACATAAGGAATAGGGAGAGTAAGAATAGGATATTTTCGTCTTTTATCTTGCAAATGTATGCTGTGTGTACTCATTAGAATCGCCTCGATGAGGCGATTCTAATGAGTACACACAGCATACATTTTCATTATAGAACACAGAAAACGATGCCCTAAAGTATGTCGTTATGCCTCCTGGCATTAGCCCTCAGTGGCTCGAACTATCCCTGTCTCGAACAGATTTTCATGGTCCAAAAGGTGTTCGAGCCATTGAAGTTCGACTGTATGTCAATTTCTTTTTCTTTGCAACTGGAGTAGTTCTTACTTTGTAGACCTCAGCAGGTATTGCATCTTATCCCGGAGCTATGCCAGATTACAGAAGTTTTATTGCTTCCAGAAACGGTTGGGAACTCGTCAAGCAGCAGATTACATGTTACCTGTTGATAGTGTCATCATTGATAGATGATGACCGATTAGGAACATTATCAAACTGCTCAGCCCATCTTTTCAAGATAGCCTCTTTGTCGGTCAGAAGACTAGTTCCATCTGCAATTAGAAGTGGGTTGGTTTCTGAGCTCTGGTGACCATAAACTGACTAAAGTGCATCAAAGAACTTCTTCATATCCTTTCCATCAGCAAAGGGCTAGATTTCTGCAGCCTTACTCCTCAGCCAGGAGTCTTCCATATCTCTAAGTCTAGTCCGGACTGTCTTTCATATATGTGAATAAGCGGTCGTATTTGATACTGAGCTGGTATCGCTGAGGTATGCCTGGTGTTATTGGGGTTTTTCTTCAAGGAGTCCCTGGATATCTTCTTCACTCTCGTCAAACCAGTCTCGGAGTTTACAAGATATTGGACCTAGAGGATTCATTACTGAAATGTGACCGGTGTCTCTTAAGACTGTCCAGTTCTCTTC
Organism: Lucinisca nassula; assembly: GCA_963580285.1. NCBI lineage: Eukaryota > Metazoa > Mollusca > Bivalvia > Lucinida > Lucinidae > Lucinisca > Lucinisca nassula. The sequence continues at coordinate 136,962,472 of OY757021.1, forward strand.
TGGATCGACTGAACCAGGTTCCATTGCATCTAATCTGCTGCAGATGTCATGGATGAAGGCTTGCTTCTTGCTGTCTTGTTTTATTCAGTATTCGGTATAAGCTGAAAGTAAGGCTAATGTGTCAAAAACATTTGCAAACTAGCATTTGTATACTTAATAACAATGCAAAGACTGATATTGTAGGACCTTTGATTCTAAAAAAGGGATGTTTTGGTTTGGCGAGATAAACGTCAGTGTTGATATCGACAGTCTATCATACGGGAAATAATTAATAAACGCATACGCATACGGTAGTCAACGAAATAGTTCATTTCAAGAGACAGTAGTGTTTAATGTTTTTGCTTTTCGAAAACAACGGCTAACTTGTTTTTGCTTCCTTAATCGTGTAATTTATTCAGCCAAATTCATGTGCATTTTATATGTCAGCATCTCATCAATCGTCAGAAGCAAGTTTTTGGTGTGGCAAACTTAAAAATTATTTACTGAAACTAATGACTCTCTTTTGATTTACTGTTACAACCAATTTAACTCGGCATAGTAATTTACAGAGATGACTGGAGTGTAACTGTTTGTATTCCTTTGCTCCAGCATTTCAGCTATTTCATGCTGTCGAGTCCTCATCGTTGTTTCATCTCTGTAGTTGTTTATTTATTATGTTCTAGGAGATGTGGCACTGATGAGTTAGAAAGCCTTCATGCCATTACGATAACTCGCCCGTACGACATAGTGCATTTTTCACATCTCCAAAATGGCTACTTTTCTGATGAAAATCCTTCATATTTTTCTTATAAATGCTCGAAACAAAGGATGCGGGTATTCGTTAGAACCGCCTCATTAAGGCGGTTCTGACGAGTACCCACAAACTATGTCTTGGAGCAGAAATAAGAAAAGCAATGCATACCCCCGTAAACCCCAGTTTTCTCTATATAAATTGGGGTTTAGAGGGGTCTTCATTTCACGGACTTGTTCACGTGATGCGGACTGAACCACCAATTATTTGTCTTAACCATGACAGAACGAAGGGCGAAAATTATGACCATGTAAAATCAATTTAAGCCCCCCCCCACCCCCAACGAAAATTATGACCATGTAAAATCAATTTAAGCCCCCCCCCCCCCAAACACACACACATAAGCCCCTCCCCACCCGTCCCCTCCCCAACACACACACATACGTCACGAAATACTTTTTGCTGACCGTTCCAAGGCCGTGATTTATTATTTGCATAGTTTGTCTTTGCACGTATGTGCTGTTTATGTCCTTTTATTTTGGATAGCCGTGTTGCCATTTTGTGGGAAAGTAACTGTCCTGGGGGCTATCCGCTAGTTATGTTTTCATATTTATATTTTATTTTTCTCACAAAATTGTCTAACAGTTTCTCGTTTCATTTCTAGTTAAGCTCCGTCTCTTTTACATTTCTAATTAAGTTCATTGAGATTAGACATTATATACCCCAGTTTTCTTAAAAGTAGTATAGTCTATGGCTATTTTAACTGTGATATGTACACATTGTTGTGTAATTTATGTTTACCCTTTTATTGAATGCAATGTGATATGTTTGTTTGATTTTTGTTGCTTTACAACTGTTTGTCGAAGTAAAAGCCCTACTGGGCTTATGTTATATATTTATGGTAGTCGACACAAAATAAATATTCTATGTTTATGTCTATTAGGGTATAGTCACTATATGTTTGTGTTTCTTTCCCTTTGGTGTCTCTGATGGAAGGTGTGAGGTAATTGTATCGATTCCTGATCATTGCCTTTACTTTTATTTTGTTTTGAGTTGTCTTCTCTTAGATCGACCACCGACCAGGGCTTAAGGGCGCCCCCTTCCCTTGATATTGCTACAGAGTCAGTTAACAGCCGAATAGAAGCAATAACTCGGGTGTCTTATGCATTCTACCGAGCCGGGTTTCCCAACGCTGAGAAACGCTTCATATCACATTCGTTCAGCGAAGGATGAACAAGATTTGCCAATTAGCCAATCAAATGCAGCTTGATAGATATTGTCTGTGCCGCATTATAGGTCAGAGAATTTTGTTTAAACATATTATTAAGATACTGTACGTATCACTTCACCCCTTCAGACTTTGTGCATGAATTTTGCTCTTTTCGGGTATATTCTGTCAATAAAAATACATGTATTTTCAGATCCTGCATTTTTGTAACAAACATCCTACCTGGTACATGACGCCCATTAAGACGTCGCATCAACGTCGATGTAACATTATGGAACGACAAGAAACAATACAATGGCCTTGGCAATAACTGTCCTTTCCCTTGAATGAAAACGAAAATTCATATTGAGATCTTGTGTCTGACCCGGTTAGTTTGGTCCTTTTCTCGAGTGTTGGCTATTCTTATATATTTAGTATTCTCATAACATATCCAATAATAATATATGGCAGCCTCGATAGCTAAATGGGCAGTGCGTTCGACTTATGATCGAGAGGTTGTGGGATCGAATCCGGCAACCGGAGGCCAGTTTTGTCCTTGGGCAAGACACATATTGCTACTGCCTCACCAAGCCAGGTGTCAATGGGTAGCAGTGGCGTAAAAGTCACTGTCTCTCGCGCGCGTGATAGCATCCGGAATGAGTGTTCGAGAGCGATTAAATTCATCGAAACCGAACTGAAATAGATTAGTATTAAGTAAACTACTACTACTAATAATTAAATTTAAGCGTTGATGATAAAATGATTAAATGAAAGAAAACGAAGATCATATCGGGGTCTACAGCTTTTGCTTGAAGGACATGAAGTAGTGCATGAAGTTTTATGAAACTTGCAATAAATTAATCCAACCAGACACCCCTTAAACGGGTAATGGACTTGACCCTATAGTTCTCTCTCTCTCTCTCTCTCTCTCTCTCTCTCTCTCTCTCTCTCTCTCTCTCTCTCTCTCTCTCTCTCTCTCATTTATTGGTTTAACCTTTATCACTTTATAGGCTAATTTCAGCAGACGACAAATTGTTGATATATTTCTTATTTTTCCCAGAAAACAGGACTTGACATCTTCGTGCAAATTATCTCCTTTTGCATGGGATGTCAAATCCAGTTTTCTGGGAAAATTAGGAGAAAATTTCAAACTGTCGTCTGCTGCGAAAAATTACCCAGCATGCAGAGCGTGAACAAGCTTGTTTGATTGGTTCTGTGTCCATTTGAAAATAAGTATTTGCTGAACAATACATATACTTAGAAGCTCAAGTACATGAAGTGATCACTTAAGAAGACCGGATATTTTCAAGGAAAATTAAGCATCCACCTAATTATTGCCTACATGAATTAACACCCCTCCTGTTTCCCATAACACGTTCTAAGTATCTTGGAATAAATCATGAACATGTTGTCATTGTGGTTCCGGTAGCAATTTTCGTAAACAATGAAAAATATTCGTCACATGTTTGTTTAGCGGACATATTTGCCTATGTACGAGTATACGCAAAACACGATTGAATTTTGTTTGATTTGTTTGATTTGAGGTTTAACGTCCCCGTCAACACTGTAAAGGTCATTTTGGAGACGTTGCTTCCAATTTTGTGGGACTTTTACCCGACATTGAGATGAAATGACGTCTCAAGCCCTGTCGCCCAATGAAACCAATAGGGTTTATAAGCATGGACGGTCCGACTCGTGCGCACCGCTTTGCCTGGGCAAGCTTTGATCCTCTAAGCGGTTTACCAGTAAATTTTGAAGAAAAGACAACTTGAAACCTCTAAATTTTGAAATGGATTTGTGCTATATATAGGGTGAAAGATCAAAAAGGGTTAAGCAAAAACGTTTTGCATTTTTAAACCCACTATATGACCCTTCAGGGAAAAGGGACCTTATGGATGTCTGAGAGTGCTAACGATTGAATCAAATGAGTTACAGACGTATTTCAGATATAATTTTGTAGGTAATTTAAGTCGCTTGACTGAATTTTATGATGACTAGAAGCTGAACCATGAACCATACAATTTGAATAAAAAAGCACATGCAAAATTTCGAAAAAGTTTGTTAACATAGCTACACTCTTCTAGATATAGTATTTATAAAGGACATATCCTTGCATTTCAAAAATATTTTGATTCTGTTTAAAGTGTAGCTAATTTGCATGATTTATGCAAATTTATGCAAAATATTAAGTGGTGCAAGTCGGACCGCTCCTTAAACGCCAGCGGTTTCTTGGGCGGTAGGGCTTGAGCTGTAATTCAACCCAGTGTCTGGTCAAAGTCCCACAAAATTATAAGCAACGTCTACAAAATGACCTAAATAGTGATAATGAGGACACAAAACCTCAACACAAACAAACAAAACGGTATAATCCAACATATTGTGACAACCCTTGGACTTCTTTTCAAGATCAAAACAGTTTTTGAAAGCTTCGACTGTCTCATTTCACTCTGCACTATAGACAAGAGCAAAGTATTTCGAGTTTTGCACATGCTTTTTATGCTTTCAAATACCCAAAAGGTCCCTTTCCCTGACGGGTCACATAAATAACGTTGCATCAATGACACTGCAACGTTACCTTGGTATGACGTTGCATATACGTTGTGTGTCCGTTGGGATTGTGTTCATATCATGTCTGTTCTGTTCTGTTCGGGTATCACCAAAAACATTCAGTCAACCTGAACTCCTCGATTTCGAAAGAACGGCCTATAAAATATGTTGTTATATTGTATTCAACAAGGAAAATAATAGTCCTTGAGCTAATAAGGAAAGTTTGATATTGCTTAACCCTTTTTGTACCAAATGGAATCTTCCTCTTTATATATAGCAAGAGTTCATTTCAAAGTTTAGGGGTGTCAGGCTGTGTTTTCATCAAACTTTATTTGGAAAATGGCTGAACTTTTAGCAAACGATGGAGGCCCTGATCAGACGCCGCGTTCTGTGGCGTCTGATCTGGGCCTGCACTGTTTGCCAGGGTACCCGTTTTGGGGTTTCTGATACTAAATGGGATATACCAAGAGCTCATCTCCCTGATATACATTTATGGTCATATTATCGTTACCGCGAGGCTCTTGTGATATGACTTGTGCAATTTGTCTTACCAGCCATGACGGGCTTCTCCAGACTTTCGGATGAGTCTTTAAACCGAGGTCCCGTCTCCGTATGACCTTAGCTGTTGGTGGGACGTAAAACTCAAACACTCGCTCACTAACCAAACGTGTATGATTACAATCTTCAAAGTTAAGAAAAACCTGTAAAATACATGGCACATCACTACCACAAGTCTGCATAATTAAGCATACCTAGGGGGTTAACGTTCATAGGCAGGCCGAATTTCATTAGCACAAATAACGCGTTTATAGAGAGAGAGAGAGAGAGAGAGAGAGAGAGAGAGAGAGAGAGAGAGAGAGAGAGAGAGAGAGAGTTTTTGTTTGCTTGTTTGTTTTGGAGTTTAACGGCCCAGTCAACACTATTTTAGGTAATTTTTGAGCCGGTCAGTTTACCTTTGCACACTTTTCATGGGCGGTTAACCAGTACAGTGCACATTCTTTCGCCAGAAACTGACAACTGCCCTTGTTGAATCAGCGGAAGGTGGAGAATGGCCGTAGAAAAGATTTCATGATCAATCTCCACGAAAGAATGTTGCCGACCCCGGCGGGAATCGAACCCGCGTCCTCCTGATCACCAGTCAGGCGCGCATCCAACTGAGCCGACGAGACCGGCTGAGAGAGAGATTCTGGGTGGCTACATGAGATGATGAGATCACTAGAAGCGAAAATGAGCGCCTGGCGAAGTCTAAGGTCAACCTGGGCAAAAGCGCAGTCGTTTTGAGCTACATACATACCCGGAAACGCGTTTAGCTTGTCGCAGCCTATCCCACTGGGCACACAACGTCTTGTCTTTGCAGCGTCACATCAACGTCGAAGTTACGACGTTGCCTAGACATTAGGTTCTTGCTGGGATCTAAGTGTTTCTTCCCTTTATGATTCATTATAAGACAGGATTTCTCGTGACACGCACATCTCTCGGTAAATAATAAAGTTTCTCCTTTCATGTGCTCAGTGAAAACTCAAATCAGGCTGCCAACTCTAAAACCTGGGCTTGAAGAAATATTGGGCTGCATGATGCGTCCACGCAGAGCTGAAACCGACGTACACGAGTACTGGTAAATAAGCTTGCCCAGGCAAAGCTGCGCGAGTCGGACCGTCCATGCTTATTAACCCTATTGGTTTCATTGGGCGACAAGGCTCGGGATGTCAATTCAGCTCAATGTCGGGTAAAAGTCCCACAAAATTAGAAACAACCGTCTCCAAAATGACCTATACAGTGTTGACGGGGACGTAAAACCTCAAACCAAACAAACAAACAAAACAAAAACCCCTGCCGTTTCTCTCTTTTGATAGAAAGGTAGCAAGGCATACAGCCCAGAACTGACATATGAGCCAGCGCATGACAAAACTTACAGTAAGACATGTGCGCCAAACGAAGACTCAGTCATCCACGCAGTCTGATCAGTCTTCGTTGAGCGCTCTAAGGGTAGCTAAGGGTCCAATGCTCCTCCACGCAGCAAGAGAAGTCTCTGGTTAGACTATATGGATGCGCAGGCTGATCTGAGTCTTCGCTAGGGCCCAGCAAATGTCTTATTTATGTTTGGTCATGCGCTGGCTCATTTGTGGACCGTTAAGTTTTTCAGACCCAGACCAAAGAAGAGGGCCAGTCAATAAGTAACCAGCCTATCCAATTTTCAATTGTCCGATACAACCAAGATTTTCATGCCATCATGAAAACACGCCTATATAATTTTGACCCTCTTGAACCCCACTTTTATATAGTAAAACGCGGGTTTAGTGGGGGTAAACCTTATTTTTCTTATTTCTGCTCTGAAATAGAGACTGTGGGTACTCGTTAGAACCGCCTCGACGAGGCGGTTCTTACGAATACCCACAATCTATATTTGGAGCAGTAATAAGAAATGTCAAATTTTTTCATCGTAATGTAACAGGTGAAAAAAAGCTATCACCTTTACCCGGCTGGGGATCGAACCCGGGCCGCGGAGTGACAGGCCAACACTCTACCGCGTCGCTATAAAAGCCGGCTTGTACCGCAAGGCAGTACAGGTGTGCTATATATCCTATATTATACCCTATGACAGTAAAAGTTTCATTCTTTCGGCGGTAAAATTTTCAATGTATTTGAATAGGCGTGTGTTACAACGCATAATGTAGTAATGTAGTAATTACTACATTTTGAAATTTTTACTACATTATGCGTTGGCATAGTCGACGCGAAATGAAATAAAATGTCGTTTTTACTACATTATGCGTCGATACTAAGAGGTTTGAGCAAAATGAAAGAATTATTACATTTTCGGCGATGGGTGGCATACTTAATTTTACTTCATTATGCGTCAACAGTTTGTTTGCTTTGATTTGAGGTTTAACGTTCCCGTCAAGACTATTTAGGTCATTTTGGAGACATTGCTTCAAATTTTATGGGACTTTTACCCGATATTGAGATGAAATGACATCTCAATCGCTGCCGTCCAATTAAAAGCAATAGGGTTTATATACATGGATGGGCCGACTCGCAGCAGTTTTCCTGGACAGGCTTAGACCTTCTAAGCAGATTACGAGGACTCATGTACGGGCGGTATCAGCTCTGCGTGGAAGCATCGTGCAGCCCATCTATTTATACCCCCGGCATACGAAGTATGCAAGGGGGTATATAGTTTTTGTCCATTCTGTCTGTCTGTCTGTCTGTCTGTCTGTCTGCCTGTCTGTCTTTTGTTTGATTTGTTTGATTTGAGGTTTAACGTCCCCGTCAACACTATTTAGGTCATTTTGGAGACGTTGCTTCCAATTTCATGGGACTTTTACCCGACATTGAGATGCCGCCCAATAAAACCAATAGGGTTTATATACATCTTGGTCACATAACCTGGATTTCGTTTCCCAGCCTCATAGTTGCTGTTTAAATCGACCACTGAGACATTCTCGAGAAGAGGATTATTTTCTAAAAAAAATATTACCTTAAATGCTCGGTCACATGACCTGGACACCGCAAACAAACTTTCGTTCCCCAGTCCCGAATATTCCATACGAAATCTCAATCGGCCTAGTAGTTTCAAGGGAGATGTTTGAAAATGCGGACGACGCAAACGACACAGACATCGCAGACGCAGACGACGACGGACCAATGACTCTCCATTAAGCTCCCTCTGGTGAACTTTATCTAAGGTCGATTTCCTTTTAAGAGGCACCATGAGGTTTGTATACATGTAGCAAATAACCTTAACATATAGATATCTACTTCCATATAAGACACAGAAGCCTCTGTGGTGTAGTAATTATGCTATAGCTACTAGCCTGACAAACCGGGGTAGCTGGATCGATCCCCGGCTTTTTCCAGCCTTTCGGATTCAACCGAGATCCCGTCTCCGTATGAATGAGTCTTGAAACCAAGTTCGCTACTTCGTATGACCTAAGCTGTTGGTGGGACGGTAACTGAAACACACTCGCACTCCTTTTAACATGCAAAGATGGACAAACAACTGGGCTATGGACAGGATCCCCCGTCCCAACTTTTGTGTGCACTACACGATCATGTGTTGAGCCTTAAAACACAAATGAGGGAAAGACATCAGGCATGAGACCAAAATAGCGCAAGGCGTACGATTTTAATTCTACTGGCTTAATCAAATACAATGAAATTCCACTATTAAGACCACCTAAAATTAATACAAATTTTGTTTTTAAAGCATATTTGGAAGGTTAAAGCTACATTTTCTTTGTGATTTTGACCTTCAGTGTGCTTTTGTGGAAGACCGTCTTTTGGACTGTTCAACTGTGGTCTTAAAGACCACTTTTGAACCGTCTCAAATGTGGTCTAAATTGTAGGAATTTAACTGTATTGCTTCCTAAGTCTTTTCGAAGACAGCTATGTTCTACCATCATTACTTCATTATGCGTCGATATGGTGCATATCAACGCGAAATGAAATAATTTTTTTACTTCATTTCGCGTCGACTATGCCAACGCATAATGTAGTAAAAAAAATCAAAATGTAGTAATTACTACATTATTACATTATGCGTTGTAACAGGCGTGTTTTCGTAATGCTTGTTTCAATCCATGTTTTAGATCTGAGAGAAAAATTGCGCCTTTATCGTGTCATTCACTCATAAGATATTGAACGTCAAACATGGCTAGCGAGGCAAAACAAGCTTTTCGTCAGTCAAAAGCTGAGTACCGTGCTGTAATTCGGTTCTTGTATACAGTATACATTTGAAAGGGAAAACATTTAGGAAATAAATTGCGAGTTGATCACGTTTATGGGTCTTCTGCATCATCGTATGCACAAGTTAATTTCTGGGTTGGGGGATTCAAACGCGGTACAGCATCTCTAGAAGATGAAACCAGGTCTGGAAGCCCATCCGATGCCATCGATGAAAACATGTGTAACAAAGTACGTGATCTGGTGTTCTCTGATAGGCGAATTAAGGTGGAAGAAATAGCGAATGAATTACACATTTCACATGGCAGGGTTTCAACAATTTTACATGATCGTTTGGGTATGTGCATGCTAACAGTCCGTCGGTCCAAAATCCCCCAAAAGCGACAAGCAAAAGGCAACCGGAGCATCAGTATTCAGCGCATTGTTGAAGCGGTTTAGATCAAAGGAAGATGATTTTCTTTCACTTCTGGTGACTGGAGATAAGACCTGGGTCCATTATTATGAACTAGAGAATAAAACTCTAAGTCGCCAGTGGGTAGGGCCGGGGTCTCCAAGGCCAAAGACGTTCAAAACGCAACATTTTGCTGGAGAGATGATAGCAACTGTATTTTGGGATGCACAAGGCATTATTATGTTGGACTGTCTAGCAAAGAAAAGTACAACAACAGGTGCGTATTATTCAAATTTGCTCGACCAACTGAGAAAAACGCCCATGTAAACTCTCCAAAGGGATTCTGCTCCAACAGGACAATGCAAGAGTCCACACCTGCAAAGTTGCAATGGCTACTGTTGAGCGGAATTGGTACAAGCTAATACCGAACCCCGCCTATTCCTAGTGACTACTTTGATAAAGGATATGCGTGGACATTATTTCCGGTCCAACGAAGAGATCGTGGCGGCAGTTAAGGAGTAGGTCGGAGACAAGGACCCGGGCTGTTTCAGTTCTGGGCTGATTGCACTGGAACAGCGTTGGTCAACGTGCATCATTCTAGAGGGCAACTAGAATTTGTTTTCTACAACAACACAGATGTCTCCCCCGTTTTTGACCTCCAAGTATAACCTTGACACTGGATCTGGGTCTTGTGTGCAACACATCATCTAATGAAGATGAACATTTCTGCAAAGTAACTTTAAAAATCCTCATAGAAAAATAAAAACGTTATTGGCCTTACACAAAAAAAAAAACCTTTTTTTACCTTTGACCTCCAAGTATGGCCTTGACCATTGAGGTACAACACATCGTCTCATGATGGTTAACATTTCTGCCAAGTAATTTCATAATCCATCAAAGAATAAGGAAGTTATTGACTGTCCTTTTTTTACCTTTGACCTCTAGGTATGACCTTGACACTGGAGGTATGGACCTTGGTCTTGCACATGACTCATGGTCTAATGACGGTGAACATTTCTGCATGGTTACTTTATATATAAAGTCCTTCCAGAAATAAAAAAGTTATTTACAGGGCACAAAAAAAACTTTTTTTACCTCTGACCTCTTTGTATGACCTTGATCTTGGAGGTACCGACCTGGGTCTAGCGTGCACCACATCGTCTCATGATGGTTCACCTTTCTGCCTAGTAATTACACAATCTATCCAGGAATAAGAAAGTTATTGACTGAACACTATTAAAGGTCCCTTTTTGTCCTTTGACCTCTTAGTACGACCTTGATATTTGAGGTACCAACTTGGTTCATGCACGCAACACATCGTCTCATGGTGGTTAACATTTCTGCAAAGTAATTTCAAAATCCATCAAAAACAAGGAAGTTATTGACGAAACACAAAAAGGCCCCCTTTTTTATCTTTAACCTCTATATATGACCTTTACCTTTCAGGTACCAAACTGGGTCATGCGTGCAACACATCATCTCATGGTGGTTAACATTTCTGCTAAGCAATTTCAAAATCCATCTAAAAATAAGAAAATTATTGACCAAACACGAAAAAGGGCCCCTTTTTTACCTTTGACCTCTATGAATGACCTTGACATTCTAGGTAACAAACTGAATCATGCATGCAACACATCGTCTCATGTTAGTTAACATTTTTGCCAAGTAACTTCAAATTCTATCAAAAAATAAGCAAGTTATTGACAAAACCCGGAAAAAGGCCCCTTTTTACCTTTGACCACTAAGTATGATCTTGACCTTTTAGGTTCCAACCTGGATCATGCACGCAACACATCGTCTTATATTGGTTAACATTTCTGAGTAGTGATTTCAAAATCCATCTCAAAATAAGAAAGTTATTGACCAAACACGAAAAAAGGCCGCTTTTTTGTCCTTTGACCTCTAAGTATGACCTTTACCTTTGAGATACCGACCTGCCTCATGCGCACCACACATCGTCTCATGGTTGTTAATATTTCTGCCGAGTAATTTTAAAATCCATCTCAAAATAAGAAAGTTATTGACCAAAAACGAAAAAAGGCCCCTTTTTGACCTTTGACCTCTAAGTATGACCTTGACCTTTGAGGTACCGACCTGCCTCATGTGCAACAAACATTGTTTCATGGTTGTTAATATTTCTGCCAAGTAATTTTAAACTCCATCACAAAATAAGTAATTTATTGACCAAACACGAAAAAAGGCCCCTTTTTTACCTTTGACCTCTAAGTATGACCTTGACCTTTGAGGTACCGACCTGTCTCATGCGCACCACACATCGTCTTATTGTTGTTTATATTTCCGCCAAATAATTTTAAAATCCATCTGAAAATAAGAAAGTTATTGATCTGACACGATTTGCCCATACATATCAACATACCGACAAACTTCCAAGGGAGATAATTCAAAAAGTATAAATGCGAGAGTTATAGTTCTTGCGCACTGCACGTCGTCTAATGCCGATTAATATTTATATGATGTTTCGTGAAGATAGCTCAAACAGTTTTCAAGTTATAGAGCGGACACGAATGTGTGACAGGCGGACAGACAGACAGACAGACGCCCGGGGGAAAAACAATATGTCTCTCCGAAAAAACTTTTTTCGGGGGAGACATAATTACATCGAAAAAGAAGAGATCGATCTCACTCAGAAATAAGTTAGGCTGGTTTTTTATCGACTCGCCCTCGTGTCATTCCAGTTTTCACGTGTAAAACTGCAGTATCTGGAAGGTATGCACCTTTTTGTCAAAGATCAGTGGAAAGAAATGCAAAGATGAGTATCTCTGCCGTCCAGATCTCAAATTTTGTCTTTCAAGTCTCATACTTCGGTAATCAATACTCCAAGTCGCGTGATATATTTTTAATTTATTCTTTCTTTTCCGACTTACGCTTTACCGGCCCCGCCCATCGGGACTTGAAGAAATAGATGTTCTGCATGAGGTTTCCACGCAGTGTTGAACGACACAGGAGTACTGGCAAACCGCTTACAGGATCTTAGCCCGCCCTAGACAAATCGGTGTGAGTCGGGCCGTCCATGCTTATAAATCCTATTGGTTTCATTGGGCGACAGGGCTTGAGATGTCATTTCGTCTCAATGTCGGGTAAAAGTTCCACCAAATTGGAAGCAATGTCTCCAAAATTGACCTATACAGTGTTGACGGGGACGTTAAACCTCAAATCAAACAAACAAACAAAACTTACGCTTTACGCGTGTCATAACTCTAACCCTTTTGTACCAAATGGAATCTTCCTCATATATAAAAGTCGTTCATTTCAAAATTTAGGGATAACAGGTTGCGTTTTCATCAAAACTGATTAGGAAAATGACTGAACTATTAACAAACAATGGAGGCGCTGATCAGACGTCGCGTTCTGCGGTACTCATGGTACCCGTTTAGGGGTTTCTGGTACAAAATAGGTTAAACGAAATGCATGTAGGTTGCGTCCTGACCACAGCAACGGGACTTTTCGACAGCTTGTTTGAAGTGGAAGTGGCCAGCGTATATCTGGAAATATATCACATTTTGATAAGTCTTATGGCGTATATTTTGTGTTGAGGTTTCACTATTCAGGTCTTTTTTTTTCTTTTTTTTTAACGGCCCTTTTAAGATTATTTCACTCATATCGAGACGATCGTTAATCAGAGGTTTGCGAACACAGGAGTACCCAGGTCATGTTCATTTTTTTACCCCAAATTGAGATAAAATGACATCTCAAGCACTACCACTCAAAGAAGCCGCTTTGCTTGGGCAGGCTATAGACGTTCTAAGCGGTTTACCAGCACTAAGATGCTCAGCCACAAGGAAAATCTACTTGGGCGGAGCGAATTGGCGTTTGTACCGGAATGATCCCATGACACATACAAATACAACTAGAAATGGTGTTGTAAAACACAATGCCCCCAACCATATGCTTGCCCCTAAACGACCAATTTTCCAAGGGCCATAACCAAATGCATGTCTGTGTGTGCATGCATGTTTGTGCGTGTGTGTGTCCATGCATAAATGTGAGTGCATGCATGCATGAGTGTGCGTGTGTGCATGCTTGGTTGTATGTGTGTATGCATGCATGCATGAGCGCATGCATGTGTGCTTGCATGCATGTATGCGTGAGTGTGTGCATTTATGCATTTGTGTGCATGCATGCATGAGTAGAGAATGATTGATTGCATGTGTGTGTGTGTGTGTGTGTGTGTGTGTGTGTGTGTGTGTGTGTGTGTGTGTGTATGTGTGTGTGTGTGTGTGTGTGTGTGTGTGTGTGTGTGTGTGTGTGTGTGTGTGTGTGTGTGTGTGTGTGTGTGTGTGTGTGCATGAGTACATGTACATGCGTGTATGTGTTCATGAGTGCATACATGCATGTGTGCTTGCAAGTGTGTGTGTATGCCTGCATGTGTACATGCATGTTTGTGGTATGTGCATGCATGCATGTGTGCGTGTATGCGTGCATGCATGTGTGAGTGCATGCATGCAGTTGTGCATGAATGCATGCATGCAGTTGTGCATGAATGCCTGCATGAGTGTGTGCATGCATGCATGCATGAGTGTGTGTATGCATGCATGCATGAGTGTATGTGTGCATGAATGAATGTGTGCCTGCCTGCATGCATCCATGTGCGAGTGTGTGCATTTATGCATAAGTGTGTGTGCATGTTTGTGCATGTATGCATGAGTGCATGCACATGATGAATGAATGCATGTGTGTGTACATGTGTACATGCATGTATGTGTTTGCGTGTGCATGCATGCATGTTTGCATGTATGCATGCATGCATGTGTGAGTGCATGCAAACATACATGTATGAGTGTGTATGTATGTATGCATGCATGCATGTTAGAGTGCATGCATACATGTATGTGTGCGTGCGTGCCTACATGAGGATGTGCGTGCATGCATGAGTGTATGTTTACACGCATGTGTACTTGCATGCCTGCATGCCTGAGTGTTTGTATTTATGCATAAGTGTGTGTGCATGGATGGGTGCATGCACATGCATGTAAGTATGTGTATGAGCATGCATGCATAAGTGCATGCAAGCATGTTTGTGCAGTCATGTGTACATACATGTATGAGTGTGCGTGTGCATGCATGCATGCATGTGTGCATGCCTGCCTGCATGAGTGTGTGTACATACATGAATGTGTGTGTGTGTGCATGCATGCAAGCGTGTATGTGTGTGTATGCATGCATGAGTGCATGCACGCATGTATGCATGCAAGTGTATGTGTACATGCATGTGTGTATGTTCATGCGTGCATGAGTTTGTGTGTGTGCATGTATGCATGTGAACATTTATGCATGAGTACACGTGTTCTCGTTTGAGTATGCATACATGCGTTAGTCTGCATGCATGAATGTGTGTGTGTGTCTGTGTTTGTGTGTGTGTGCGTGTGTGTGTATGTGTATGTATGTATGTATGTATGTATGTATGTATGCATGTATGCATGTATGTATGTATGTATGTATGTATGTATGTATGTATGTATGTATGTATGTATGTATGTATTCATGCATGCATGTATGTATGTATGTATGTATGTGCAGGACAAATGTAATATTCCCACCCCCTAACAACTTTGTTGTGCGAGGGGCAAAATAACTGTTTATGTCTGTTTATGAAGAAGAAGAAGAAGAAGAAGAAGAAGAAGAAGAAGAAGAAGAAGAAGAAGAAGAAGAAGAAGAAGAAGAAGAAATAAATTTCCAGTCCTTAAGGACTATACAAAATGGCCGACAACCTGTAATGAAAATTTGACAAGTGTGAAGATGAAAATTGTTTTAAAAAGAAATTATGAAATTATGAAATTGCAGGACAAATGTAATATTCCCACCCCCTAACAACTTTGTTGTGCGAGGGGCAAAATAACTGTTTATGTCTGTTTATGAAGAAGAAGAAGAAAAAATAAATTTCCAGTCCTTAAGGACTATACAAAATGGCCGACAACCTGTAATGAAAATTTGACAAGTGTGAAGATGAAAATTGTTTAATAAGAATTTATGACTCATATGATTTTTTTTTTTGTGATTAATTCCATGAAAGCATAATATGTTGGCTTTAAGTAGCCCTATTGCTACTAACATTTAGTTATCCAAAGTCAAAAACAATCAGGGTGATCATTGTCAAATTTCAAACGTCACTGCAAAGCTGCCATTTATTTCATCCAATGTTTCTTTTTAGCACAATTCAGTCCTTTGTATAACCTCTCCTAACAAAACCTACCAATGATTTTCAAAAATGCTTTCCCATTACAAACTTGACCAACTATTCATATTTCCACCTCCATGCACTTGAAGTTGAAGAAACATGGCTGCTCTTGAGCACATGGTGAAAACATATAAACAAAAAGAAAGTAGTTTCTTCTATTTACTGTGGTCTGAATCGTTCATAACCTCTAGAGACTAGAGAGTTTGTTGGAACTGAGGTTTAATGCCCATCAGCACTACTGAGGTCATTTTGGCGACGCTGCTTCCAAGTTTGTGGGACTTTACCCGACATTTGAGATGAAATAACATCTCAAGCCCTGCGGCCCAATGAAAACAAAAGGTTATATTCATTGGACGGTCTGACTCACACCACCTTGCCTGTGCAGGCTTTGTTCTTCTTAGTGGTTTACCAGTACTCGTACACATCACGATAACAAGTCCGTGAAACGAAGACCCCTCTAAACCCCACTTTATATAGAGAAAAGTGGGGTGTAAGGGGGTAAACATTATCTGCCTTATTTTAGCTCAAAAACATAGATTGTGGGTACTCGTTAGAACCGCCTCAATGAGGCGGTTCTAACGAGTACCCACAACCTATGTTAAAAGCAGAAATAAGAAAGATGTTAAAATTTTTACCTAATATTTGTCACTTCTGACACCATGTTGGACGCCATTATTTAACAAGGACATGTTTTCCTAATAAATGTGTGGTAAGCTTCAGCTCTGCGTGGAAGCACCATGCAGCCTGATGTATTACTCCGCCCCGATGACCTCTAGAGAGTAAAATATGTACTGTTTTTGTTTTTTACCTATTCTATTTGTTTGTTTGTTTGATTTGAGGTTTAACGTCCCCGTCAACACTGTAAAGGTCATTTTGGAGACGTTGCTTCCAATTTTGTGGGACTTTTACCTGGCATTGAGATGAAATGACATCTCAAGCCCTGTCGCCCAATGAAACCAATAGGGTTTATTAGTATGGACGGTCGGCCTCGCACCGCGGTTCCTGGATAGGCTTAGATCCTCTAAGCGGTTTACCAGTACTAGTGTGCGGGCCGGATTCAGCTCTGCGTGGAAGCATCATGCAGCCCATATATTTCTTCAAGCCCCATATGGGCGGGGGCCTTTTACCTATTCTATACAAAATTGAATCTTCCACCTTATATAACAGCGCAAGTCCACTTTTCTTTGAATTTAGGAATGCCAGGTTGTGTTTCTCTTCAAAATTTATTTAAAAAAATGGCTGAACTTTATGCAAACAGTGTAGGCCCTAATCAGATGCTGAATTATGCTCTCCTTCTTTTTATTTGATGTGAGTTTCCACAATGCTACTGACTTTATCCTGTGGTTAAAAACAAACTTTCATGGAGACTGACTGTGAAATTTTTCTACTCTCATTCTGTCACTTCATTCGATTCAAGAAGGGCAGTTGTCAGTTTCTTACAAAACATTACTTTGCACTGATAAACAACTTGTGTACAAGCCAGCTCAGAAAAAGTTAACGTCCCCAATCCTAAGGATTCGGATGCTGCCTCTGTTGCTAGAAACCCCCATCCGCGGTTTGTTCCCCAAAAGTGGTAATTTTGGTGTCCGATCATGCTCCACTGGCATCATTAGCAGGGATGAATGTCACATAGTGCACTGTTCTTCAGATAGAAATGTTAACTGGAAGCCTGCGGCCCCTTAAAAAATAAATGGGCTGCATGATGCTTCCACGCAGAGCTGAAACCGGCCACACACAAGTACTGGTAAACTGCTTAGAGGTTCTAAGCCTGTCCAGCAAAGCAGTGCGAGTCGGACAGTTCATGCTTATAAACCCTATTGGTTTCATTGGGCGACAGGGCTTGAGATGTCATTTCATCTCACTGTCGGGTACAAGTCCCGAAAAAATTGGAAGCGACGCCTCCAAAATGTCATATACAGTGTTGACGGGGACGTTAAACCTCAAATCAAACCATTATGATAACACATCCGTGTGATAAAGTGTATTTTTCAAACCTCAAAAAAGGTATTTTTTCTGATGACAATGTGTGATATTTTTCTTATTTATACTCCAAACATAGGTTTTGGGTGCTCGTTAGAACCGCCTCATTGAGGCGGTTCTAACGAGTACCCACAACCTATGTCTTGGAGCAGAAATAAGGAAAATAATGTTTACCCCCGTAAACCCCAGTTTTCTCTATATAAAGTGGGGTTTAGGGGGGTCTTTATTTCACGGACTTGTTCACGTGATGAAACAAATAACTGGAAGCCCCCTATACAAGGAGAACCCCTGTGCAGGTTAAAACATCCCTACTGTAATTACATGACTGTGTACGCTTTCATGCTGCAAACCTGGTGTGTATGTAATGTACACCTGCAAATCTGCTGCGAGTAAGGGTCAAAGATAACAGACCGATCGCAGTATCAGTAGAAAGATAACAGTTTGGCATGACACAATGCAATCACCATACATAATAATAATTTCCTTGTTCAAGAACCGTGGCTAATTTTTAAAGGAACTTTTCCAGAAACAGTTTAAATAAAGAAATATTCCGGTCTGCAAAATATATCGATAAATGCTGTTTATATCTTTTTTAATGCTGCTTTTCATTTTCATAAAATTTGTCACGTGACAACAAATCTTCAGTTTCTGTTTACACTGCTAAAATACGCGGTTTCCATCTTCATTTCCAAAACCCATAGAAAGTGTGTGACATAGCTACCGGTATGGAATTCGAAAAACTTAAATGATATCCCTATTACTGCATAATTGATTTCGTGATCAAGGCCAAAAAGACTTACAAATACGAAGAAAACGTTAATGCTTCTGTCTGCTACATGTGTGTTGTTTCGCCATTTATATTCTGCTGGATCCCGGGTGCTTTGAGTTGACCCGTTTTATCTATCTATCTATCTATCTATCTATCTATCTATCTATCTATCTATCTATCTATCTATCTATCTATCTATCTATCTATCTATCTATCTATCTATCTATCTATCTATCTATCTATCTATCTATCTATCTATCTATCTATCTATCTATCTATCTATCTATCTATCTATCTATCTATCTATCTATCTACTGATACTGCGTCGGTCACATTTGACCATTACCGCAGGTGTATAATACATACACTTCAGGTTTTGCAGGATGAAAGCCTACACAGTAATCATGTAATTACGGTAGGGATCTTTAACCTGCACAGGTGTACAGGGGGGGGGGGGGGGGGGGGGCTCCAGTTAACGTCCCGATCCGAAGGACGGCACACTTTATGACATTCATCCCTGCAAATGATGCCAATGGAGCGTGTTCGGACATCGAAATTTTAACGCCGCTACCGGGGCCTCTAGCATCAGAGGCAAGTGCACTAACCACTGAGCTATCACGCTCCACTATGATGATGCTTTCTAGTGGCGAAAACCAGTCCGAGAGAAAGCGGATGCAACCGAATTACCATTAAATGGAAGGCACATACGCAAAAAAGTAAAAATAAAAACAATCATAATGCCGAAAAAGGTGTTAAATCATTATGCTAAAACAGAACTCGTAAATGTGCTTTATTAAAATGTAATTATTGTATGAAAATCATCAAGTTTTGTCCCGTTTTTTAATATGTGCGCAATAACACATATCAGCTGAAACAGTGATGAGGTCGTCGGTTATCTAGTGTAAACAAACCGAAGTCAATATTTTGAAAGACGTTCAAAACATCTGAAGCAAAATGACATGAAGCTCAGGATGGTGATTCTGCAAAGCCATTTATTAAGCAATTGCAAGAGGTAAATGTCATCATTCGATCTCGACTGACAGGGAAATACTTGGGGTTTGAATTTCATTAAATCCAGGGTAAGAATTTTGTCGAAATCCAAGATGGCGATTAAATTTACCATGTGGTATTCGGTGAAATTTTCACAAAAGTGCTTAAAATGTAGAAAGTAAGAAAATCGTGCCTCGTCTTTGCTACTTCAGAGTACATAACAACTGAAAATGATAATATTTTAAGGGTGAGTGCTCCTGCCTTGTCGGTATCCTTGTTTGAAACTTTAGGGGATTTTGCCTCATTTTGGACAATAAATCCTCCTCTAGTGGTCTTATAGGACCTTTATTTTGTCTCAAACTGTAGTTGTTGAATTTGCTTTACTAAATGTTTTTGGCTTTTTGAACTTATATTGCAACCCACAGTGTTGGGAAACAATTTGGAAAATCTTAGTTTATTTTGCATTGCAGTCTAGATGAGTGATTACTATATACCTTAACCGAGGTTTGAACTCACGACCCTCAAATTCATTGTCCACAAACTGATTCGCAGCCCAGCACTCTATCCACTACACTGGCACACAGCTCATAAGATCTGCTTTTCACAATGTACTAAGTTCACAATGTTCAAATGCCCAAAGTGACAAAAGGCCATAACTCATGGAGTATTTTTCGAAATTTAGTCAAAATTCATCTGAACCACTATGAAACCAATCCGTTGTATAATAGTCAAATTTGACGGTTCAACATATCAATGTTGACAGACAGACAGACAGACATAGATAGATTGAGAGAAATGACATCTCAAGCCCTGTCGCCCAATGAAACCAATAGGGTTTATTAGCATGGACGGTCCGACTCGCACCGCGGTTCCTGGGCAGGCTTAGATCCTCTAAGCGGTTTACCAGTACTAGTGTGCGGGCCGGATTCAGCTCTGCGTGGAAGCATCATGCAGCCCATATATTTCTTCAAGCCCCTATGGGCGGGGGCCGAGATAGATAGATAGATAGATAGATAGATAGATAGATAGATAGATAGATAGATAGATAGATAGATAGATAGATAGATAGATAGATAGATAGATAGATAGATAGATAGATAGATAGATAGATAGATAGATAGATAGATTTTCTAACGAGAACGCACTGTCTCTGTTTGCTGCAGTTCTAAGCAAGATGTTGTTATATCAGAATTAAGTCGATTTTGTAAAAAGCAGCAAATCACTGTACCTCACGGTTTGTGATGTCCTAATTAAGGGGAATGGCTACTACCTTCAGGGGAGGCAACTCCTGCAAAGGTGATTTTGTCTCCCATGTCAATAGGGGTCTACTCCAATAGGGGTCAACTCTTAAAGGAAAGAATTTGCTCCTGAGGAGCAAATTCTTTCCTTTAAGAGTAGACCTCTTTTTCCGTGGAACAGGGCTTATACCAAGGCGAACAGGAAGTCCCGAAAGTTGTCTCCCTTTGAAAAATGGCAGAAAAATCTGCCAGGCGTTCCCATTCCCCTTAATACATGTATTATCATCTGGAAAGCTATCAAATAAAGTTGTATTGCTTACCGTTTTGGCAATTCACTCAAATCAAAGCACTGAGAGTACAGGTGGGTCGACTGTCTCTGGGTGTAGTTAGGAAAAATGGGCCTGAGCGTGGACTGTTTCGTTTAACCCTTAAACTCCTTTACTAAAAGCAAACCTTGTAGACCCTGATAAGACGCTGCGTTTTTCGCCGCCTGACCCTTAAATTCCTAAACTCTAAGCAAGCAGTGAAGACCCTGATCGGACGCCGCGTTCTGTGGCGTCTGATCTGGGTCGATACTGTTTGCCTAGCCCAACCCATGATTCCAGCCCTGATTTTACAGTTAACCTTTTCACGTAAACACGCTGACTTCACTGCGATAAAATTCTATAAATAATCTGCGTGGACTCCTACAAATCAGTGATAGTCACGTGGACTCCAGCACTAATAGAGGTTTTGTCCTTTATACCTTTGGACCGATTGATAAAGAATCGACCCAAAAAAGGACAAACAGACTGCGGGGTCTCTCGTATCAGCGGGCATGTCAGAAAGAATGAGGAAAACTCTTGAAATTTGTTTCTGAAGTGGACGATCCACGTGGCCCTATCTGACAGCACATTTTCTATGCCAACAAGTCAACATCACTTAAAATTTTAATTCCAAAACAAGATAATACCCGAGTAGGGCACTGATCTTGAAGAATTCAGATACGATTGCTCATTGCCTGAATTCCTTCTCAAGATGTTTATTTTCTCACTTGACAAACAACATCACCGGGGCTATGATATCAATACAGAAATATGTTGCTCCACTTTTTCCCGGGATATGGCCCGTCATTTTCGACGGAAGACATTGACAATAGTGCAGACCCAAACCAAACTCCTCTGAATGCGGCGATAGATCAGGGCATTCACTGGTTGCCAAAAAAGTGCAGCCATTTTCTAAATACTATAAACAACTGAAGATGACACCTTAGATCGAGCTTTGTTAAAGGGGTACCTTGGCAAACAGTGCAGGCCCCATCAGACGCCGCGTTCTGCGGCGTCTGATCGGGCCTGCACTGTTTACTAACAGAATTAAATTGTCCGTCAAAATAGAATGAAAATGAAACAATAAGCCTGAAACCCCTTATATGACAAATGAACTTGTCCAACTTATAGCAATGGAAGAGTCCACTATCATACAAACCGTGAAGTTCGGAACGCGGATATTTCGTTTAACCCTTAAATTTCTGTACCGGGAGCAAACTGTGTTGACCCTGATCAGACGCCGCGTTTTGTGGTGTCTGATCAGGGTCTAAACTATTTGCCAAACCCAACGCATGATTCCAGTCCAGATTCTATTGATTACCCTCGAAAAACTGACCTCATAGCGATAAGAATAGCGCAGCTTTTTTATTTTATTTTATTTATTATTTATTTATTTATTCATTTATTTTGTAAATAACCGTTACCTGGATTTCCGACACAGTCTAGAACATTTCATAATCCCAACCCTATTTCTTCAACGGACACGGAAGCTCGTCTGGCTGTCGTGGGTTCGATCCTAGCTGAGTCCCGCAACATCATCACCAACCCGCTGATTAGGCCAATTTTGACGATGATAGAATGTGCTGTAGTGGGGAATCGCTTAACCCATTTATTACCAGAATCCCCAAAACGGGTATTTGGCAAAAAGTGCAGGCCCAGATTAGAAGCCGCAGAACGCGGCGTCTGATCAGTGCCTTCACTGTTTGCAAAAGGTTAAGCCATTTTCCAAATAAATTTTGAAAAAAAAAAAAAAAACACAACCTCACACCCCTAAATTTTGAAATGGACTTCTGCTATATATAAGGAGGAAGATTCCATTTGGTACAAAAATGGTTAAAGAATGCTAGGTAAACTTTTTAGGCTTTTAAACAATCGACCCACCAGTGGTGTCAGCGCTTTGATTATTTCTGCTACAAGCATAGATTGGAACCGCCTCATTGAGATCAGTACCCACACTCTATGTTATGTTTATGACCAAACAATGGAAAATGTATGCCTCTTGTTAACCCAGATTTTCAGTTTATACGTCCGGGGTTTCAGTGATGTTAATTCCACGCACTAATTCACGTGGTCATTTATGCCTCATCGATGAAAGATGAACATTCTCCAACTCCATTCCACCCCACCCCACCAGACACCACCCGACCCCACAAACACCAATTCGTTTGGGTTTTATGTCCCTCCAACAACCAATGGACCTCGGTATGAAGACTCATTCGAAAGGAATCGAGCCTACGATTCACACGCCTAGATAATTTTGACACCCTTGAACCCCACATTTTTATATAGTAAAACTGGGGTTTAAGGCGGTATGTATAATTTTTCTACTAAAACATAGATTGTGGATACTCGCTAAAAACCGCCTCGCCGAGGCGTTTCTAACGAGTACCCACAGCTTACGTTTTGTGCAGAAATATTAAAAATAACTTTTTTCTTTATCTGAACATTTTCTTTTTTTGTTTTTGGGTGGTAAAATTTTCAATATATTTGTATAGGCGTATTTTCGTAATGTTTTTTTTAAACCACTACACCGCGGCTTGTGAAAACATGCAGATATGAAATTTATAACCCTTTGAATATTGTTTAAACTTTGCTTCTTTGATCTATGTTAAGAGTTGATGTTAAGTCTGTTTTTGAAGTGTAAAATGTTATCTACTTCATTCGCTTAAAACTAAAAAAAAAAATCTAGAGGGCTTTCAGACCATTCTATACGGGACCCCGCCAAAACGAGACATTTGCGAACATGGGTCGCGGTAAAGGTAGCGTCCGATCAGGGCCTTCACTGTTCACAGAAAATTCGGTCATTTTCTAAATAATTAAAAAAAAAACCCTGATACCCCTAAATTTCGAAGTGGGCTCCTGTTATGTAAGGTAGACGATTCCTTTCAGTACAAAATGGGTTAAATGCACTGATGAACATTGTGGGGGCCAATAACAGAGAGAAAAAAATCAAGTACACGTATTTAACATGTATGTCGAGATTATATTCCTTTGTAAGGTAATCGAGCGCTAAAAACACATAGGGGCTAGCCCCATCTCGCTAACTGGGATTAGTTTATGAAAGCCTCTTCCCAAGGCCTCCAATGTGCTGTCACGTGTCAATTCGACAGGTGTCAGCTGACCAATGGGAATATACTGACCTCTTGCTCAGTGGAAGGCACAAATCACACCCAAGGAACAGCGTTTGTCCTAAGAAACGAGCAGTTCTCTAGCGATTTTAGAATTTTGAGTGCAGGAATCAGGCCAAAGACGGGCTCAAGTGTGTAATGACACGTTGCCAATTTCAGCTGCCAGATGTGTCAGAGCACAGCCCTGTTTTTGAATGTCTGGTCGAGGAAAAAAGCTAACATAAATTATCGGTTCCGGCTTCCATTATTCTCTGCCCCCACCCCTGACATGGCAAAGAAAATGCCTTCGGTCACGATGCTTGTTAAATGGTGATGAAGCATGATTTTTTTTTTTAATTTTGAACAGGTATCCTAGTACCCGTGCTCTCA
Organism: Lucinisca nassula; assembly: GCA_963580285.1. Taxonomy (NCBI): domain Eukaryota; kingdom Metazoa; phylum Mollusca; class Bivalvia; order Lucinida; family Lucinidae; genus Lucinisca; species Lucinisca nassula. Next base: position 136,987,005 of record OY757021.1, read on the forward strand.
TCATAGAAACCCGCCTATACAAGTGGGGTTCAAAATTACATAGGCGCGTCTTTGTGATGTGTTTGGAGGTATGTGTTTGTTTGGGAAAGGCGGTGATGAGGTGATGAGCCATTTTGCAATGCCGCTAATTTTTATTTTTGAACGGTCTTCCAAAAGACATTTTTAAGGGACTTCCTATTTCCAAATACCTTGCAAATGGTGGCTATTGCTGTTGCCCCGCCTATAAAGATATTTTGCGCGTAACCTGTCCCCGTTTGTATGCTCTGTTTTGGCAGTATTTATGCCTTCGCTTTGCATACTTCCGGGGATTTCATCTTGTTGGTACCCAGGGGGGGGGGCAGTACGGGCTTTCTCCCAGGTGCCTTCAGGATGTTGTCCTGCGCCTCCCCGTCGAGCCTCCTCTCGTTCCTGAAGTAGAAAAGTGTGATTAGTGTTTTGGGGCCCCATGTGTGCGCTCGGATCAGTGTAGTTGCGTCCAGTTTCTTGTCCCTGGGGTCCCAACTGTACCTGCAATAGAAAAAAAGTCATTAGTGCATAGCGTGCTTGTGCTAATACTACCGCGCCATCCGTCGCATATTTTGGCTTCCCATTCTGTGCACAGGGCGGACATGGCCAGGCTCGGAGTGGGGAACTCACCCAACCCAGACGCGGTCCGGTTTTTAGGGTAACTTGTTCAAAACCAAGTTAACGAGTGGCGCGGTTATTGTGAAGAATACCCTTCCCTTGGGGACTGCCTGTCCCGCAGCGGCATGTTACCTCATCGGAACATTCATAAGTGCTAAGCCCCTGGGCCGCAACCACATTGCCCCGAATCGGCTTGTCGCCGCAGGTTCAAGCATGTCGGGCATGTCTGGGATTTCCTTATGGTGCACCCTTGCCCGTGGCCTGTTATGCTGTTGAAGGTGTGGGAGGGTCGTTGGTGTGTCCTTTGACGGGGGTAGCCTCGGCGGGGCACCCAAATGTGCAAAGCAAATGAACCACAACCAAAGTGTCTAGCTTTGACGCTCCCGTCACAGGACCATGTGTAGACTGACGGTAGGTGATGGTTGCCTAAGCGCGGTGTGTGGGTAACAATAATGAATTTTAAAAGATAATGTATGATTGTTGTTGTTGTTTCCAGTTTCCCCGTGTCACGGGTCGTCAGCTGGTGGGGTCCCAGGGAACGAATCCATTCTGGCACTACACCGTAGCCGTTCGGTGGTATCCCCATTCCACGTCATAATGTATGATCGAGCCTCCAGCGAGTTAAATATATTTCATAAAAATTTACCATGAGTAGAGTGTAAGATAATGATTTTATTGTCAAAGAGGTTTAGAAAACAGTGTTGTCACGGTAGGCGTTATGGCGTTATGCGCCAGTAGCCATGTTATTATACGTTTTGTCATAGGCGCCATGTGCTATTACACTTTTTGTCATAGGCGCCATGTGTTATTACACGTTTTGTCATAGTAGGCGCAATGTGTTATTACACGTTTTGTCATAGGCGCCATGTGCTACTACACGTTTTGTCATAGACGTCATGAGTTATTACGTGTTTTGACATAGGCGCCATGTGTTATTACATGTTTTGTCATAGACGCCATGTGTTATTATACTTATGGTCATATCATTATTATCCACTATGATAACTATACATCATTATATATAAATAAAACTTTCACGAGTGGAATTAAATTTGCCTTACCATAGACGAGTTAAATAGATTTATATCAAATGACCACAAGTATGAGATTCTGTTTATCACCTACCTACACATTCGCTCTTCAACTACCGAAGAGATCACACCTCGCTCAGAGATTATAAAGAATAACCAGATATGAAAGACTACTGTCTACCCATCCCGCTGATCAGCTTGTTGAAATCTAGTCAGCTCACAGGCCATCCAGACTTCGACGTGAGCATGAGATCTGATCACGTCGCTCGAGATCAAGCTCATCTGGAAGCGTCAGTCGACACAGACCAGAAAGACATCCAAGACATTAAAGGCTACCTCCAAGTCGACTCCCAATTCCGAGACAGCAGCCAAGACAAAGATCAAGAAGAAGAACGAGCCGCCACAACAACGGCCAACTTCTCAGCAACCGAAAAAGCCACCGCCGCCACCACAAAAGCAGCAACCTTCTACACCTAACCAGCCAAGCCTACAGCGACACCAGCACCAAGCGTGTTACCCGTCAAACCAGCCGCACCAATAATGACAAACAGAGTATCACCCAATGAGGAGGCTGGGACCAAGATCACTACCACAAAGGTACTCTCAAAGTACAGTATCGATGTCCGCCGCTACGAGCCAATCAACATGACGATCTTGGAGCTCCACAACAAGAAGAAACCGGAGAATGAGCCCTGCTTCGGAGTGCACCTACTAGACAGCGGTTTCGTTATCTACAAGGGCTACGACAGCAAGCTACACGACCAGAACGAGTACGGGAAGATCCAATAAGCCTGGGACCTCAGCCCTCCTGGACAACAAAAAGAGATCACAGAACACGCCCTACAGAAGCTGAGAAGAGCAAACGCCCGCTACGCTCGACCATGGTAGGAGCTTGCTGGCAAACTCATAAGTTAACCGCCTGGGAATGCAAAACACCTTGAAAATCGCCCATGGACCGATCCCAGCGCGGCCCCCGGAGAAAGCATCTGACCTACTTAGCTCTTGAGCGAGATGTCTGAGTCACGATTGATAGCCGGAATTGGCAAAGACTCTACAACATTTCCTATGCTCAGATTTAGATCGACATTTCAAAATTCAAAAACAAACAGTGCCTTTTTCTTTAACCTGGATTTTACACCGATTCGGCCGGGCCTGGTAAAGTTGCACGTTGGACTTTACCAGGCATGGAGCCCACCCCAGAGGCACTGTTAAAACTTAGTCTGTTGTAGTTGGCGACAGACCCCTTTTTCAGGACCTTTTCTGCTTCGGCCAGGTTCAGACATGTTGACAAGCAAAAAGTTAGGATCAAGCAGGTGAAACTTTGGACTTACGCTAAAGGACCTACGATAGACTAGGACGGACGTGGTTGGAGCCGAGCAATGACCTACTTATTTTTTGGTAACGAGAAAAAGTGGGCCAACGCACGGCTACGGAGTTGTGCCAGCATGGATGCGTTCCCTGGGACCTCCACCAACCGACGACCCTCGACAAGCTGAAGCCGAAACAACAACAGATATTCTGTTGATCATATGATCCTTTTAAATGAACTTCTGGATTATTTTAAAAAAAAATGCTGACTGCGTTGCGTACGTACCAGTCACCATGTATATTCTGTGGTCGTACGTGTGTGTGTGTGTGTGTGTGTGTGTGTGTGTGTGTGTGCGTGCGTGCGTGCGTGCGTGCGTGGGTGCGTGCGTGTGTGTGTGTGTGTGTGTGTGTGTGTGTGTGTGTGTGTGTGTGTGTGTGTGTGTGTGTGTGTGTGTGTGTGTGTGTGTGAATTCGGGTTTAACGTCGCTTTCAACAATTTTTCAGTCATATCACGACGGTGTCTGGTTGCGACAGGGAGCTCAATGCTCACTTTTATAGTGCTGCCGCACTGAAGTATCATGTCCCAGACATCTGTGGTCGTACGAGTTTGTCATATCGTCGACGCCGTTGTTATTGGATTTGTCTACAAAATTAAGATGTGTTCTGTTGTTCTGTCCTGTTCTGTTCTGTTCATATTTTTCATTTGAGCCGCGTTAAGGGGAATGAGAACACCACACCTGGCAGATTTTTTCGCCATTTTCAAAGGGAGATAACTTTCGGAACTTCCTGTTCGCCTTTCTATAAGCCCTATCCCACTAAAAAAAAGGTCTACTCTTTCCTTTAAGAGTTGACCCAAATGCTTTCCTTTAAGAGTTGACCCCTATTGGCATGGTAAACAAAATACTTTTGAAGGAGTTGCTTCCCCTGCCTGAAGGTGCATCCATTCCCCTGTCAGCAAACACTCACCTCAACCTGTGTTCTTTCTCAGTAGGAATGCAACCTGTCAGTATGAGAGAACTCTGGGTTGGGGAACACCCATAAGCACAGTCTGATCAGAGTCTTCACTGTGTGCTATATAGATGACAGTTGACTTAAAGCTTCTTGCAGACAAGGAAGGTTTAATCTAACCCTTGACCTGCTGAATATTTATATATGCCGCACCCAATACTGATTATCAACCAATCAGATTACTGGATGCAAATTATTGCAACAAATTCATAAGCTGAATGACAAACAATGAAGATCCTGATCATCTGATCTGGAAAGATAAGGCATATCCGGGCTCAGCAAGACAAGGGCTAATCTTTCACCGCTATGTTCGCACCTCGCTCGGATCACATACGAGACGCCAAATTCTGCAACGGAAGGTCATGTGGTTTTTCTCCGGGTACTCTGGTTTTCGCCCACCTTTGAATAACTATCTGTTCGAAATTAGTGAAATAATCTTGAAAGGGCAGTAAAATCAAAAACCTAACTAAATGTGTACGCAGACTTATTTGAGTATTCGCTAAGCACATATGTTGGAAGACACCTTTACACTTGACACGCCATAGTAAAGGGCCTCGTAAGTACATGGGTGCATTTACGTTGCGCGCGCACACAAAAACGTGGTAATAACTACCCCAAGTTATGCCTTGAATTACATTAATAACCTTGGGACATAAGCTTGAAGTTGAAGTAGGCGATAATTGACTTCAAAATTGTCAAAAAATGGAGGTAAAATCGGTTGTTTTACGGTCGCGCGCGTCTGTCGTTTCATGCGCAATGCAGATTAACTTTGTTTTACAAATGTTCTCTTTACATACAAAACCGGACAATGGCAAACAGATCGCAGCATCTGACCAGAGCGTGCATTGTTTCCGAAACAATAAACGACGTTTAGACATTCACGCATATGAATTTCGAAAAAACAAAACAAACAAAAAAAAAATCAAAAAAAAAAAAAAATCAACCTGACACTCCTCAAAATCTAATTGACTATATATAAGGCGGGGGATTCCATTCAGTACGAAATAACACCAACAATAACAAAATAAAAAATAATTATTAAAACATAAAGAAAAAATACGGAAGTTTCCTCTGTCCAAAATAAGCTTTCTTGTTGGCGTTTAGCTATAGGCTGGCTTCCCCCGGCCTCCAAGGGTCTTCTATAATCTAGGGTCCAAAGCTGTCCGATGTTTTACCTTCACACACACACACACACACACACACACACGCACGCACGCACGCACGCACCGCACCGCACGCACGCACGCACGCACGCACGCACGCACCGCACCGCACGCACACACAACCAAATTATCGGGTATCGCCTCATTCTTTTTACGTCCACTCTTTCGACATTTTTCAATGCCGCGACACGTGTGACCCTATTCCCACGCATCGGGGCTTTTTGATTAAGGCGACTCGAATGGGTAAGTTTGCGACCTGTAGTGTAAAGTGCTAACGTTGCGTTTCTAATGTTTGCTAACAAGCAAAGCGTATATTCTAGACTACGTCTGCGATACGGACTATCAAACTAGTATGGGAGTCAGGGCGTGCTGTTTGGACATTGGTTTTCGCCACGCGCCCCTCGTCCCAGTCTTGATAGTCAATGTCCATTTAAAGTTTAATATATATACATGTATTTGTGAATACGTTTTAACTTCAGTTTGTAACATTAGGTGTGGAAAATTTTATCAGTGAGTGAGTGTGTTTCAGTTTTACGTCCCACCAACAGCTATGGTCATATGGAGACGTAACCTCGGTTTAAAGACTCATCTGAAAGTCTGGAGAAGCCCCGGGATCGATCCTGCAATCCCTGGCTTATTAGGCGAGTAGCATAACCGCTACACCACAGAGGCTCCTGATTTTTTTATCAAAAATGTATACATGCTCATATAAATGTTACAAAGAGGGCCATATGTTAGACTGGCACTCGTGCCAAATATTTTATCCTCTTGGAATAATGTTATTATTGTTATTATTATTATTATTATTATTATTATTATTATTATTATTATTATTATTATTATAGGCCTACAAATACGTTAAAAACTTGATTACCGTTCCGTGTATCAAACACCATCATCTATATTCTTGGCCATGTTGACACTCCATTAAATCTATTTGCAACCATGGCATGTGTAGTATAAACATATTTTATTGCATCTTTCAAAGCAAAGGTTCTACCAACATTAGTTACGGCCCTCCCCCTGCAGATGTTTACAACAATACATATGAGCTAATGGCAAGCAATAGGACATTGAAAAAAAAAAAAACATCCAACGAAACAGCAATATTGTGAACGATATGAAAGTGATGTTGAAATAATATAAATTAGCAAAGAAATAATTGATGTGATAATATAATCAAATAATAAGGTAGTGCCAGGCTGGCTGTGTAAGAGCAAGACTTATTTCTTGTATCTTTAATGTATATCTGTACTGCTTTGAAGATAGTAGTATTATCTTCTATTGTTAGTTTTTTCCTTTCCGAACAAAAGAACATGGAGATTTAGTGGGTGGAAACGTCTAATAGATTGAAAGAGTCTGATTCTTTCGTTGTTATAATTTAAACACCTAAAGAAGTAATGATCTGCATCTTCGATGCTATCGGAACAACTTCAACAAGGGTCAGGTATTAAGTGGTTAATATAAAGGTCATGGAATAAGTTACTGCATTTATTTCTAATTCTGGTATGTAAAACAGAAAGATATCTGTTGCCGTCAATATAATACACGGGCTGTAAACATTCAAATTGACCTCCGCCGGTGGTCAGTTGAAAACAATTGGACTTATATCCGGAGGTTAATTTGAACCTGTTTTTGGTATTCGTGGGCTGCAGGAAGGTCTCAGGTTAGATTATTCTTGATCAAAACATATCTTGAAAATCGTAGAATGTTATTCTATCATTTTTTACACCTGCATGTTCATACCAAGTATCATTGAAAGGCTATCAGTCTTTTCGTCGAAATTACTTTTGTCCCACGCGCTCAGTGGTGGAATCGAAAGTAGAAAGTCAGCACAATGACAAGCTTCCAGTGAACAATTATTGTTGCAGTCGGATATGCCGATACCATATCTGCTTCCACGATATACTTTTATAAATCTATACGTTTTCCCTACAATGTTCAGACCAGTTTTGCATCGGAGGTCAATTTGAAAATGAGGTGGTCAATTTGACTAATGGAGATTTTATGGATACTGATATTTGAATGAAAATAATGAAACATGGTTCTTTATGTCGTTTTGGGGCTATGTTTAGTATAAAGTCATTGGGTCCGTTTTCTGGAAAGAGTGAACGCCCAATATAGGCTGTCAGTGTACTCAAACTTCACATTCTCTTGACAAATAGCCTCTTCGGAAACAATTGATTAGAAGCACACCCTCAATTTTTTTTAGCTTTCTTCAGAGATTTGTCATTTGGAATAAAACAAGTCGCCATCATTTTACCCCAGAGGCCAAATAACAATCGAAACAATGGAAGCACCCGGGCTCACCCCGCCAAAGAAGGCAAAGACTGTACCATCAGCTGGGAATGTTATGACCTCGGTTTTCTGGGATGCAGATTGTTTTCTGCTGATAGATTATCTCCAAAAAAAATCAACGGCACATATTATGCTTCACATCTGACGCAGTTACGGGAAAATGTTAAACTTAAGCGCCGCGGAAAGCTCACTAAAGGTGTGTTTTTCCATTAGGACAATGCTCCTATTCACAAATCTGTCATATGAATTCTACAGAGTGGAGTTTGAAGCAAACATTTCGTGAAAATTTCATGATATATCCGGTTATACACAAACCGCTCTATCTGATGCCAGACGCCAATACACTACAGCATTTCACCCTTTGACTCCACCACAGAGAATACACAGAGGCACGCTAACTATGTTTTTATGCATTGGAGTCTGGGAGCCGAATCTTAGAAAAGATATCGGAATGGAGTGTAGAGTCAAATTTTGGTGAAAATGTTAGGTTAAGCCTGTTGCATAGGATCGGTTTATACATGTACTGCGACGGCTCCAAAAATTTGACCCCAGCCTCCACTTAATCTCTGCATTGCATGACTCTACTCCATGACTCCAGAAGCATTGTCCTAATGGAACAACACACCTTAAGTGAGCTTTCCGGGGCGCTTAACTTTATTATTTTCCCGAAACTGCGTCAGAAGTGAAGCACAGGATGTGCAATTGATTGTTTGTCCATTTAAGAGATAATCTATCAGCAGAAAACTATCTGCATCCCTTAAACCGAGACCATAACCTTCCCAGCTGATGAAACAATATTTGCTTTCTTAGGCGGTATGAGCCAGGTTGCTTCCATTGTTTCGATTGTTGTTTGGCCTCTGGAGTAGAATGATCGACCCATGTTTCACCCATAGTGACAAATCTCTGAAGAAAGTTAAAAAGATTGAGATTAGCACGCGATAGTGTGCGCCTGGTGTGCTTCTGATCAACTTTTTTCGAAGAGGCTACATGTATTTGTAAAGAGGATGTGAAGTTTGAGTACACTGACAGCCTGAATTTGGCTGTCACTCTTTCCAGAAAACGGATCCACATATTACATGATTTTCATTAAAATATTATTTTTCATTATAATCTCCATTAGTCAAATTGACCACCTCATTTTCAAATTGACCTCCGATGCAAAAATGGCCTGAACACTGTAGGGAAAACGTGTAGATTTATAAATGTATGTCTTGGGAGCAGATATGGTATCGCCGTATCTGACTGCAACAATAATTGCTCACTGGAAGCTTGTAAATTGGACAATCAGAGCAAATTCACCTGTGTTTGCTGACTTTCTACTTTCGGCTTCACCACTGAGCGTGGGGTACAAAACTGGTTGTGATGAAGCGACTGAAAACCTTTCAATAACACTTGGTATGAACATGCAGGTGCAAAAAAATGATAGAATAACATTCTTTGATTTTTAAGATATGCTTTTGATCAAAAATAATCTTTCCTGCGACCTTCCTGCAGCCCAGGAATACCAATAACAGGAAACGTTCAACTTGATTTCCAGACACTTCGGCCCCACTACCACCTCGGCCCCTAGACAGGTCGGCCCAAAACCAAGTCGGCCCTAGACACCTCGGCCCTAGTCACCTCGGCCCTAGACACCTCGGCCCCACTGTCACCTCGGCCCCTAGACATCTCGGCCCCAAAGACACCTCGGCCCCACTTTTGATATATGTTAGGGTATGGGCAGTTATATCATGTTAAAATCGGCCCCGCCCATCGGGACTTCAAGAAACCGACAGACTGTGGCATGAGTACTGGTAAACCGCTTAGGGGTTCTAAGCCTGGCCAGGAAAAGCGGTGCGAGTCGGACCGTTCATACTAATAAACCCTATTGTTTTCATTGGCATGCAGGGCTTGAGATGTCATTTCATCTCAATGCCGGGTAAAATTCCCACAAAATTGGAGGTAACGTCTCCAAAATAACCGATACAGTGTTGATTGGAGCGTTAAACGTCAAATCTAACAAACAAAACATCATGTTAACAAGCCCGTTTAATGAAGACCCGCTAAACCCCAGTTTATATGGGGAAAACTGGGGCTCATATGGGCATACATTGTTTACATCACGAAGACACGCCTTTATAATTTTGACCCCCTTGAACTCCACTGTTATATAGTAAAATTGGGGTTTACAGGGGTAAATCTTATTTTTCTTATTTGAGCAGAAATAATAAAAATATCAAAATTTTTCCTCTTATAATGTTCGTTTTTTTTTCGGCGGTAAAGTTTACAATGCATTTGTATAGGCATGTTTTCGTAATTCTTATTTCTGCTCCAAGATACAGGTTGTGTGTTCTCAATGTGCAGGCCTGATCAGAATGCGTCTGTGACAACCTTTAATCACAACTAGTTTAATATTAATCCGTGTTATGCAAACTAGTCATTTCTTAGACCCTTTCATATAAGTTCACAGCCATCTCCTTGAGAACGATTGAACCAGTTTCAAAGATCTATGTTTTCGAGCGGAAGTAAGAAATATAATTCTATCAACTTTTCGTTATATAATTTTGGTTTTACGGAATCTTCTATTAAGTTGTTAGGAAATAAGATCAAATTATTTTATTGCTATTTATATTTCGTATAAAAAAAAACAAATAACCAATGAGACGTTTATAATAAATATAACAACGCATACACGACATTTTCAAGTTAACTTACACCCTTAAGGACAGCTAATCCCCCGCCGCCTTCAATCGTGACGTTGACCTTGAGTCAGCATCACGAAAAGTGGGGTTTAGCGGGTTGTTCTAATTGTGAATATTTGATACTGATAGTCAAGGAGCCTTTTCTACAAGAATATATAGGGCCATGAAGACTTTGCACTCAGTGCACATCCTGATCTGGATCTACACTGTCATTCAGTTTTCGAATTTTAAATGAATACAATTTGAGGGTCTGATAGTCAAAATTGTGACTAATAAATAAATTAAATAAATAAATTATACAGAATACTTGTTACTGTCCGTCTTTAAATATGAGCTGAAATGTGTGAAACTTGATAACAATGGAATTATACTGATCAATTCCTACAAAAATACGAGCAGTGAAGACTTTGCACACAGTAACAATGATCTGTTTATCATCAAGGATCTCTTTATTGGGGTAAAGGGATTAGTAACGCCTGGTTGTTTATTGAGCTTCACACTTTACTTATTTAAGTCAATAATTAATTGTTCTTGTAGAACTTTTTGCTAAATAGTGTACTAACGTGAAATTCATTAATCCTTACCCGCTGAACACGATAATCCTTATCTTTGCAAACAGTGTAGATCCTGATCGGATTGCTTATGCCCTCTGAACCGGATCTGCACCGTTTTTCATGGCGTTTTTGAATTGCATGCAAACATAAAATTAATTGGTTTACTTACGAGGCATCACGAAAACACACCTATATAATTTTGACCCCCTTGAACCCCACTTTTATATAGTAAAACTGGGGTTTCCGGGGTTGTACCTTATTTTTCTTATTTCTGCTCTAAAATATAGATTGTGGGTACTCGTTAGAACCGCCTCTATGAGGCGGTTCAAACGTGTGCCCACAATCTATATCGCCTCGATGAGGCGGTTCTAACGAGTGCCCACAATCTATATATTTTGAGTAGAAATAAGAAAAATACCACAATTTTTTATCTTAAATTTTCATTTTTTTTTTTCGGCGATAAAGGTGGCAATGTATTTGAATAGGCGTGTTTTCGTAATGGATAGTTGTAGTTCAGCAAACCTGAACACTGATAATTACTTAATAAATAAATAAATAAATAAATAAATAAATAAATAAATTGTTTGTATTGGAGTTTAACGGCCAAGTCAACACTATTTTAGTTCATTTTCGAGCCGGTCAGTTTACCTATCCACACTTAACCTGGGCAGGCTTGTACGTAAGCAGTTAACCAATACAATGCACATTCTTTTCGCCAGAAAGTGACAACTGCCCTTCTTGAATCAGCAGCAGGGAGAGAATGACCGAAGAAAAGATTTCATAATCAATCTCCACGAAAGAAGGTTGCCGACCCCGGTAGGTAGAGAACCCGCGTCCTCCTGATCACCAGTCATACGCGCATCAGACTTAGCTACCGAGGCCGGATAAACAAATAAATTAATAAATAAATATATAAATATGTTAACAAATATAAGATTATCTCCCATCATCACCATGATTGACGAAACCGAGGAACGTTTTTTTTTTTTTTTTTTTTTTTTCGGGGGGGGGGGGGGGGGGTTACGGCCCCAGCCACCGATCCATCCAGATTTCCAGCCAATTAGTAACTTTTAAGGATAGCTTATTGAAATTAATTTAAAAAGCATTTTTGCGGTGTGGAATTATTTCGGATAATAAAAAGCCTAAAGATCATCAAAAGAGCAGAAAAGTAGAAATAAGAGCCTGCTCTAAAGCATGCAGCAATGCAATTAGAATTATACATTGAAATAAAAGAGGGGAATTTTCAAATGTATCTTCCATTCTTCTTAAATGGACATATAGATTTTCAGTTAAGTAACGTTATAATATATAATAGATTTATATATATATTATAGGTTCAAATATTCGTGGCTCCCTATCAAAATAATCAAATCAGCAAATGAAAATAATTAAAAAAAAAAAAAAAAAACTCATCGGGCATCCAACCCAATCTCCTATTTAAGTGGCAGCCCCGTGAAAAGCAAAGTGGGGCCGAAGTGTCTAGGTATATGGGGCCGAGGTGTCTAGGGGCCGAGGTGTCCAAGGGCCGACCCGTCTAGGGTTTCAATTTTATGTGGGGCCGAGGTGGTTTTGGGGCCGAGGTGTCTAGGGGCCGAAGTGTCTAGGGGCCGAGGTGGTTTTGGGGCCGAAGTGTCCTGTTACCTTCAACTTGACCTCCGGATATTCAAATGACCACCGGCGCAGGTCAATTTGAATGTTTACCGCCCGTGTAATAAGTTGGAACTTTTTTGTTATTTTGCTGCTTTTAACTGGCTAGGGTCGATAAGGGCCATTTTTGGCCTCATCTTCAAAATCATTCAAATTTTGCCGAATGACAAAATATTAGTTGCAATTTTGAAAAATGTAAATATTTGTAAGATTTGAAGTCTGTTGCCATGGCAACACGCGTTGAAAGAAAGACACTGTTTTCCCTAGCAAAAGATGGTGCTGCATTCTTTTTGATTGTTAAACTGGCATATATATCATAATGCTTTTTATTCAAAGATGTAATGGTATATGCTGAACGAGGCTTTTAGTTAAGAAAAGTCTTATTATCCAATAAGAATACCCGCTGGAATTATGTCCCCCAACAGAGGGGAGGGGACATATTGTTTTTGGTGCGGATCCCGTTTGCGCTGGCGTCAGCGTCGGCGTAGCCTATTTGAAGCATTATATCTCCTGAACCCATGGATGGATTTTGACCAAACGTGCATAGACACATTACTAGCATAAGAGAAAACAGTATTTAGGTCATGATGACCTTGACCTCATTTTCAAGGTCACAGCGATCCAAAAACTGTCATTTTTGGCCAAAAATGGCTTGTCTGCACTTTGTTTTATTAACAAATTAATTATTTTTCGTCAATTTTCGTATTTTTTGGTACAATATATAATTACAACATTCCGCAGATTTGGTTAGAAATTGGTGACCTTGACCTCATTTTCAAGGTCACAGCAACCCCCAAAACGGCTATTTTTGAGCCAAAAACGGCTTGTCTGCACTCTATCTCATTAATGAATTTATCAATTTTAGTCAAACTTAGTACAATATATCAATACAGCATACCAAAGATATGATAAGATTTTGATGACCTTGACCTCATTTTCTAGGTCACAGGGACCCCAAAACAGTAATTTTTGGACCAAAAATGGCTTGTCTGCATTCTATCTCATTAACGAATTGACCAAATTTCGTCAAACTTGGTACAATATATCATTACAACGAACCGCAGATTTGATTAGATTTTGGTGACCTTGACCCCATTTTCAACAGCGACACCAAAACAGTCAATTTTTGTCAAAAATAGCTTGTCCGCACTCTATCTCATTAACGAATTGATTGATATTCGTCAAAATTGGTACAATACATCATTAAAAAAAAAGAACCCCCCCCCCAAAAAAAAAATGAAGATTTGGTGAGATTTTGGTGACCTTGACCTTTTCACAAAGAAGACTTACCGATAACCCTATATCAAAAGGTAAATCATTGTGACTCAGGCTCACGAAGGACGAATGCTTACGGGCGGACGGGTGTGCAATTACCGGGCAAAATAGTGGGTTATACATGTAACATCACACAAACCCACACTGGGTAAAAAAATGAGCTACTTCCATTTCACCAAAATCGCAAAATTACAGTTAAAAGACCCAGCAGAGAGAGAGAACCTTCAATCAGACGTGCGACTAGAGGCGATGCAGTTCATACCTGTCTGTTTGGAATTTTGTCCGGCTCTGGTGCATTCAAGAAAAACTCTATCTTGCAACAGTTAACAACATTGAAGGTATGTTACAACGCATAATGTAGTAATGTAATAATTGCTACATTATGAAATTTTTACTACATTATGCGTTGGCATAGTCGACGCGAAATGAAATAAAATGTCGTTTTTACTACATTATGCGTCGATACTAAGAGGTTTGAGCAAAATGAAAGAATTATTACATTTTGCGGCGATGGGTGGTGGTGGGTGGGTGAGTTTTAGTTTTACGTCCCACCAACAGCTAAGGTCATACGGAGACGGGACCTCGGTTTAAAGACTCATCCGAAAGTCTGGAGAAGCCCGGGATCGATCCTGCGATCCCTGGTTTACAAGGCGAGTAGCGTAACCACTGCACCACGGAGGCTTCTTACGGCGATGGGTGGCATACTTAATTTTACTTCATTATGCGTCAACAGTTTGTTTGTTTGATTTGAGGTTTAACGTTCCCGTCAAGACTATTTAGGTCATTTTGGAGACATTGCTTCAAATTTTATGGGACTTTTACCCGATATTGAGATGAAATGACATCTCAATCGCTGCCGTCCAATTAAAAGCAATAGGGTTTATATGCATGGATGGGTCGACTCGCAGCAGTTTTCCTGGACAGGCTTAGACCTTCTAAGCAGATTACGAGGACTCATGTACGGGCGGTATCAGCTCTGCGTGGAAGCATCGTGCAGCCCATCTATTTATACCCCCGGCATACGAAGTATGCAAGGGGGTATATAGTTTTTGTCCATTCTGTCTGTCTGTCTGTCTGTCTGTCTGTCTGCCTGTCTGTCTTTTGTTTGATTTGTTTGATTTGAGGTTTAACGTCCCCGTCAACACTATTTAGGTCATTTTGGAGACGTTGCTTCCAATTTCATGGGACTTTTACCCGACATTGAGATGCCGCCCAATAAACCTTTTTCTTTGTGATTTTGACCTTCAGTGTGCTTTTGTGGAAGACCGTCTTTTGGACTGTTCAACTGTGGTCTTAAAGACCACTTTTGAACCGTCTCAAATGTGGTCTAAATTGTAGGAATTTAACTGTATTGCTTCCTAAGTCTTTTCGAAGACAGCTATGTTCTACCATCATTACTTCATTATGCGTCGATATGGTGCATATCAACGCGAAATGAAATAATTTTTTTACTACATTTCGCGTCGACTATGCCAACGCATAATGTAATAAAAAAATCAAAATGTAGTAATTACTACATTACTACATTATGCGTTGTAACAAAAGGTCTTCTTTTGCATTGGTCGTGGGTGTGCTTTTACGGTCCTTTCCAGATACTTTTACTGCTTTCGAGCCGATCGTCAACCAGAGGATGATAAAACCGGAGTATCTGGTAAAAATAAACACCTGACCTTCCTTTGCAGAACTTGGCGTCTGACATGACCCGAGTGGGACTCGTACCTACAACACAGAGAGACCTTATCATTTAAGAGACAGCTAGCACTCTTACCCCATTAGCCAATAAGGTTTGTAACAATTTACGTGCCCTACGGTGCCCGAAAGAGAAAAGCATGACTATAATTTCCTACAAATCAGGGACAGTCACGTGGACATGATCAACAACGTTCGGCTAGTGTATAATAACTTTAGGTCGACTGACCAACAAACGACCCAGTCACAGTGCAGGCTGAAATCAGTAAGAATTGTCTATCCAAGAGAAAAAAAAAGTGACCCGGGTATACATAACCAAAGCATACCCACATCCCGGCCATATCCTAATTAGCCTTGGTACACCCGCTTCTCTTGAAAAGCAAGACTTTGGCGTATCATAATAATTGTTTGATTTGGGGTTTCACATCTCAAGCCCTGTCGCCCAATGGAAACAAAAGGGTTTATAAGCATGGACGATCCGACTCACACCGCTCTGCCTGGGCAGGCTTAGATCCTCGAAGCGATTTTCCAGTACTCGTGTGCAGTCGGATTCAGCTCAGCCTGGAAGCATCATGCCGCCCATATATTGCTTCAAGCCTCGATGGGCGAGGGCGGAATAATTTTGAGGTATATATTTACTTATTTACTCTCCAATCAGCCGGAATACAAGGGAAGTAACAAATGACAACAAGCGAAAAGAAAAATTAAATTGCGAAAAATGATGTAGGCCTAACCATCAGTGCGGTATGAGACAGATATCATTTCAGTGCATTGTGTGTTAAACTTTTTATCGTCTTAGCCTTCTAAGTAGAAATTAAAACTGTCTTTCACAAGAGCTTGCATGTACGAATAGTTTTTGTTTGTTTGATTTGAGGTTTAACGTCCCCGTCAACACTATAACGGTCATGTTGGAGACTTTGCTTCCAATTTTGTGGGACTTTTACCCGACATTAAGGTGAAATGACCTCTCAAGCCCTTCCGCCCAATGAAACCAATAACGTTTATAAGCACGGACGGTCAGACTCGCACCGCATGTACGAATAGTAATAAAGAGAAAATAGCAGCCGATTAGATTCATATGCAAAATGAAACATGATTCAATGCAGAGGCGCGGGAAAAAATGAAAACCAGGCAGAGTCCTGAACCTCTACTAGATCAGTCAACATTTGGAAATTGATAGCCATGGGATTCTATATTTAAAAAAAAAACTTTCTTAACTCATCTGTTATGGAACAACATGTATATAACGATACAAGACGTTTATTTCGAATTTTCGGCCCACATAGGAGCACATACAGAGACATGTAAATGAGCATGAAGCAAGGAAAGAAATCCAAACGATAGAGCAAAACATTGAACATTTTGAGCAAGAATCAAATAACACCACATATATTCATCATTTCTGCATCATCCGCAAGAACCTAGCCAACCAATATCGAAACACGGCTGGGCTGGTCCACCCTTAGTGTGGGAGTGGAACAGGCCAACCTTCACCTTCACGCGGACTGAGGGCATGCAGATAGCTTTTAATGCAAAAAAGGTGAATATATAACAGCAAAACTATATATATAACAGCAAAACTATCTCCATATATTATAAAAATTGTATAGCCTGCAAATAGCATTATACACTAGCCATGTTTCTTAATTGATACTAGCCGTTCTGTATATCAAGTGCCCACCGAAAGCCACAAAAGGAGGCAGTCTCGAGCATACTGCCGTTGCCAGTACCCTCCAGGAAGCCTCCCCCCGTAACATCGGTGCACACAAATCATTTGTCCATAAATTCAGGTCATCGAGCAGCCAATATGATCAGCTTTTTTTAGAGGTGATCACCTTGCATGCTATGGTGCCAAAGCATCGGACAAGATGGTCATTGCGAAATGTGCGACCGTATATATTTTAAACTGAATAATCTCTAACTGCTTAATCAGCTTGTAAATAACAATGTTAAATTACAAACCAACAATGGCGTATATTCTTTTTACAAAGTTCTTTTGAGACAAGTGCCCATCAAAAACCACCAAGAAAGACTGACCGGAGCATACAACTTTGCTGCATGTACCCTCAAGAACAGCCTTGATTAGTGGATCTGATGCACACCTCATTGTTAAATGATCAACAAGTGAAATATAACACACAACCTACCAGGCGGAACACAAAACATCATTTGTTAATAACTAATAACTGCCTTAAATATATTAAAAAATATGTGTATTATGCTAATCTCAGAACAATGTGATTATTTGTCAAGATTGTTATGCACAAAACTAGCCAAGTTCTGCATCAAAATTTCGTCCTCACAATTTAACAGCCAAAAATATTTATCAAACCTGGCCATATCCTTGAAATGTTGACACTTTTCTTCTGCAAGTCTAAAAAGGAATTCTCTAGTGATACTGAATGCTGGGCATTCTAGAAGAAAATGAATTTCATCCCCTAAGACTCCTAATGTGCAATTTGTACATAAACGGTTCTCTCTATCTATTCTTGCATATCTCCCTATTTCTATATTCAGTCTATGAGATGATATTCTTACGAGCGCTGACAATTTCAAACGCGCAACCATGGTCTCTGGCACTAGTTGGTAGTTGTCAATATTATACCGTTTTGTTTGTTTGATTTGAGGTTTAACGTCCCCGTCAACACTGTAAATGTCATTTTTGAGACGCTACTTTCAATTTTGTGGGCCTTTAACCCGACATTGAGATGAAATGACATTTCAAGCCCTGTCGCCCAATGAAGCCAATAGGGAATGGACGGGCCGTCTCGCACCGCTTTGCCTGGGCATGCTTAGATCCTCTTAGCGGTTTACCAGTAGCCTACTAGTGTGGGGGTCGGTTTCAGCTCTTCGTGGAAGCATCATGCAGCCGATATGTTTCTTCGAATGCCATTAAAATAGGTGCATCGAAGATGGAACTTGCACTTGCGTCTGATGTTTGATGTCCTGGGTTCGATCTCCGACAGTGGAGATAATGACATAATTTGCAGCGAAGAGTCCACAAAGTGCACACTTCGTTGGATCCGGATGTGTGTGTGGGGGTAGGGGGGGGCGGCTTTAACTGGAGGTCATGCCTGGACACAACGTCGTATCGCTCTCGGTCCGACGCTGGCCCGCTGTTTGATGTTGGCTTGGCCGACCCCTGGTACAAGTTAAAGATTTCAACTATAGTTAACGACCCCCGCCCATAGGGGCTTGAAGAAATATATGGGTTGCATGATGCTTCCACGCAGAGCTGAATCTGGCCCGCACACTAGTACTGGTGAACCGCTAAGAGGCCCGGATCTAAGCCTGTCCAAGGCGGACCGGCCATGCTAATAAACCCTATTGGTTTCATTGGGCGACAGGGCTTGAAATGTCATTTCATCTCAATGTCTGGTAAAAGTCCCACAAAATTAGAAGTAACGTCTCCAAAATGACCTTTACAGTGTTGACGGGGACGTTAAACCTCAAATCAAACAAAAAAATCTACTATAGTTAATAGGGCCTATGTGACGTAGCCTACGTCAAATGTGGTGGCAACTCCGGTTAAATACCGTGAATTGCAAGGGAGGCTATTCATGTACAGAAAACAGTAGCCGAAACAAAAAGATAAACCAGTAACAACAACAGCATATTAGAAAGACATCAGTTTAATTTATTGTAACTTAAATTCGTTTTGTTTTTAGTTCAATGAGTAGGTTTATAAAAGTAGATCACATGTAGATCTAGAAAAATGCAAATAGTAAGAGCTAGTCAGATTTATGCAGATTTATCCTTGATCTAGTTTGAAATATAATTCAATGCCGTGACAAAATATTTTAACGAAAATAAGAGAAATAAATTCTTCATGCATGTCAAAAATGCCTCAAAGGTCGATAAAATGTACGTTTCACCAAGGCTTTGGGCTGTTGTCAAAGGGTCTCTACTTGTAATTTTAACTATCACACCACCCCTCAACCAACACCAAACATTGGTGATAAGACGAACTGGATGTTATCTTTCTTTTGCGACATTTAGCATGTTGGTTGAGGGGTGGTGCGGTACTTAATTTTCCGTGGAAACATGTCAAAACAACTAAAAATTTCAGGAAAATGGCGTTTCGACCTTCCTTAGTGACGTCACCATAGCAATACGTGCGCACGATCCGACGTTCTAACAGCATTTCTTGAAACTTTATATGGTGTTCTGTTTTAACATGTATAAACCTAAGTTAACATGTAATTTTGATTTTTCTGGAAAATCGAGGCCAAAAATGCACCTTATCGACCCTAGCCCTTTGAAACTTGCGTTACGTAAATCAGTACCAAGGGAATTCCATGATATAGAAAATGGAATACGTACATGATTTGCGTGAGATCTCAAAAGGGAACCGTTATATCATTTTGGTTTCGTAGAGCATAAGTGTTTGTTTCTCTAACTAGCGGGGGAATTATGCCTAATATGTATGATGGGACTAACCCGTTAACCGATTTATACATGAAAATAAGTTTTTGCTGCCTGCGTCTTTCTACGAGTGATGTCCAGCCACATTCCCTGTATAGATTATCTAGTAGAACTGATCGGGTTTAGCCGGTGGCATGCAGGGGCTTCCCCAAATTCAAAACCCAATCTGAAGTGATATAACTAATTATATATACAGTAAAATGATATATTAAGACCACCTTTGGGACTGTTCAAAAGTGGTCTTAAAACAAGACAATGAACAAAGAAAAACCCTTAAACTTTTGAATACAGTAAAATTCCGCAATTAAGGCCACCTAAATTTAAGACAGATTATGCTTTTAAAAGCTTATTAATAAAGTTTCAGGTGTATTTGCTTTGTGTTCTCTACATCTAGTGTGCTCCAATGGGAGACCACCTTTGGGACTGTTCAAAAGACCACAGACTACTTTTTAACAGTCCCAAAGATGGAGCGGAATTTAAATAAGAACACGTCTAAATTTTAGCTGGTCTTAATATCAGACGTCGACTCCTTCACGTAAGTGATGCTTAACTTATGTCCGAATGTGTAAATTTCTGTCAAACTGACGCTATAAATTAACCCTTGTATAGCTGAGCCCGGACATGCCTTTTCTTTGAAACAATGTAAATCCAGATCAGATGGCTTCTGAAGAAGCCATCTGATCAGGATCTACATTGTTTGTCATTCAGATTGTGAATTTGTTGTAATAATTTGCTACAGGTAATCTGATTGGTTGATAATCGGTAGTGGGTGTGGCATATATGAATATTCAGCAGGACAAGGGTTAAGGGTCAAGACAGAGAGTGACAAGAAAATCGGATCAAAATTACGTGTCGTCTTTCATAATTATAATTTTAGCCATAATTGTTTCATGTCTGTAAGGCAGGCTAATCACGTGGCATATTTGTCTACTGCCGTTGCGCATTTTCAGTTCGTTTCGATTGCCGAAAGTAAACCTTGGCGCTTTGGGGATTTAGAAAACGTGTCATGTGAAAGCGTGTGTGCACATCAAACCTTCAAATCCGCACAGTCTGGTAAGAGTGTTCGCCGTGCACTATATTGATATACAGGGACCAAAGCTTCCCGAGTGGTAGGATAATGGTTGTCTCCTGACCTATCAGCAGGCGGATTTGAGGCTACGCTGTGCAATCATTACCCCATCATCATCATCATCATCATCATCATCATCATCATCATCATCATCATCATCATCATCATCATTTCCATGGAGGTAGTGGTGATGGAGCTGGTACTTGTGGTAATGATGATGATGATGATGATGATGATGATCATCATCATCATCATCATCATCATCATCATCATCATTATATTTATCTTCATCATACCAGCACTACCACATTACCTTCATCATCATTGTAATCACCATCATCATCATCATTATCATCACCACCACCAGCACGATCACCACACCATCTTCATCATCATCATCAGCATCATCATTATCAGTGCTTGACTCTCAGAAAGTGTGAAGACTTATTTTCGCTTGTTACGACTCACAAAGCTGCATGGATACGCAAAAATATAATTTATTTAGAAAGTCTCAGTGTCACCGATGAAACCGGGTACTGTTCACTAGTGTTCAGTATTATTGTAATTTATCACCATCATAATATGCTTCACATCGGGTTTTCCCCTATAAGTAATTTTCATTCATAAATGAAACCATTAAACTCTTCATTCAGAGCACGACATCATATGACAGCTTCCGGCGTGAGAAGTTATCTTGATATATTAGTTTAAATTTCTCAGCATCTGAATCTTATAACCGCGACCGATTTGATTTGATAAAGTTTTATGAGCCCCTGATTTCGGTGTTTGTGACTAGTGACGAGTTTGTTTACGATGAGCCGCGAGTTCTCGCGAGATATTACCACTGCGGAAGGATTATTCAATTCCATTTTTGAAAGAAACCCCATAGAAAATCAAAAACAAAAAACAAACAAACCAAAAAAAAATCTTTAAATTCAGTTTATTTGTCTTCTAGCATTTACGTTTTCAATAGTTTTCTATCTTTTACTCGGACGCTGGTGACGTCACTCGGATTATAAACGTGCTCTTCGACGCCGCGTTATGTAACTAACATTCTATCGAATTTAAAACTTTTATTACAACCAGTCAAATCATATCGATGGAGAATTGGAATTCATTACGCAAACACGCCTATACAAATACATTGCCACTTTTATCGCCGAAAAAATGAAGATTTTAAGATGAAAAAATGTGATATTTTTCTTATTTCTGCTCAAAATATAGATTGTGGGCACTCATTAGAACCGCCTCATCGAGGCGGTTCTAACGAGTAACCACAATTCATATTTTAGAGCAGAAATAAGAAAAATAAGGTATACCCCCTGAAACCCCAGTCTTACTATATAAAAAAGGGGTTCAAGGGGGCAAAATTATATAGGCGTGTTTTCGTGTTGATTGCAAAATTAGACCCTTTTACAGAAGTTTATGGTGTTATCTCCTCGATTCTTTACGAGAGGCTGCGAGTTCTTAACTCACAGCATGTCGAAGCCCAAATCGTCGAGGTGTCCGGGACAGACGTTTAAGACACAGACCGGCCTTATCATCATGAAGACCAGCCTATGTAATTTTGACCCCCTTAAACCGTACTTTTATATAGCAAAACTGGGGTTTACAGGGGAAACCTTTCTGATGATTTTTCTTATTTCTGCTCCAAAATATAGATTGTGGATACTCGTTAGTACCGCCTCGATGAGGCGGTTCTAACGTGAACCCACAATCATTAAAATATAGATTGTGTATACTCGTTAGAACGTGAACCCACAATCATTATTTTGAGCAGAAATAAGAAAAATATCACATTTTGTCATCTTAAAAGTTTCGCTTTTTTCGGCGGTAGCATTTACAATGTATTTGTATAGGCGTGTTTTTGTAATGTGAACTAAGCAGACTGGCAAGCAAGCACCAAAAACACTGGATTGCTGATCAGACTACGCAGATGCGCAGGCTAAACTGACCCTTTGTTTGTAATTGACAAGACTTGGTCCATTTATATCATTTCATTTGCAAAAGTATTTTTATTGCAGGGGCTAATAAACAGGCTGAGCATAAACATATGCAAAATACAGTCTATAAGTATTGGTATTAATTGATTATGCTGTATTACACAAGGTCAACCAATATTCAAAAATCATAAATCATGTTTTTAATTGCGTCAATTAATAAAATTGTCATTAATCAAGTAATTGCGTATTGGCCATGTTAAAGGTCCTCGGTCAGCTGTATTGGCCTCGGCCTTCGGCCTCGTGCCAATACAGCAGACCTCAGATCTGTAACTGGGCAATTACGAAATTACTTGATTAATAACTTATTTCTTACTAGCTCGCCAATAAAGACTGTGGGTACGCGTTAGTACCGCATCATCGAGGCCGGTCGAACGAGCACCAACAATCTTTGTTTCTTTCAGAAATAAGAACAACTGATACAACTTTTCATCAGAAAAATATGTTGGTATTTATAACATAAAATAATGTAGTATATCACACGGGCGTGCTGAATGATGGGAAGCTGTGGCTGAACTTGGAGCTGGCGTCCCATGGTTCGTAGATTAGATATTAGCTTTGAAATTTTTTACTGGTCCCGCTTTGTCAACAATGAATGGGAAACAGAAGTGAACACAATGATCAGAAATCTATATCTATTACCTTACATCTCCTAGGAAAAGAAACACCGACATGAAACAACTTCATCGTAACCAAAACACTACAAGCGGAACTCCAAAAGGACAATTTATTTCCCACAAAAAGGCCACTAAAATATATTAGCCGTCCATATACATGCATTGAGAAACTTTAACAACACACACACACACACACACACACACACACACACACACACACACACACACACACACACACACACACACACACACACACACACACACACACAATAAAGGAACGTTTAGCTAGAAAGACAGGAGAAAATGGAACTCTAGATTATGAAAGGCCTTTGAAATATCACACAGAATCCACAAAAAAAATGCGAAAACATATTGTAATATAGTTAATAGAACCTTAGTAATGTGAAAATATCTGCAATAAAAAGTATTTTAAAACATCTTAAAACCGAATGACATTGCAAAAAATGTGTTGTGTTTTGTGTTCAAAATCGAATAAGGCATTATGTGCAGATATTAAGCTATTATTAAATTTAATATCCTTGAAACCCGAATTTGAGGGGGGCGTTTTTCGCGGATGACTTCATAACTTGGTGCCAACATATAACGTGGAAAATTGGCCAGTTATAAGCTGCATTCTTCAAGACAGTTTGAAATATTTTATATGTGCTTCAGATATAGATTGTGGGACATTTATAGTTAGAACTGCCTAAATGATGCGCTTGTAACTAGTGCCACAAAATATGTTCTTTTGAGCAGAAAATAAGGAAGTACATAAAACTGTGTACTTTATGTTATGCATAAGAATTTATTTTTCTGATTCCCACTTGCACCCCACTGTGACCTAATAGTGTTATAAATATCTTGTTAATCTTCTTATAGAAGATTCTAGAAAACTGAGTCACAGATTAATTTCATTTTTGTAAACAACATGTTTACAAGGAAAAGTACTTCAGAACCTTCCAGAAAGTTCAGGTTTGCATTATTTTTAGAAGATTACCTCATCTTATTCCACAACCCTGTGGAACATTCTAGAGAAATCTTAGGGTCTATAAAAGAGCATGATTTTTCTCATTGAGGGAGACTTTGGAGTTTGATGTTTGGGCTTATAAGGAAAGTTATTTCTAAATTCTGTGTTGGATTGTTAAAGGATATTACTTTTCATTTTGGACTGTGAATTCTGTGGGATCAAGGAAAATAGATTCATTCAGGATATTTCATAACAGAGCTAAGTACATTTAATTTTCTTACTTCTACAGGTTAAAGTTAACTTGTAAATAAATTTTGTTAAATTTTTCCAAAAGGCTTGTTTGCTTTTTCTTTCTGCTACGCCTGGCTCGTAACAGAAATTGGGGGCTCGTCCGGGATAAAACCATTTGAGCATTTTAAAACCGACATTTCATGTGACGGCAGGTAATTGTCATTTCTTATCAAATAGACTCGGCAGTTGCTTCACGGAATTGGTATTTCCCTATAGGCATATAGGGGATTGTCATTTCATGTGAATTGTCATTTCAGGTGAAATAGTACTTGTCATTTCATGTGAAATTTTGGTTGAGCTTGTCATTTCAAAAAAAAAAAAAAAGAAAAAAAAAAACTTTGTCAAATTAACCTTAATCTGAATTACCATACTTGCGTTATAATACAAACAAAAAGCAAACATGTCGTTTGATTTGAGAAGCTTTTTGGCTCAGCCTACTCAGGAGTTGTTTAATCTGGCCAAAAGGACAGATTTGCTAGAAATTGCTTCCCATTATGGGGTCACTGCTGTCAAAACAAGCATGAAAAAACATGAAATTAAGAATATTTTGGTACATTTTTTTGTTGATGAAGAACTTTTCGATCCATCTGCTTTGTCTCTCATTATGGTTTCACATACTGAACTGCAAATGAGACAAATCGAAATTGGAAGGCAAATTGAATTAGAAAAATTAAGATTAGAGATGGAAGAACGCATACAGAAAGAAAAAATGGAAAAGGAAGAAAAAGAAAGGGAAATGCAGAGACAAATGCAGATGGAAAGATTAGAAATGGAAGAACGAATTCGAAAAGAAAAATTAGAGCAGGAAGAAAAACAAAGAGAAATGGAGGAACGGATTGAGTTAGAAAAGGAAAAAATGAGATATAGTATTGAAGAAAAAGAGAGGGAAAGGCAATTTCAATTAAGGCTGAAGGAAATGGAACTCCAGGGTCAGGATAGGTTGAAACATACCCCTGTTTTTGACTCTGGCAGTTACTTTGATGCCACAAAGCACATAAGATTAGTTCCGCCATTTCAGGAAAAAGAGGTAGATAAGTATTTTTTGCATTTTGAAAAAGTTGCAGAAAATTTAAAATGGCCAAAAGAGCATTGGACCTTACTTTTGCAAAGCGTTGTTGTCGGAAAGGCTCGAGACATTTACACTCAGCTGACTGTCGAGCAAAGCTCAGACTATGATTTGGTTAAGGAGCTTATTCTTAAGGCATATGAGTTGGTCCCTGAGGCTTACAGGCAGAAATTTAGGAACTGTAAAAAAGAAATTTCCCAGACCCATGTAGAATTTGCTCGAACCAAAGAACAGTTATTTGATAGGTGGTGTTCTTCTAAAAAAGTAGGCTCTGATCATGACAAACTTAGACAGCTTGTCCTTGTTGAAGAGTTCAAACGGTGCATAAATTCAGACATTAAATCTTTTCTCGATGAGAGACAGGTTGAAACTTTGGAGGAAGCTTCTCGTTTGGCAGATGATTATGCTTTGACTCATAAAGTCTCATTTGTGAACAGGCCTTATCCTCGAAAACCTTATAATCCACAGACAGGTCCAAGATTCTATCCCAGTAATCCTTCTGGTAGTTATAGCCATACATCTAGTACTATGCCCAAACTTTCTGGTGAAAATAAAAGCCAGAATCCTTCCAAACCTTCTGGTGAAAACAGATACCAGAATTTTTCCAAACCTTCTGGTGAAAACAAAGACCAGAATCCCTTATCTCAATCTCAAGTAGTTTGTTATTATTGTAAAAATACAGGTCATTTGATCTCTGAATGTTTAAAATTAAAGCGAAGAAAAGAAAGAGAAAGACAAGAGGAACTTAAGCCTACAGGCTTGACTTCTATAAGGCCAAAACCACAGTCTTGTGTAAGGGAGGAAACTCTTTCTGATACCAAATTATCTGAGACTGATACAGTTATGGAGTGTTATGAACCATTCTTATCAGATGGTTTTGTGTCACTAAATGGTGACAGTTATGCCCATCCTACCCCTATTAAAATCTTACGAGATACCGGAGCTTCTCAATCTCTTATTCTAGCAGATACTCTGCCTTTTTCTGAGAAGACTTCTATGGGCCAAAGTGTCCTTATTCAGGGTGTGGAATGTGGATTTGTTAATGTTCCGCTTCATAACGTTTATTTGTTATCAGACTTGGTATCCGGTTCAGTGGCTGTTGGCATTAGACCTTCTTTACCTTTTAAAGGTGTTCATTTGTTGCTAGGCAATGACTTAGCTGGAGATAAGGTTGTGGTAAACCCACTTTTGACTACTAATCCTTGCATAGACCAACCGCCTGATCCCATTGAGCAGGAAATTCCTGATCTTTATCCGTCTTGTGCAGTCACAAGGGCTATGGCACGTAAGGCCAAGCAAACTGATGGGAAACAGGATTTTGATTTAACTGATACCTTTTTGGGTCAGTCTTTTAATGACGAGATAACAAGGTCTCTGTCTTCAAGCCTGCCTGATAAGCAGACAGATTTTCATGAGAATAACTCATCTTTCGATCTAGGCCAAGATAAAATGTCCGGGTCTCAACTAGCTATAGAACAGCACAAGGATCCTGAAATTTCGCCTTTGTTTGAAAGGGCTTTAGATGAGCAGGAAGTATCTCAGGTCCCAGTCGGTTATTATGTCAAAAATGACATTCTTATGAGAAAATGGCGTCCACCAGACGTCTCAGCAGAAGACGAGTGGACTGTCAACCATCAGATAGTGGTTCCACGGATTTACCGTCCTGAAATATTAAACTTGGCACATGAAACTCCCATGTCAGGACATTTAGGTGTAAATAAAACCTATCACAAGATTCTTAATCATTTTTACTGGCCTGGGTTAAAATCAGATGTTTCTCAGCATTGTAGGTCCTGTCATACATGTCAAATGGTAGGAAAACCCAATCAGACTATACCTAAGGCTCACTTGCAGCCTATACCTGCTTTTGATGAACCTTTCAGTCGAATAATTATAGACTGTGTGGGTCCCTTGCCCAGAACTAAGTCTGGCTGTGAATATCTTTTGACTATTATGTGTGCTTCCACACGTTTTCCTGAAGCCATTCCTTTAAGAAATATCAAAACTAAGACAATCGTCAAGGCCTTAGTGAAGTTTTTCACATTTGTTGGGCTTCCTAAATCTATTCAGTCAGACCAAGGCTCAAATTTTATGTCTGGAATATTTCAACAAGTAATGCATGAACTTGGCATTGTACAGTATAAGTCATCGGCCTATCATCCTGAAAGTCAAGGCGCCCTTGAAAGATTCCATCAAACATTGAAAAACATGATAAGATCATATTGCTTTGACACAGAGAAGGATTGGGATGAAGGCATCCATCTCCTTTTATTTGCTGTTAGAGAATCTGTGCAAGAATCTCTTGGCTTCAGTCCATTTGAGTTAGTATTTGGCCATACTGTTCGTGGTCCTTTGAAACTTCTCAAAGAGAAATTTCTCTCCAATGATGACACCTCCCTGAATTTACTTCAGTATGTGTCTGATTTCAAAACTAGACTTTCAAAAGCTTGTGAGGCTGCTCGGACCAATCTTCAGTCAGCCCAAAGGAAAGTGAAACAGCTATATGACATAGGGACAAAAGAAAGGAATTTTAAACCAGGTGATAAGGTACTAGCTCTTTTGCCTATTCCAGGAAAATCGTTGCAGGCCAGGTATTATGGTCCATACACTGTAGACAAAAAGATCAGTGACGTAAATTACATAATAAACACTCCTGGGAGGCGCAAGCTAAAGCAGCTATGTCATATTAACATGCTTAAGGAATACATAGATAGGGACAATACATCTTTAACATCAGTCAATCTAGTTAGCTCTGTTCCACTTAATTCATGTGACAATGACTGTGAGGATATTAATTCAGTGAAGTCGGATCCCACATCATCAAAACTTCAGAATTCTGACATTCTACGGAATCTTGACCAGAAACTGTCACATCTAGAGCCAAATCAGCGGAATGAACTGAAACAGCTTATTTTTGAATATGGACACTTATTTCCTGACATTCCAACACGGACAGACAAAATATTTCACGATGTGGACATAAATGGTTCCAAACCTGTAAAACAACACCTATACAGGATGAATCCTATAAAACAGAAAAATCTTAAAGAAGAAATTCAGTATTTGCTGGACAATGACTGGAATGGAGTTCTCCTAGTATTCTTATACCAGAACAAGAAAGGACAAAAATGTTTATAGACTCTTAGAAGGATTAATTCTCGAACATAGACAGATGCAGAGCAAGAATCAGTCTGCAACATTTCGAAGTTTATCTTACCCCTACTACTGCACCAATTGTTGTTTTCAGTGATCACAATCCACTGACTTTCATACATAAAATGAAAAACAAAAATCAGCGGTTGCTCAGGTGGAGTCTTATGCTACAAGAGTATAATTTAGACATAAGACATATCAGAGGGAGAGATAACATTATCCCTGATGCCCTTTCAAGAGCTTGAGCAGTGTCAGGAGTTGTGTTTTTCTTTCCTACTAAAGTGGATTGTAGATACATGTAATTTTATATGCTATGCTCAATATTTTATTATTCTTAAAGCAAAAGAAAGCTTTATTACATAAATCTTTCTTTTCCTCGAAGAGGGGGAGTGTTATGCATAAGAATTTATTTTTCTGATTCCCACTTGCACCCCACTGTGACCTAATAGTGTTATAAATATCTTGTTAATCTTCTTATAGAAGATTCTAGAAAACTGAGTCACAGATTAATTTCATTTTTGTAAACAACATGTTTACAAGGAAAAGTACTTCAGAACCTTCCAGAAAGTTCAGGTTTGCATTATTTTTAGAAGATTACCTCATCTTATTCCACAACCCTGTGGAACATTCTAGAGAAATCTTAGGGTCTATAAAAGAGCATGATTTTTCTCATTGAGGGAGACTTTGGAGTTTGATGTTTGGGCTTATAAGGAAAGTTATTTCTAAATTCTGTGTTGGATTGTTAAAGGATATTACTTTTCATTTTGGACTGTGAATTCTGTGGGATCAAGGAAAATAGATTCATTCAGGATATTTCATAACAGAGCTAAGTACATTTAATTTTCTTACTTCTACAGGTTAAAGTTAACTTGTAAATAAATTTTGTTAAATTTTTCCAAAAGGCTTGTTTGCTTTTTCTTTCTGCTACGCCTGGCTCGTAACATTTAATTCTTGTCTTGCTGAACACGCTAAACCCTTGTTTCACGAAGACACACCTATACAATTCGGACCCCATTGAGCCTCACTTTTATATAGTAAAACTGGGGCTTACGGGGGAAAACTTATTTTTCTTATTTCAGCTCTAAAATATAGATTGTGGGTACTCGTTAGAACCACCTCGACGAGGCGGTTCTAACGTGTACCCTCAATCTATATTTGGAGCAGAAATAAGACAATTATCACAATTTTTATCTGAAAATTTTCATTTTTTTCGGCGGTAAAACAATGTATTAGTATAGGTGTGTTTTCATAATGTTTTGCAAACAGTGAAGATACACGTCATATCATATTTGAGCCAGCGCATGACAAAATCTACAAGACGGTTTGAGCGACCAGCGAAGACTCAGATCAGCCTGCATATTCGCGCAGTCTTTGCTGATCGCATGTACCTACTAGAAGCTAATATCTATGCAAAGAGACATAAGCAAAAGGTCTTGTCATAGTGGATAGGTGCGAAGGTTGATTTGAGTCTCTGTTGGTCTCACCGGTCTTATTGTAGTTTTTGGTATGCGCCGGCTCATTTATTATGAGGGAAGCGCAGTTTTCTCTTGGAAACATTTAGTTATTCAGTAGGACACTGAGTGAGATGTTGATACTGAAGTCAAGCTCACAGGGACGCTGCAAGTGCAAATGCATAAAAAACGTGTTTGAGATGCAGTAAAATTTCTATATTAAGACCACCTTTGGCACTGTTCAAAAGTGATCTTTAAGACCACTTTGAACAAGTGGTTTTTAAGACCACTTTTGAACAGTCCCAGTGCAGGAAATTCGAAGAAGAATAATGCACCAGTCATTTGTAACCACTGCTCCCCACCGGGATAGCGGGGACAATGACTTTTCACTTTTCACAGCCCTGCTAGAAGCCCTGCACTGCGGGGGACCTCCAGAAGGTCACAGTGCCGCTGTTTATAATAGTTCATTCCACAGGGGTATATTTGCATAATATCAAAACCCCCGCATTAACCCGGCACTGCGGGGGAAAACAGAGGGTAACTACCCCGCACAATAACCCCGCTATCCTCCGCCTATCCCATTAGGTGTGTGTGTGGGGGGGGGGGGGAGTGGTTACAAATGACTAGTACATAACTGTTACAGTAAAATTCCTATAAAAAGACCACCTTTGGGACTGTTCAAATGTGATCTTTAAGACCACCTTTGAACAGTCCCAAAAGTGGTCCCTGGCCAGCAGGAAATTCGAAGAATAATAACTGGTACGTTCTCAATAAACTTTTTTAAAGCGGAATAAATCTTAATTTCAGGTGGTCTTAATAGCGGAATATCACTGTATTTGATAAACATTACCTCGGTTTGGCTAGACAACAAAAGTTTTTCTGTACCTGAACACTTTAAAGTACCCAACAAATCGCATCACGTAGACACCTCGCAATACTGCGGTGGTTCCCCAGTCACTCGACATGACAGTGTAGATAAGTCACATTTATTTTGTCACACGCCATTACTTTTTGTATGTTTGAAAAGAACTATTTACTACATTTAACGATAGGTACCTTCTAAAACGCTGGATAAGATATATTAAATTACCCGACTGACGAAATTTTCCTTGTTAAATTTAAAGAAAGCTCATCATTTCTGAATTCATTGTTACTATTTATAAAGTAAGTATCTTGTGCTTGAGAAAAATGAAGATGAAAACCTCGCAAAAATATCCATTAATTTGTACCTTGTTTGATTTTCAAGCAAATATGAAATTGAAAAGGTCATTTAATATTTAAATGACGGATTTAAACAAACTGTTCGGTTCTAATTTTGAAGACCCAATATACAGATGGGTCAGAGAAAAACTTGACACCCTCGTGCAACCGAGTTGCACTTGTACGAACACTGGTTGAATTGCAATAACATAAACATGGGGCAACAACTATTGCGCCGTATTGCTTCTATGGCTGTTACCAACAGGCTGATCAGAGTCTTCGCTGTGCGTTGCATGGCTAACCGTTGACTCAGTGATTGTTCATACAGGCTTGCCTTTTTTGACTGCGGGAGTGCAGAGTGTGCTGGCCGATGTGAGGATTCGATGAGCGCGTAAGCCCGAAGACACATGTTGCCGTAATGTGGCTGATGTAAGTAATCTGTATTCAGTCTACGAATCAGTTTTGTAAAAACTAATCTACTTCCTTTTCAATAATGTAGCTATTTTTTTTTTCTTTTTATTGCAGAAATGCGGAAGAATCTGTCGGAAAAGTACGGCAATGAAAACGAATATACAATTTATTGTTATTTGCAGCTTATCTGGTTTTTAAAAAACAGTCTACCAGTCTACCCGGAAACATGGAACATAAATCATAAACGCCAATCGCGACTGTGAAAGATATCATTCAGAAATATAAGAAAAAAAGTAATTGTCCTTTGGGCTTTCCGCTAGTGACGTTTTAACCCATTGCATGCGGGAAAACCCTAAAGGGGTACCTTGGCAAACAGTGTATCAGGGCCTATAACGTTTGCTAACAGGATTTTCCGTCAAAAATAAAAAAATAAAATATAGGCCTGACACCCCTCATACGTCAAATGGACTTGTCCAACATATAGCTATGGAAGAGTCCACTAGCATGCAATGGGTTATAGAAGTCGCAGATAAGATTGACTAGGCGGAACTATTTGGCTGTTGTTAATCTATGTCAGACGCCTCCGTGGTCTAGTGGTTACGCTGCTCGCCTTGTAAACCAGGGGTCGCAGGATCGATCCCGGGATTGTCCAGACTTTCGGATGAGTCTTCAAGTTAAACCGAGGTCCCGTCTCCGTATGACCTTAGCTGATGGTCGGACGTAAAACTCAAACACTCTCTCACTCACTCACTCAATATTGTCAAATTCGCTGAGTCCACCAGAAGATTCGGTAGAGTGTCTTTCGCATGCTTTCTGCAAGCGGACCAAATGGCCATTTTCGCCGCTACAGTTGAATTCACACAGTCTGGTGACTGGGTTTACCTTTTTATTTAAGAACATTACAAAGGCCGGCGCAAAAATTAGCTCCACCTAGTCAATCGTATCTGCGAATTCTATAATTATAATAGGGTTGTTTTATGCTTGTCTTTCTTTCCCTTTGTTTCGATTCCTGGGGCCAGTTGTTCAAAGCATCGTAAGCTTAACGAGCTCGTTAGTGGTCAAATTGTTAACTGTTGTAGCAAGAACAATATCGAAAATTTTGGTATTTTTGCTGAAAAAATGTGAGCAGCTTTTGCGTCCGCAAAAGCTGCTCAGATTTTTTCAGTAAAAATTTCAGCATATTTGCCATATTTAATGATCAAAGTTTTAACGATACGTTAACTAACGACGTCGTTAGTTTTGAACAACTGGGCCCAGATCATTACCTTAAAAATAAAATAAAACTGAACAATGACAAGTATAAAAAAAGAAGTCGCAGATAAAATAGTTGACTAGGCGAGCTATCGTTTGCGCATGCCTTTGGGATGATCTATTAACAAAACGGTAAAGCAAGTCACGTGTGTACCCTATTGGTTTCATTGGGTGACAGGGCTTGAGAAGTCATTTCATCTCAATATCGGGTAAAAGTCCCACAAAATTGGAAGCAACGTCTCCAAAATGACCTGTACAGTGTTGAAGGGGACGTTACGTCCCTATCAGCACTATTTAGGTCATTTTGGCGACATTGCTTCCAAATTTGTGAGACTTTTACCCAACAATGAGATGACATGACATCTCAATGCCTGCCGCCAAATCAAACAAAAAGGTTTATATGCATGGACGGTCAGACTCGCAACACTTTGCCTGGGCTGGCTTGGACCTTCTAAGCGATTTATCAGTACTCATGTGCGGTCGTTGTCAACTTTGCGTGGAAGCATGCATCATGCAGCCCAATCTATCTCTCCAAGCCCCGACAAAACTAGCTTTGAATGATAAGAATATTCTATATTTAGCAATACTAGACCCAGCAGATGCTTAATGCTATGAACAGTCTGTGAAGATGACATAAGTGCAGGTTGAAATGAAGTTCGCTGATCAGCCAAAGGTCAAAGGTAAGAAATCTTGCCCAAATAAGCGGTATTTCCACAGTATGAACCGCTTCATGAGAATACTTGTTATGGACATTCACAACATAGCAACAAATAAGGTGGGTATTTGTGATAATTGAAGGATAGTTTTTCTTTTTTCTCCATATAAACCTACGTTGTGTGTATTCATTAGAACCGCCTTGCCGAGGCGGTTCTAATGAATATCCACAACGTAGGGGAATTTACAAAACTATCATTTAGTAATCTCAAAATACTTAGCTTATCTGTTGCTATGTCACAAACGATAAAGGCAGCCCCCGCCCATAGGGGAAGAAATATATGGGCTGCATGATGCTTCCAGGCAGAGCGGAATCTGGCCCGCACACTAGTACTGGTAAACCGCTTAGAGGATCTAAGCCTGTCCAGGAACCGCGGTGCGAGGCGGACCGTCCATGCTAATAAACCCTATTGGTTTCATTGGGCGACAGGGCTTGAGATGTCATTTCATCTCAATGTCGGGTAAAAGTCCCACAAAATTTGAAGCAACGTCTCCAACATGACCTTTACAGTGTTGACGGGGACGTTAAACCTCAAATCAAAAACAAAAACAAACGATAAAGGGCAGATCATCGTGCACATCCGCTAATTCTGGTCAGCACTTTTGTTGTTCCTGTTAGGATAGTTCAATAACTCTAGTTGCTATGTCTTAACCCTTTTAGTACCAAATGGAATCTTCCTTCCTATATATAGCAGGAGTCCATTTCCTAATTTAGGGTTGTCAGGTTATGTTTTCATCAAAATTTATTTGGAAAATTGCTTAACTTTTTGCAAACAGTGTAGGTCCTTAAGAACGCGACGGCTGATCTGGGCCTGCACTGTTTGCCAAGGTACCCCTGTTTCTGGTACTGAATGGGTTAAACTTTAAGATTCTTGCAAATCAACAGGTTGGCTTGTGTCTCACGTGGTCACAAAGCCCGAAGACAGATTTTTTCGTGACGGAAAAATATGCACGATTGAAATTGGGTATTTCCCGGGCTCAAAACATTCTTCATTGAAGTCACGACTTCATGTCACAGTACTGAGCTGATAAAAAAATCTATAATTTGAGGTTCAATCATTGACAACAGATACTGTGGTATTTAAGTATACACATACATAGCATTAATTTAGGGTTTGATGGTTGAAAATTTCGTTTGTAAATGTAAAAAATATTCTGTGCACAAAAAGGCAAGTAGCAAATGTATTTAAAGTACAAAATAAATAGATAATGAACAACAGCGAGTCGTAGTACGGAGGGCCACAGTTTCTGCTTCTTCTACTTTGCAGTACAAGGCACCCGCCCATCAGGCTTGGTGAAATAGATAAGGCTGCTTCCAGCTGGAACCGACCTTGTAAACCGCTTAGAGGGTCTAAGCCTACCCGGTAAAGTCGGACCGTCCCTTTATACAAACACATTAGGTTTGTTTGGGCGGCAGGGCTTGAGATGTCATTTCATCCCAGTGTCGAGTAAAAGTCCCACAAAGTTGGAAGCAACGTCTCATAGTGTTGACGGCCACAACCGCCACCGACAGCATCTGAAGACAAGCGAAGCGCTTATATTAACCATATCATGTCACCTTATGTTGAGTGTTTATCAACCCCCCCCCCCCCCACACACACATATCATTATCTTCTTTTCTTTGTCGTTATATGTAAGTACATGCAGTCATCATATTCAGACAGTTGTGGCCATGGAACGGCATCGCACAACAACTTAAGTCCGCGAAATCATTAAAGAGATTTCATCGACTAATAAAATATAAGAACAAAAAAAAAAAAACAAAAAAAACAGCGAGCTCTCTTGGCCAGACAAACTAGTTTGACCAATGAGACACTAACCCTGGATTTGGGCTTGACGACCCAAAAGTTAAAAGAAGGCTATACATAAGTGCTAAATTTGATAACAAATCGCTGCGCATAGGAATCATTGTATTATGGCATGTGCGACCCTTGAAGACCCTGATCAGCCTGCGCGGAGGCTGATCAGAGTCTTCACCGGTTACTTGAGGCACAGAAGGAAATGTAAGGACGCTGATATGGTGTGTGCAGATTGCTCTCAGTCGCACAGGCTGGTCGTACAATGCCAAGTGGTCCCTTTTTGTGTACTCATGGTCAAATGATGTTGTGCCCACGGTTGAATAAAGGAAATATGAGAAGGCAGTGGCCACACTTAACCTTTAGCATATTGTCGGCAGCACTGGAAAAATACTATGCTTTATGATTTAAGCTCTTCGGAGCCAGGTTACACTTCTTAACCCGTATATGTCTAGGTTACCCCAAAATGGACATTTGCGAACAGTATATTACCAGAGCAGACGTCACAAATTACGCTTTCTGATTAGGGTCAGAAAAGCAAAAGGATTTTCCTAAAACTTAAAAATAAATGAAATTGTTCAGTCACCGCTTAAATTTGCAATGCACTTATCCTAAATTATTAAATGGACAATTCTATGTGTCATATATAATATAAATTCAGACAGAGGCATTGATAAAGCTGTAGATCCTGATTAGACGCCGCAGAAAGCAACGTATGTATCGGGTGTAAAATGTTACACGGTTTGTTAAACAATCAGAAAGAGAAGAACGATCACTACGTGCTACGCAAACAAGTAAGAGCTCTGACTGTTAAAATGGAGTACTCTAAAATATATGTGCTTCTGTCAAGTCAACATTGCTTACATTTTTGTCTGGACAAGACTACAATACGCCGGGGTCCAGAAGTTTAAAACTAACAATGGCGTTAGTTGAGAGGGAGAGAGAGAGAGAGAGACAGAGAGACAGAGTGCAGAGAGAGAGAGAGAGAGAGACAGAGAGAGAGACGTAAAAAGAAGATGCCCTGAAGGCTTGAACACAGACTTGTTAGCTTAGAGCACCATATGGTAGACAAGCATCTGCATGCTTAATATGTTATCCACTATAAATAAAGACATTATTTTTATTATTACTATTATTATTATTATTATTATTATTATAAGACGCCATAATCAAGCGGAGAGCCCGGAAATGGCACTTAGAGGAACAAAGAAACAAAATACAAACAGAGAAAACATAACAGAGCCACAGCCTCCTCAGACATGGCGAAAAATCTAATCATAGCACTGAAAGCACTGGTGGGTCGATTGTTTCTGATTGTCGGCTGTGTGTGTGTGAATTCGGGTTTAAGGTCGCTTTCAACAATTTTTCAGTCATATCACGACGGTGTCTGGTTGCGACAGGGGATTGTAGGCTGGTAAAATGATTCTGAACTTGGATTTCGTCTGTTCAATATTGAAACACACCTTCCGGTACTAGCGTCCCCTTTAGTATCATTGCGCAGCTTATTAACCTATATATGACAGTGGAAGCTTCCACCTAAATACGTTTGGAATGGTCCATGTTCGTCACTCGGGAAGTAGCAAACAGTGAAGAACCTGATCAGACACCGCATGACACGGCGTTTGAACAGCGTCTTTTTTGTTTGCTCAAAGTAAGGGCATTGATGCAAACGAATGAAATAAGCCTGGTATCCTGTATATTGTACCTGGACCTCTCCAAAGCTGTTGATT
Organism: Lucinisca nassula; assembly: GCA_963580285.1. Taxonomy (NCBI): domain Eukaryota; kingdom Metazoa; phylum Mollusca; class Bivalvia; order Lucinida; family Lucinidae; genus Lucinisca; species Lucinisca nassula. Next base: position 137,024,424 of record OY757021.1, read on the forward strand.
GGACAAATACATGAGTCAGTAGAGGGCTTTATTTAGCCTTATTTGCACGCGGTTTAAAACATTGGTCTATGGTAGATAGGAGAGTTCGTATATAAAACAGTGACGATTGTTGCTCAGAGACCGTCAGAAATCTCAGCATATTATGAAACTTTCTCTCTCAAAAAAAAAAAAAAAAAAAAAAAAAGACAAAGCTTCTCGAAATGTTAACAATATCGGAAGCCTCACCCCCAACCCTCTGCAGATTCTTTGAAATTGTTTGTTTGTTTGTATTGGAGTTTAACGGCCCAGTGAACACTAAATAAGTCATTTTGAGCGGGTCAGTTGACCTATCCACACTTTTCCTGGAAATGCTTATACAAATTTAGACTAAAGGAATTTTCTCTGAGCAAGCCCGAGAAATAACAAGATTATTCCCGTTTTAGACCATTTTTTTCTATGACAACTTCATTGAACTAATGTTAGTTTGAAACTTTTCTTTCTTTCTTTTTTTATCGAACAGCATGTACATGCTCAGCAGAGCGATTGAATATTTCCACGGTCTTCTGGTGCTTAGACCCGGCTATTGACATTTCACTTATCAAGTTCTGGTTAAACACCTGCCTCCGCGCTATTAGAAAGTGTTCTGTAGGTGTTAAACACCCGCCTTGAAAGGGAAATTAAAAAAAAAAAAATGAGCGAGAATTTACATATTCTAGAATTTGGTAAGAATCTGTTTTGCACATTAACATACAGTATTTTCCAAAACTAATCAGTGCACCGTGAGTTAAAAACGTTTATCATATGACGTCGCGTCTGAGAGTGTAATAACGCCATGCATTATTTTCGATAATCCACTAGTGGATTAAATATGCAAATTAGCTAGATACGCTCCGTAACGTTACATGTACGATGTCCTTAACGGCGTCGCGTTTACTAATGGCGGAATATTGACATTTTTGTAAACAATCGTGAATAAAATGCGTTTTAAATGTCATATGATAAATTGAATCTTGCATTCGTGCTCATGTATTATTGAATTTATTAAACTCGTTGACGAAAAGGGATAAAATGCTCGGCAAAGCCTCGCATTTTATCCCTTTTCCTCAACTCGTTTAATAAATTCAATAATACATGAACACTCGTGTAAGATCCTCTATGTCTTATTAATCTCTAGAACTAGTAATTTTCACATTTTTATTTTTCTCATTTCTGCTCAAAAACATAGAATGTGGGTACTCGTTTGAGTTTTCCTAGTCAGTCTGCTAGAAACTGTCATGGACAAAAAAATCTTGCACATGTTATCGCATGTAATGCAATGCTAATGTAGAACGTTTTAGCTGATGAATACTAGAAAATACCAGGAAATCGAACACATGAAATTAACCCTTAACCCTTGTTCTGCTGAATATTCATATGTGCCACACCCACTACCGATTATCAACCAATCAGATTACTTGATGCAAATTATTGCAACAAATTCACAATCTGAATGGCAAACAATGTAGATCCTGATCAGATGGCTTCGTCAGAAGCCATCTGATCTGGATCTACATTGTTTCAAAGATAAGGCATATCCGGGATTAGCAGGATAAGGGTTAACATGCCACTCAAAACGATTGTCGTTTGTTTTATTTTCTACTGGTTACTTCAAATGCCATTATTACGAACAGTGTGAATCTAGGGCAGACTAGGAGCAGTCTGATCAGGGTCCACATTGCGTATAAGATGCAGCAGACGACATGAACAAACAACATTTTCAGATACAGCTCTTCTTGTTATCTTAGATACTTAGCAGCGTTTGAGTAGTATACTGACTTAATGATGTCTTTATTGTATGTTCTTACATGTCACTTGTCATTTAGATTGGCTTACATTAGGAAAAAGAACAACATCTGTAGCAAGCGCATTACAAGCGTAACATTACTGATTGTGACCAGGCGTGATACAATATAGTCATCTATGTGGCCCTCGCTCGCGAAGAAGCCATTTCCAGATTAAAGTTGAGCCAACGCACGTCAAAACCTACAATAAGACATGTGCGCGCAGCGAAGACTCAGATCAGCCTGCGGGATGTGCAGTGTCTTCGCTGTGCGCTCTAAGAATAGCTAAGGGCCCATTGCTCTTTCATGCAGCATGGTTAGACTATATGGGATGCGCAGGCTGATCTGAGTCTTCGCTGGACGCACATGTCTTATTGTAGGTTTTGTCGTGCGCTGGTAAACCATTTATGTGGCCCTCGCTCGCGAAGAAGCCATTTCCAGATTAAAGTTGAGCCAACGCACGTCAAAACCTACAATAAGACATGTGCGCGCAGCGAAGACTCGGATCAGCCTGCGGGATGTGCAGTGTCTTCGCTGTGCGCTCTAAGAATAGCTAAGGGCCCATTGCTCTTTCATGCAGCATGGTTAGACTATATGGGATGCGCAGGCTGATCTGAGTCTTCGCTGGACGCACATGTCTTATTGTAGGTTTTGTCGTGCGCTGGTAAACCGGGACGCGGCCTCCCGGTCGCCCGCCATCCCGCCCGCACGGACATCGCTATTCTAAAGGACGGGATTTTTCCTTGAAAAACCCGTCCAAAAATATGATAGGAAAAATATGGTCACCTGGTACAAACTATATCAACCTGCGGAATATTCGGATGCAGTGAGGACCATCGATAACTTACTGTAAATTGTTATTTTTAAGAGTGTATAAGGGGGTAAACTGATAAACAGAATACCAGATTCGTGTCAATTGATATCGAGTTTATCAGGCTCGGCTTCGAGAACGCATGTAGAATCGCTCGGCAAGCCTCGCGATTTTACAAGCATTCTCTAAGCCTTGCCTGATATACTCGATATCAAAAGACACTTACCTGGTATTCTCTATGTACCATCCAAGCAGACTTACAAAGTCTGATGAAATGTGAAAGTTTATTCATAAGGTATCTTTAGTGTATAATATGAATAAATGTACCCTTCGTCTCAATGTCTATAGTTCTCTTCAGTTAACATATCGTGATGTATAAAAGAAAATTTTGTCTGGCATGGTACATAAGATAAAATGTGGCATGGGTTTGGTGTAGTATCATGGTCAAAACTAAAAAGAAGGTTCTGACTTATCTGCGCCTTTGTTGTTCGCATAGAGCTTTTTTATAATGCGACTCCTATGACAGACACATATTGTTTTGCACAACGTTCTTAAGGGAGAGAACTACTGAAACATCCGGTTGACAAGGTCCTCCGAAAGATACGAGTGTTCGTAGAATATACAGTGAAGCTTAAAAGACTCGACCTCGGGAAACACATTTTCCATGGCAATTCAAATTTGCTCTTGAGTCACTAGTGAATTCTTCACATAGCTATCACCGTGTAGCATGGACTCCGGAACTTGTTACTCAAAAGTACCAGATCAGTGCTAAAAAGGATTATGTCTACGGTAGGTAATTGCTTAATCTGGCGTTATTTCGAGGTGTCAGAAATTTAAACCAATACCCATATTTACTTAACTAATTTTTCTCTGAATTGCTGGTACAGAAATTGTGGAAAACCTTTGTCAACTGTCATTAAATCACAAAATTGAGTCGCCTGGTACGTGACTGGTACCGCGAAAATACATGACAGCTACACAAACTTGTGGAATTATTGAAGAAACGGCTTTGACAACCTTCAATTCAGTGGTATGAATAAATCATTCGTCTATTGCTGCTTATGCTGTATTAGTTATTGTTTTCCCAAAGAATAAAGAGAATGAATAAAATAGGCTGAAATGTTCGAATGTTAGAGTACGGCAATTTGCGACACCAGGTAAATTACTGGACGGCAATTTGCTAGGAACAGTACGGCGCTTTGCTGTGAACAATTATCCATAAAATGCTATGACGGAGGTGTTCATTGCTTTATCCCCTGTGCATATTTTACCTGGGGCGTAATTGTTAGATAGTATATTTAGGCGATGCTCTGAACCTGCCCCAACATGTGCTTTTATTCAATTTCTAAAGAAAAAAAAATGAACATTCGAGCCTGGGTCAAGTTATTGAAAGTATTGTTAGCATAACCATTTTTTTTTTCGTTTTTGTTTTACGGCCCTTTCATGAATAGTTTGTTTATATCGGGCCGATCGTTGGTCGGGTGGGCGAAAACCGGAGTACCCGGAGAAAAAACACATGACCTTCCGTTGCAGAACTTGGCGTCTCACGTGCCCCGAACCAGACGTAAACCACAGCGGAGAGAAACCTTATCATTAAGAATCAGTGCTCTTATCCATTATCCCACGGAGGCCCCCATTAACGAGCTATTTAAGTGGGAATTCATTAATTAATCTAGCGGAGTTAATACAGAAATATACATTTGTTTGTTTGAATTGGGGTTTACCGTCCCCGTCAACACTATTTAGGTCATTCAGGAGACGCTACTTCCAATTTTGTGGGACTTTTACCCGACATTGATATGAAATGACATCTCAAGCCCTGCCGCCCAATGAAACCAGACTGTTTACCAGTACTCGTGTGTGGTCAGACTCAGCTCTGCGTGGAAGCATCATGCAGCCCAATCTATTTCTCCAAGCCCAGATGGGCGGGGGCGCACAGAAATATACATATATTTTGCTGAAAAAAGTGGATAGCTTTTGCATTACGCACTCTGCTCAACGTTTTTTTTTTTTTTTTTTCAGCAACAAAGCAGATTCTTGTGATATTAAATCTAACGTCTCGTTAATTAACGATGTCGTTAGTTTCCCTGGTCATAACCGTTCATGCAGTAAAGGGACGTGACCGACACGAATCGATAAGATTTTAGGCCACCGATCAAGAACAAACGTTTCTCATGCTTTGCAATGAAACATTTGAGATTTCTCAGTGAAATCGAACGCGAAAGTTTCGCTGTTTCAAACAGTGAAAATAAAAAATCTTATTTTCACTATTTGTGAAATCGATGTACATGTATTATCGAAAAAATAACACCTTATTTGCTAGTTAGCTATACGTTATTAATGTGTGTCAGAAATTATGTCACGCACATTTGCACGATATTATTACGTTGATAACGTCACTTTAGCGCCTACGCGACGTATTATAATGCACACAGCGCAAGGCCAGCTTCGCAACTGCGAACATCGTTTTAAAATTTCAAATGAACCATTTGTATCATTGCAAGCTGTGTTTCAGGTACAAGCTTCAAGTTTACACCCAATATTATATACCCATGTCGTAGGCCCCCGCCCATAGGGGCTTGAAGAAATATGTGGGCTGCATCATGGATGCTTCCACGCAGAGCTGAATCTGGCCCGCACACTGGTACTGGTGAACCGCTTAGAGGATCTAAGCCTGTCCAGGAACCGCAGTGCGAGGCGGACCGTCCATGCTTATAAACCCTATTGGTTTCATTGGGCGACAGGGCTTGAGATGTCATTTCGTCTCAATGTCGGGTAAAAGTCCCACAAAATTGGAAGCAACGTCTTCAAATTGACCTTTTACAGTGTTGACGGGGACGTTAAACCTCAAATCAAACAAACAAACAATATACCCATGTCGTAACAGCGACGCGAAATCGTCATGGAAATGTTTGTTGTCTGTGTTGGCAGCTGACGCTATGGTTGCAGTTTAAATTATAAAAGAAACTGACTCTTAGTCATTAGGTCTCTCACCGCCGTGGGTTCGAGCCTCGCTCGGGTCACGTGTGAGACGCCAAGTTCTGCAACGGAAGGTCAGGTGGTTTTTCTCCGGGTACTCCGGTTTTCGCCCACCTATGATTAACGATCGGCTCGATATGAGTGAAATAATCTTGAAAGGGCCGTAAAACCCAAACCAAAAAAACAAAAAAACAAGTGATTTACTTTGTTTATGACCCTATCAGATTACGTTTAAATGTTCAACAAACCGATCTTATCATCTAACTGTTATAAAGGCATTTAAGGTGAATAATCTGAAGCTCCTCCAAAAGCTACAGGTACATTGTGTACATAATAAAGCTATCCAGTGGATGGTCTTTTCCGATAAGGACAAGATCTACATTTGTACCTAAAGGTGAGTCCTCAGATGAGGTTCCAGTAACTTCAGATGTACCGCAGGGATCAAATCTATGTCCACTTTTATTCTAATTATATATAAACGACTTGTACGACAATGTGCGGCCCCAGGGTTGCCTACTGACTGATAACACTGTGGTGGGGCCGCCAGGTCAGCAATTTTATGTTGTGTTCTCTCAAGAAAGGTAGTTGTCATTTATTAGTGAAAGAATGCATTGTTCTGGTTAACCACTTTGAAGGACTTAAGTCTGCCGTTAAGGTAAGGTAACATACTGACCAGCTTGATTATAACCCACCCTGACTCAGCCACCCTCCAGAGAAACTTGGCCCAAGTCGAATTATAGGGATCTGAATGGTATGGAATTCAACAATAGTAAGTTCAAGTTTTACACATAAAAGAAGTAGAGGTAATGATCAGGAATCGAAACATTTAACCGTGGTTAATTTGACCCGAGGCTGAGTCCTAAGATGAGGTTCCAGTAACTTCAGGTGTACCGCAGGGATCAGATCTAGGTCCACTCTTATTGTTATTATATATAAACGACTTGTACGACAATATGCGGCCCCATAAACCGGACAAGAACTGCAACTACTATATATACAATCCATAATCTTATCCTTGAAATAGTTTTATCTTCCATATACTTACGTGTCGATCTATATATACTAGGGACAAAAAATAATGGAACCCCCAAATTCAAATAGAAAGAAGCGAAACTGCAATGTCACAGGGACGTTTTATATGCAAAGGGGATCAATATCTGGTCCATACAACACGCGCATTGATGCATGCACGACACCTTCTGGGCATGATAGTGATTGTGTGACGAATTATCTCCATTGCACCCATCGCCATTCTTCTTGCAATGCTCGGCCAAGCTGTTGCAGATTGTTACAACGCTGCGGTCTGTTGCCAACGCGGTGACTCCAGACATCCCAAATGTGCTCAATCGGCGACATTTGGCTGGCCACAGCAGTCTCCTTACACCTTGTTGTCTCAGAAATTCGACGGCAACACGGGCTCGATGTGGGCGTGTGTTGTCGTCTTGTATCTCGAAGTTTCCACCAATGCGCCGGGCGGATGGGACAACCACTGGGCGTAAAATTTGGTCTACCTCACGCTGGCCAGTCAAGTTGCCTTGAACGATCATGGTAACTTGACTGGGCAGCGTTACGTAGATCAAATTCTAAGACGACAACGCACGCCCGAATCAAGCCTGTGTTGCCGTCGAATTTCTGAGACAGCAAGGTGTAAGGACACTGCCGTGACCAGCCAAATCCCCCGACCGCAGCGTTGTAACAGTCTGCAACAGCTTGGCCAAGCATAGCAAGAAGGATGGCGACGGATACCAAGGGAGATAATCCGTCGCACAATCACTAGCATGCCCAGAAGGTGTCGGTGCACAGACCAGATACTGATCCCCTTTGCATACAAACCTTCCCTGTGACATTGAAGTTTCGCTTCTTTCTATTTGAATGTGGGGTTAACTTATCTTTGTCCCTTGTATACTTTATGCTTTTAATTATCATTAATCCTCTTCTTTTCACTCTCTCAATTATCCTGTACATAATCCTCTTGAAAGGGTTTTGCAGTAAGCATAGGTCGGAAGGTACTACTAGGTAGATGGTTATAGGTAGGTAGGTAAGTAGGTAGATAAACAGACAGACCGACAGACTCAGAGAGAGAGAGAGAGATCTGCCAATACTGCTTAGCCTCCGAGGAGAACTTTCAGAAGGGGATAGATAGATAGATAGATAGATAGATAGATAGATAGATAGATAGATAGATAGATAGATAGATAGATAGACAGATAGATAGATAAATAGATAGATAGATAGATAGATAGATAGATAGATAGATAGATAGATAGATAGATAGATAGATAGATAGATAGATAGATAGATAGATAGATAGATAACTTTTGCTAAAGGGTTTTTCTTCGTAATGGATTTTTCCCTTTGTCCTCAAATAGTTGTGCTTCGTTAATAGGTTGGTTACAACCAGGATGAAAGTTTCTTTCTGTTTATTCTATTGCGAAGGGAACTACCTTTAATTCGATGTCAATACATCTTCACCTTCTTCTTAAGAAGATGCACGTTTTTATACAACTACTATTTTGTTGTCTATGTAGTTGCTAAACTGTGCTCAGGTGAAATAAAATATTCAAAATGAAATAATAATAATAATAATAATAATAATAATAATGATATAAATATATACCTCCGCGATCGCCAGTTTCGAGAAAAAAAGACAACAGAATTTGTTTCTATACTTTTGTCTTGAAACTGACCACACACGAGTATTGGTAAACCGCTTTGAAGGACTAAGCTTGCCCGGACAGTGTGATATGAGCAAACCAATGCACATAATCATATAATCCATTTTGGTTTCATTGGGCGACAGGGCTTGAGATGTTATGGTACAAGACCCATAAAATTGGAAGCAACGTCTCCAAAATGACCTGAATTGTGCTGAGGGGACGTTAAACCTTAATTCAAACAAACAAACAATATGTCCTAAGTATTTAAAATGAACAAACAAAGCGAAGTTAAACGATAAAGAACTTCTAAAAGTACATATTTCCCTGATGTACGTAGGTGACAAAAATCCCCATCTGTAGCATGGACGAATAGATGCATTTTCGAATAGTACTAACACTAGAAACGACACCTGACTGTGTAAGAAAGCAAACATGATAATCATCATGTTGTTTTTTTTCATTCACAACGGTGTCGAGAATGTTAGTAGTGGTTCCCGAAGTGGTGATTTTGTGTTGCAAATAGCCGTACTGTTAATTCAACATTTTTCCAAATTGCCGTACTCAAACATCCAAATCGCCGTACTCTTCTGGATTTTGTTTCCTCCGACAGAAACGCATAAAAAAGCCTTTGTTTTAGCTATGACTTATGCACAACTATTTTCTTGACCTACTGAATGTTCCAGGATGGAAAAAGTAGGTCAATGGTCTTCAATCGAAGCCCAAAACGAGTACTTTCCACGATATTCATTGTTTGTTGTTGGTACCAGCTGCCAAGTTTTCGGTTTGTTTAGCAATTTCCAGTGCCTTGCAATCAGACTCGTTGAAGCGGACAAGAGCTAGATATCTCTCCGACACAGATTCAATTTGTTTTGAAGGGCATAGCCCTGTAGAAGCCCGTAAAAAGCTTTTTACTTACCCCACTGTGCGCCATACCTGCGACAAATATTCGCGTGGCTGGTACTTTTGAGTAACAAGTTCCGGAGTCCATGCTACACGGTGGCTATTGAGGACGTTTTTTTTTTTTTAATTTAAATTTAGCCGAGGCACAGCATTTCCTACAACTTACATGTACGCCCAGTGAAGAATGTGATTTGCCTGCGCATCCATATAGTCTGACCAGAGACATCCCTTGCTGCTATCCATAGAGCGCACAACGAAGACTCTGGTCAGACTGCGCGGATGTGCAGGTTGAGCTGAGTCTTCGCTGGGCGCACATGTCTTATTGTAGGTTTTGCCGTGCGATGGCTCAATTTATCTTGAAAAGGTATAGACTGGACTGCATGGTGCTTCCACACATACCTGAAACCGGCCGCACATGAGTACTGATAAACCGCTTAGATGGTCTAATATTTTCTAGAAAGGAGTTATCCTTTGGAAGAAAGGATACACCACAGGACTGGAAAATATGGAGTGCACATGTTTTCTGGGCCAGACTAGCTAGTTTCGGCCAATTAGACCTCATCAGTCACCCTCTAATATTTTCAAAATTTCACAATGGAATCAATGATACCAAAGGACAAGAAAATATAAACTACAATATGATGTCGGGCAGGGAGACTTTTTACGGCCGCCACACATTCCAGGCCACCAGCTGTAGTGCCGTTAAATATGTTCTAGAAAGGGTTATGTTTTGGAAGCAAGGAATACACCACAGGATTGAAAAATATGGAGTGCACATGTTTATTGGGCCAGACTAGCTAGTTTCGGCCAATTAGGCCTCATCAGTGACCCTCAAATATTTTCAAAATTCCACAACCCAAAGGACCAAAAATATAAACTACACTATAAGCCTGCCCAGGCAAAGTGGTGCGAGTCGAACCGTCCATGCATATAAACCCTATTTGTTTCATTGGGCGACAGGCCTTGAGATAATATTCATCTCAAAGTCGGGTAAAAGCTCCACACGTCTCCAAAATGACGTATATATATAGTGTTGAGATTGATTGACTGTTTTAGATTTAACGACACGTCAATCCTTGTGGGTCGTGCTGTGTCGTCTCCCAGAGAAAGGGAGAAAATATAGTTTTGTTTGATTTGAGGTTTAACGTCCCCGTCAACACTGTAAATGTCATTTTGGAGACGTTGCTTCCAGTTTTGTGGGACTTTTACCCGACATTGAGAGGAGAAAATATAGTGTCGAGTGGAACATTAAACCATACATCAAACAAAACTACTAAGACTCGAGCGACCAGCTAAGATGCAGATCAGACTGCGCATCCACAAAAAATAAATAAATAAATAAAAAGTTTCCGCTTGCCCCTGTTTGGATCGTCCAGAGTCTGTTAAATGCTCATGCGAACAGTGTGGACTCTGATCAGACTGCGCGGATCAGCAATCTGATCTGAGTTTTCGCTGGTCGCACAGGTCTCGCAGTAAGTTTTATTGTGTGCTGGCTTAACTATAAAAACAAGAAGAAACAAAGATATCAGATATAAGCCGAGATCAGGTGGGCGCTCAAATGCCTTATACACAAGAGTCAAAACATTTTATTGAGTTATATTCTCATGTCAAAGCATTATCCAATAACTGCAGTGATTCAATACCCCTAACATCAGTGTGTTTTAAAAGAAAATAGAGGCCGCCAAACAGGAAACAATCAATATCACCCATGTAAAGAGTGGTAATGAAAATGATTCAAAATTCTTGTACTGACGGAGATATCTTGTTCTGATGGGATCAGCGTTTTTCCTTATGTTGACTTTGTGTAAAAGGTCTTAACCCGAAGTAGAATGCATGATCCGATGGATAAAATGTTCAACTCCCACGCAATACATCCGGCTTCCAATTTCACTAGAGACAGAGGTAAAATTTCATTTCTTTCGTCTTATATTCACAGTACTGACAGTGCAAATAAATTGTTATGTTGAAAGCTTTGGTAATGCGCTCAGCCCCGATGCACCTCAGCCTGCCCAGAAAGTGGGTTCCTTAGCGAAGGGATGGCGTAGGTTCTGCCCTTCAGCGAATGGATGGCGTGGGTTCTGCCCTCCGTATGTTGACCCTGGATAATAAGGAACTTTGCAGTACCTTAGTTTAGTAAAGTCGCAAAGAACGTAATAATGCATGACACGTATTGAGAAAACCTGTTTCAGCCATTGGCTAACAAAGTTGCAAATCAGATTGCGCTTGCGTGCTGTCTGACTAGCAACTAATTAAGTGGATATCACAAATGAATAATTTTTTTCCATCGGCTAGGAACGCATCACATGCAAGTCGCTAATTTGAGGTAGATGCACACCGGGCACACTAACATTTGAATCGGACCGGTCCCAGTCCAGTCCTATAGATGACTTCACTAGCAACACCAACCCTATTTACGCGCGTGCGCAGTTTGTGTAGGGCCAAATATCGCGTGAGTAAAGTGAAACTGTTTCTGTCAATACTGCTAGAAAATGAGTCTTTACGTAAAAACTTCATCGCCAGAAACACAAAAACGTTACTACAACAAATAAAAGAGTTTGGAATTTACTATAGAACACTGTGGAAAATACCAGATGTATTAAACCTGATGCGTCGGATATCAACACAAAATGGCCAAGTGTTGAGTTAGGTTCTGGTAATGTGTATCTAATTTTGTATCTGAACCCTCTTTGATAACGTCATTTGCTGGGTTTATAAGCTGTGTGTCCTTCGGGTCACACCATTGACGAGAGCCCCCAGCCCCCTGTGCAGGGAGAGACACATCCTGTACAGGCTCAAAATAGAGTGATATATAGTGTGCTGGCCGAAGATATCTAATGCTACAAATCTGAAGTGATTTCAGTAGGCCTACGGCGTGCAAAAACCAGAGTGTACAGTGTGCCCCATTGTGAGTTTACATGGAGCAGTCAAGTCCAAAGCGAGAGAGAGGGAGAGAGAGAGAGAGATGGCCATAATCTATGAATAATTAGTCTGAATTTGAATAAAAGTGAAGCCATAGCCATATCGATAGTTTGCGCATAGGGAAATCCATCTCAAGGGACCAGAAACCTACAAAGAATGAGGCGTGTTGAGTACTTTGCAAGTATATTGCAAATGTCCAAACTTATCATGAGGAACTTTGCAGTAATTATTGACAATGACAATACAAATACAACGTGTGGAACAAGGGGCAACAACTGTAGCTTATATCAGTTTTGACGTCTGATCCTGTTCTATTATCTGCCTTTTATGGGCGCATTTCGTCTATTCACTGTTATGATATGTGATTTGCAAATAAAGTTATAAAGTTGAGTTCAGTTGGTTTGTGCAACCGGTGAAGTTTGAAGTCTAAGTTCAATCTGTGCATCACATTCATATCAGTGTCTTCCAACTTCGTCCTACAAGTGTTTTTTTTTTTTTTTTTTTTTTTTCAGAAACAAATTGAGAAAAGCTGTTTTCTTACTGAACAGTGAGATGGTTTGCTTGCCTTTGTAAGAAGGTGGTAGACAACTAGAATACGGTTAAAAATCTACGAATACCAGATCGGATAATCAGCACAATAATTATGCACAGTGCTGTAGACTAATATTCAGCCATTCCAGTTATGCAGTAGTATGTTATAAAGCCGTCTTAGCAGAGAAGTCATAACTATCTCTGGTGCAATTTAAATTTGTTGCCTATTTCGCGCACCCAAACAATAGTATCCATTTAATAAACAATATTTTAGACAAGAAACTAGTTTTATTTGAATATGTTGCTTAAAAGCTGATGGTCCAGTTGGTTGAAATAAGAAACTGTTCGTAACACATTTCAAAATAGGACAAGTGCTTGTGGTGCTCACTAAGGCAAAACAAACAAACAAACAAAAATCATTTAAATGGATTTTATTGGCCCACGGCCCCCGCCCATCGGGGCTTGAAGAAATAGATGGGATGCATGATGCTTCCACGCAGAGCTGAAACAGACCGCACACGAGTACTGGTAAACTGCATAGAGGATCTAAGCCTGCACAGTCAAAGTGATGAGAGTCGGACTAATAAACACTATTGGTTTCATTGGGCGACAGGGCTTGATAAGTCATTTCATCTCAGTGTCGGGTAAAAGTCCCACAAAATTGGAAGCAACGTCTCCAAAATGACTATACAGTGTTGACGGGGACGTTAAACCTTAAATCAATCAATATATCAATCAATCGATCAAATCAATCAATCAAGTATTTATCAAGCTTTCAGTCCAACTCTCAAAACAAGCGGGCACAGAGGGCCCTGATTAGCTCACCTGAATGTCACTCTCTAGTACATTCTATTTTTTTTTAGCTCTGGTGGCCATCTTGTCCGTCAGAGCGGGCTGATCTTCGCTATTCTGGTATGGTGTCACCTAGACAACATTCCTGTGAAGTTTGAATCAAACTGTCCCAAAGGTTTACGAGGAGTTTGCGTTTGAAGCAAAATTAACAATGTTTTTTTTTTCTTCTATTTTTAGCTCTGGTGGCCATATTGTTCGTCGGAGCGGGATCGTTTTAGCTATTTTGGTAGAGGGTTATCTAAGCAACATTCATACGAAGTTTGAATGAAATTGGCCCAAGGGTACAGAAGGAGTTGTCGTTTGAAGATTTCTTTTTTCTATTTTAAGCTCTGGTGGCCATCTTATTCATCAGAACGGAATGATTTTAGCTATTTTTGTAGGGGTTTTCACCAACATTCCTGTGAAGTATAAATCAAATCGGCCCAAGGGTTTAGGAGAAGTTTGCGTTCGAAGCAAATTTACGATATTTTTTTTTCTACTATTTTTAGCTCTGGCGGCCATTCTGTTAATCGGAGCGGGATCGTGTTAGCTATTTTGGTAGAGGGTCATAATTTCTATGTAGTTCGAATTAAATTGACCCAAGGGTACAGGAGGAGTTGTCGTTTGAAGATTTTTCTATTTTTAGCTCTGGCTGCCATCTTGTTCGTCAGAGCGGAACGATTTTAGCTATTTTGGTAGGGAGTCACCTACGTATCATTCCTGTGAAGTTTGAATCAAATTGACCCAGGGGTTAAAGAGGAGTACGCGTTTGAAGCAAATTTACGATGTTTTTCTATTTTTAGCTCTGGTGGCCATTTTGTCCATCGGACATAGATTGTTTTAGCTGTTTTGGTAGAGGGTCATCAGAGCAACATTCCTATGAAGTTTGAATTAAATTGGCCGAAGGGTACAGGAGGACTTGTTGTTTGAAGATTTTTTTTTTCTATTTTTAACTCTGGCGGCCAGCTTGTTCCTCAGAGCGGAATGATTTTAGCTATTTTGGTAGGGAGTCACCTAGGCAATATTCCTGTGAAGTTTAAATCCAGTTGGCCCAAGAGTTTAGGAGGAGTTCGCGTTTGAAGCAAATTTACGATGTTTTTCTATTTTAGCTCTGACGGCCATTTTACTCATCGGAGCGGAACCGTTTTAGCTATTTTTCCGGTTGAAAGTCACCTAAGCAACATTCATATGGCCTAAATGTACAGGAGGAGTAAGTTTTAATCAAATTGGCCCAAGGGTTTAGGAGAAGCAAATTGTTGACGACGCACACCGCCCGACGGACGACGGACATTGACCGATCACAATAGCTCACCATGAGCACTTCGTGCTCAGGTGAGCTAATAATATATGACTCAATTTTAGATACATGTCAAAAGGAAATCGACAACATTTAATGTGGTTCATTTAATTTTGAAATAACCCCAATGCGCAGAATTGGCAGATGCGCACAATTAGCCTACATATATATACAGCTGTATAAGTTCGGTGAATAGAAAGCGATACAGGACCCTCCTGGCGCTCTTGTTTAATACTGCTGTTCATTCTTTATTTTCCACATACAACACATGCTTGTCAACATGGACGCCCTTTCAAGATTCAGATCAGCCTGTGTATCTGCGCAGTCCGCATCCGAACACAAGCAAGAGTTTTTGCTGGCCAAATGGCTCTTCAATGAAGTACAGTTCAATGGTGTAGTCAGAAGATGAATACTTATACAAACACATCACCAAAACACGCCTGTATAATTCTGACCTCCTTGAATACCACTTTAATTTAATAAAACTGGGGTTTACAGGGGTAAACTGTATTTGTATTATTTCTGCTCTGAAATATAGATTGTTGGTGCACGTTAGAACCGCCTCAGTGAGGCGGTTCTAACGTCTACCCACAATCTATATTTGAGCAGGAATAAGAAAGATATCACATTTTTTTTTTTTTCTTATTTTTTTTTTTTCATTTCTTCGGTGCTAAAATTTACATTGTATTTGTATAGGCGTGTTATCTTAATGACAAGACAAATGTAGAAAAAAAGGCAGCTTTCTTCAGCAGGATGTTACTCTTAAAGGGGGGGGGGGGGGGTGCGAATTCTTCCCTTAAAGTGTTGCCCCTGTGATTTGTCTCTTTTGTGCAGATGACTCCAATAACAATATTTCGTAATGAGCGCTACGCTACGCCCGAGTATATTTTATCTTCTTGTACTCGAAGTAAAGAGTGTAAACTTTGATCACACGTCGAGTTTTGCGGCGTCTGATCCGCGTCTACACTTTTTGCCAATGTCCCTTTTATGTGGATGCTTGGATTATATAGGTTATTTGCATATCTTTCTCCTTGACCCGCCGTCTTCCTCAAAAGCTATGACGGGAGGTTTTATATTACAGGAAATTCTGCTACTTATTCATAACTGTTACGGAAAACATAGTGACCAAGTTTGTGCCCGCTGCGTAGGTGGGTGAGTACTCGTATGTCAGGAAGTTTGGTTATCATGTTTGTTATCAGTCATTCACTAGTGCTTCATACCATGTGTGAGTTCATTCTGAGCCATGAAGAAGAAGAAGAAGAAGAAGAAGAAGAAGAAGAAGAAGAAGAAGAAGAAGAAGAAGACCATTAATGGTCATTTTTCTATAAGATATGTACTTTTTCATATTTTGGAATCCATGCAACCGTGTTATATCTACAACCATCTTATAATGAACAATATTATAAAGATGATGTGATGAACATAATAACAATAAGAAATTGGTACGCATAGAGGTATCTTTGCTCATCAGTGAGTTCTGGGTAAAAATACAATGTTTGTATCAAGATAAACATGAAATAAGGTTAACCGTTGTCTTGCTGAATAAATCAAGTTCATCACGAAAACACGCCTATATAATTTTGATCCCCTTGAACCCCACTTTTATATAGTAAAACTTGGGTTTCCGGGGGTATACCTTATTTTTCTTATTTCTGCTCAAAATATAGATTGTGGATACTCGTTAGAACCGCCTTGATGAGGCGGTTCTAACGAGTACCCACAATCTATATTTTGAGCAGAAATAAGAAAAATATCACACTTTTTCATCATAAAATTTTCATTTTTTCGGCGATATAGGTGGCATTGTATTTGTATAGGCGTGTTTTCAATGTTTCCACACTTATTCTAACTATCAGCCAATCAAATAACTTGCTATAATGTATTCGTTCAATTCACAAACTGAATGACAAGCAGGGAAGATCCTGATCAGTTGGCTTCTTTAAAGTATTCGCAAAAGTTGGTTTAAACTGATGAATTAGCAGAAGAAAACATAATAATAACTTTGTTTGTTTGTTTGTTTGTTTGATTGATTGATTTGAGGTTAAACGTCCCCGTTAACACTGTATCGGTCATTTTCGAGACGTTGCTTCCGATTTTGTGGGACTTTAACCCGATATTGAGATGAAATAACATATCAAGTCCTTATTATCTGCAACTACTAACTTGACAGCAATCTTTAAACACTTTTGTTTTGAAGTTAATGCCATAAGCAAAAGGAAAAAAAAACTCAATTAAACAAACAAAAAAAATAAATAAATAAACAAATAAATAAAAACAACACTCGTGACTTGTCTTCTTCTGAATGAACCTCCCATGGCGGTTGTGACTTACATCTAAAGTCTCATCACTCGGGCATCGCTGTCCGGCCCAGGCTTCTATGGGTACTGTCTTAACATTCCAAACATACAATTTTATGAAGAAAGACTCTGATGTTTTTTCTTATTTCCGCTCAAAATATAGATTGTGGGTACTCGTTAGAACCGCCTCAACGAGTACCCACAATCTATATTTTAGAGCAGAAATAAGGAAATATAAGATTTACCCCTGTAAACCCCAGTTTTACTATATGAAAGTGGGGTTCGAGGGGGTCAGAATTATATAGGCGTGATTTCGTGATGTTTCTTGCTGGAGACACCCAGGCTGATTTTCAACAGAATGTTAATGTACTTTGAGCATTGATTATGCTCTTAACTTTATGGAGAATTATTAGTACGTTCTTCCTTGCTTATTAATACAAAGAGATTAATAATGGCAAAACTTTATATTCTTAAATTCGTTTGTTATTCAGATAACAATGATCAAACTCGCGCAAGAATACATGTCCGTGGTGTCTCAAGAAAGAATACTCTTACAATCCTGCATGCGCTCGGGTCATATGTGAGACGCCAAGTTTTGCAACGGAAGGTCATGTGGTTTTTCTCCGGGTACTCCGGTTTACGCTCAAATTTGAGTAAAGATCGGCTCGAAATGAGTGAAATAACTATGATCAGGAAAAAAAAAAACAATTCTGCATGGTGTGCAACCTATCTATCACAACAATTCAAAAGTACTATTTTCTTTTATCTAGGGACATGATCTATGGTTATATAATTTTGACATACGCAATAAAACGAGTTGTAAGTTTGAATGTTATCGTTTTCTTGACTATTGGCTGTGAAATCCAAAAAGACTGATATTATATAGGTATAAGTAACATCATACTCTTCACGAGTCATTTACATAATAATTTAATCCCCGCCAAGCGAATTTGTGTCTTCGAGCATTCCGTCATGACAAATTTTAACTGCGCATGCCCAGCCTTTCAGAGGGGCCTAGGATATGGCTTTCTGTCTGAAGGTTCCTCTTGAGTCACTGCTTGTATGAGCGAGCAGCGAAGGTTCTGGCGAGACTGCGCGGATGCGCAGGCTCGCCTGAACCTTCGCTGCTCGCATAGGCGATAAGTACCAAAATCGCTTGACGGGGCCCATATAATATTTGACGGTAATACTGTCAACAGGATAAATTATTGAGGCATGCTTTCCATTTTTCTGAACCAAAATGATTGTAACTGAGCTTTTCGATTATTTTGTCAAAGTGTCACTTTTTAGTGATCTACGTTTGCCACACCCAGTTTGACTATCAACCAATCAAATAACTTGATAAAAGGTATTCTTTACATCCACAAACTGAATTTAACAGTGATAGTCCAGAAGCATATAATTTATTTGTAGCCGTGACAAAAGCTATCTTTGCAAACAATGTAGATACAGATCAGATGGGTATATTAAACTTCTCCACTGCACAAGTACTTACCACAGTACATTCTTTCTGCTGCTTCTATCTTTCCTTCTATCTATTGAAAACCATTTGAATTATGTATTATGGAAGCATAATGTCTATATATCTATCACTGTACTGTATTGATGTACTTTATATTACTCTCTGTCAATTGTGGTACCCACGCGGAGGGCCTACGCCCAATCCGAGCCATATATATATGTCTGTATTATGTACATATGTATGATGACTGATATTTGGAATAAATAAATGAATAAATGGGTATATTAGAAAATGACAACTGCCCACATGTACGCTGTCTCACAAACTACAGTACTGCTAGAAGCCTCCGTGGTGTAGTGGTTACGCTACTCGCCTTGTAAACCAGGGGTCACAGGATCGATCCCGGAGTTCTCCAGACTTTCGGATGAGTCTTTAAACCGAGGTCCCGTCTCCGTATGACCTTAGCTGTTGTTGGTACGTAAAATCAATTGCTGCTCAACACGAGAACAGGCCTATATAATTCTAACCCCCTTGAACCCCACTCTTTCATAGGGGGTAACCCTTATTTTTGTTATTCCTGCTCTAAAATATAGATTGTGTGTACTCGTTAGAACCGACTCATCGAGACGGTTCTAACGAGTACCCACAATCTATATTTTTAGCAGAAATAGGAAAAATATTCATCACGAAAACATGCCTATATGATTCTGACCCCCTTGAACCCCACTTTTATACAGAAAAACTAGGGTTTGCAGGGGTAAACATTATTTTTGTTATTTCTGCTCTAAATATAGATTGTGGGTACTCGTTAGAACCGCCTCATCGAATAGAGTGTCTCTATTCACCATGGTAAATGGCTGATGACATCGGCAGCCATAATTTCATTTAAACGTGAACCGATTCTGCTCATACTTTGACACATAGGCAAAACATCTTCTCCGTCTATCACGTGAACAAGTCCGTGAAATGAACACCCCCTTACACCCAACTTTATATGGAGAAAACTGGGGTTTACGGGGGTAAACAATATTTTTCTTATTTCTGCTCCAAGACATAGGTTGTGGGTACTCGTTAGAACCGCCTCGATGAGGCGGTTCTAACGAGTACCCACAACCTATGTTTGCAGTATAAATAAGAAAAAAATCACAGATTTTCGTCAGAAAAGTAGCCATTTTGGAGATGTAAAAATTGCACTATATCGCACGGGTGAGTTATCGTAATGCTAAGAAAGAAGGATCCCTCCTGCATCGGATAACCTCATCGGATGGGTTTTTTTTTTCCTTCTTTCTTATGAGCGTGATAAGTTGCTAAATTTGGACCCCCCCCCCCCCCCAAACTTGGTCGACTAAAGTCGCCTCCAGCACGCTGAAGGTTAAAGTCAAAGCAAATCGAAGTTGAGATAATGACAAAAAAAACGCATTTTTGATTTTTGTTTCGAAAACATGAAGTTAACAGAAAAAGAATCATTGTAACAAGACTAAATTTGGTCGGTGAAAGCAAGATTAAATTCTGCGCCATTCTTTGGAATCAATTTTACAAGGTAGAAAACCTTGTTTTACTAACTCGTTGGTAAAAAAAAGAAGAACATTTTGCAAACTCATTGACAAGGGAAAGAAAGAAAACAAACAAACAAGCAAGCAGATAAGCAAACAAAAACGCATTTATATTCTTCTTCCTTTTGAATAATTTTGTATACAACTATGCGGAAGACACTATTCAGCTTATTTTTGGAGATATAAGATATTATTATTCTTCTCCAGTCACTATCTCATTTCTCTTATCAGAGAACAATGGTGTCAAGAACTCGACTCTACAAGGAAATGTCATTAAAACTGTGATGCTGACGACTAAAATATATTCCACACTGAAATCCATTAAATTTGTGCAACTTATGACAAGAAAAGTCATTTTCAGTAAAAGACGTTTATGAAACGCGCCTTTCATACATTTTATAAGACGATTCCACGAAGTTATCATATGATTATGTCCTATTGGTTTCATTGGGCGATAGGGCTTGAGATGTCATTTCATCTCAATGTCGGGTAAAAGTCCCACAAAATTGGAAGCAACGTCTCCAAAATGAATTATACTGTGTTGACGGGGACGTTAAACCTCAAATCAAACAAAACCATGTTATTTCCACAACGTTGTGATGAACTCCGTCAAGTGATTCACCAACCGCCATTTAAGTAACGCGAGGCCATACTTTTATTGCGTAACGACACTGCGAACAGCGATGTCATGTAATAAATGTTTTGTTGTATAGTACGAAAGCCATAGGCTCAAGTAAGAGAAAATAAAATTCTGTGAAGGCGTAGTAACGCGAAACAAAAGGCGTAATAACGCATTAAAAGGCGTACAAACGCAAAACAAAAGGCGCAGTAACGCCAATCAAAAGGCGAAGCTATGCGAAAAAAGGCGTAGTAACGCAAAGAAAGGCGTAGTAACGCGAATCAAAAGGCGTAGTAACGCAAAAGAAAGGCGTAGTAACGCGAATCAAAAGGCGTAGTAACGCAAATGAATGGCGTATTAACGCGAATCAAATGCGTAGTAACGCGAAACAAGAGGCGTAATAACGCCAAAAAAGGCGTAGAAACGCAAAACCAAAGGCGCAGTAACGCCAATCAAAAGGCGAAGCTACGCGAAAAAAGGCGTAGTAACGCAAAGAAAAGCGTAGTAACGCGAAAAGGCGTAGTAACGCAAAAGAAAGGCGTAGAAACGCAATAGAATAGCGTAGTAACGCGAATCAAAGGCGTAGTAACGCGAAACAAAAGGCGTAATAACGCTCAAAAGGGCGTAGAAACGCAAAACAAAAGGCGCAGTAACGCCAATCAAAAGGCGAAGCTACGCGAATAAAGGCGTAGTAACGCAAAGAAAGGCCTAGTTACGCGAAACAAGGCGTAGTAACGCAAAATAAAGGCGTAGTAACGCCAATCAAAAGGCGTAGTAACGCAAAAGAATGGCGTTGTAACGCGAATAAAGGGCGTAGTAACGCGAAACAAAAGGCGTAATAACGCGAAAAAAGGCGTAGTAACGCAAAATAAAGGCGTAGTAACGCGAATCAAAAGGCGTAGTAACGCAAAAGAAAGGCGTAGTAACGCGAATCAAAAGGCGTAGTAACGCAAAAGAATGGCGTAGTAACGCGAATCAAAGGCGTAGTAACGCGAATCAAAAGGCGTAATAACGCCAAAAAAGGCGTAGAAACGCAAAACAAAAGGCGCAGTAACGCCAATCAAAAGGCGAAAAAACAGTGACCCTAAGCCTTGGACCCTGAAAATCGAACTTTCTCGAGATATTATCAAGCGCAAAATTCGCGTGACTTAACAATATATAAACAAATGCGAGGACCCTGAACGTCTAATTCACTCAAGATATCATCACACCCAACATTTGTATGACATTATCATTAAACCCATCAATAAATGTGGACACTATAGAGTAATGACCAAGTTTTTCTCAAAATAGCTACAGTAACCTTGACCTTCAGCCCTGGACTCTGAAAGTCAAAGTCGCTCGAGGTATCATCATGCCAAACATTTGTGTGAAGTTAAAATAAAATCCATCAATAAATAAGGGGCAAGATCGATGACAATGTTTTTCTCAAAAATAGCCATAGTGACCCTGGCCCTCGAACTATAAAATTAGTGACCTAGACCTTGAGCCCTGGACCCTGAAAGCCAATGTCACTCGAGATATCATCATACCCAACATTCGTGTGAAGTTATATTAAAATCCATCAATAAATGAATGTGCAAGAGCGATGACTATGTTTTTTTTTTCTCTAAAAATAGCCATAGCTACCTTGACCCGCGGACCCTTGAAGTCGAACTCGCTGTGTTAGAAAAAAAATTATTCCTCCCCCGGGATTCGAACTCACAACCTCTTGATTAAGATCCCACAGGGAAGTTAGGGAGGTAATACAGAGGAAAATATTAACTTCTCAAAAAGTCCAATTTAAGCCCCAAAAATCTGGGGAATGGAGCAAAAAAGAATATGTAAAATGCTGATTTTTACACATTATTTATTTTACTTGAAAATGAATTTGTAAAACATTAAAAAGTAAGCATTAACCAAATGCCGACGCCGACGCTGATACCGGACGCCAGGGTTATTGTAATAGCTCCCCCCCCCCGCCGTCCCCGCCGCCCCCGTGACTATCGTAACGCGAGCTAAAAGGCGTAGTAACGCAAAAGAAAGGCGTAATAACCCCAATAAAAAGGCGTAGTAACGCGAATCCAAAGGCGTAGTAACGCGAAAAAAGGCGTAGTAACGCAAAGAAAGGCGTAGTAACGCGAAAGAAAGGCGTTATTACGCCTTTTGGTTCGCGTTACTACGCCTTTTGGTTCGCGTTACTGCGCCTTTTTTCGCGTTACTACGCCTTTTTATTCGCATTACTACGCCTTTTTTCGCGTTACTACGCCTTTTTATTCGCGTTACTATGCCTTTCTTGTGCGTTACTAGGCCTTTCTTCTGCGTTACTACGCCTTTTTATCCCCCGAAAGAATAGGGTTAGGGGATATAGCGATCAGACTGGCGTACGTCCGTCCGTCCTTCCTTCCATAGACACAACCTTGTGATCGCCATCATTCCAATATCCTTTGGGGCCCCCGCCCATCGGGGCTTGAAGAAATGGATGGGCTGCATGATACTTCCACGCAGAGCTGAAACCGATACAATTGATAAAGCTGGTGGTGGTCTTCTTCTATACTTCAGAAATTCTATTACTTGTCAACGTAAATCTGAACTTGAGATCTCGAATATTGAAACTCTATGGTCAGAAGTAACACTTCCAAATTCAAAACCATTCATATTATGCGCAGTATACAGACCTCCAAATGTACAGTCTGAGTGGATTGATATGTTTGAAGAAGAACTGTCTGCTGCACAGACGACTGGCCTTGAAATTATTGTTATGGGAGATTTCAATATTGATCTCGCAAATTGTTCAAATAGAAAATGGAACAACTTAATACAATTGTTTGATTTGAAGCAGCTTATTACCAATCCGACACGAGTAACTAAAAATTCAAGTACAATTATTGACCATGTTTACTGTACAAATCCTGAAAACATAACAGATATCTTCGTATCACACTATTCAATTAGCGATCACTTTCCCATCTGCTTTACAAGGAAAATAAACAGTAGGATAAAGAAAAGTACCCACACAACAACATCTTATCGTTGTTTTAAAAATTTTAACGAAGAAGAATTCTTATCTGACCTTGCACTAGGGTTTAATAGCTTTTCCCTCAGTCAAGCAAGCATTGATTCGGATATAACACTATGGTATAATCAGTTATTAAAACACGTAGATAAACATGCCCCAGTTAAATCTAAACGAGTGAAAACAAACCATTTACCGAAATGGTTCACTACAGAAATATCAGAGGCACGGCGTCAGCGTGATTTCAATAAAAGAAACCAAAATTGGGTTCAATACAAACGATACCGAAATATGACAAAATCTCTGATTCGAAAGGCGAAACAAAAATATTTCTCAGACACAGTAACTGATCATCGAGATGCAAAAACTATTTGGCAACATATACGATCTGTCAAAAACAAGGATGCAGGTTCCTTAAACCGATTACCAGATGAGCTTAATATCGGCGAAAAGGTTATATCAAATTCGCATGAAATTGCAAGTCAATTAAATGAATATTTTACAACGATTAGCAAACGTTTAAACAGTACAGAAAGTACGTCAATATCTGACGACATCTTAAATATTAACAACTTCGTCCATGACAAAGTGCCTGTAGATGTAGAGTTTCAAATCCCGCATATCACTACGTCGCAAGTATCTGAATTTTTAAACAAATTAGACCCCTCGAAAGCAACAGGTCTAGACGGGGTGAGTCCACGAATCCTCAAGCTAGCTTGTGATGTTTTGTCGCCAAGTATTGCATTACTGATTAATAAAAGCCTACAAACCGGCCAGTTCCCAAATGAGCTCAAAATTGCGAAAGTTTTCCCGATTTTTAAAAGCGGAAAAAAGACTGACCCGTCCAACTATCGCCCTATATCGATTTTACCAACTTTGTCAAAAATATTTGAGAAACATATTAATAAACACCTTATGTCCTATCTAAACAAATATAAACTAATTCACGAGTGCCAGTCAGGCTTCAGGCACAAACACAGCTGTCAGACGGCCCTGGTTAAACTTATAGACCAGTGGATGACCTCTATCGACCATGGAGATCTGGTGGGGACTATGTTTATAGATTTTAAAAAAGCTTTCGACATGGTTGATCACTCTCTACTTATAAGTAAGCTTTCAAGCTATAAACTTAGCACTGCAAGCATAAACTGGTTTAAGTCCTACCTCTCCTCCCGAGTACAGGCCATTAAGAGCGAACAGGGACTGTCAGAATTTTCACAAACACTTTCAGGCGTCCCACAAGGCTCAATTCTAGGACCAACATTATTCTTAATCTTTATCAATGATTTGCCTTTGTCTATCAAACATTGCTCAGCAGATTTCTTTGCCGATGACAGCACTTTGCATGCATCTGGCAAAACTAAAACTGAAGTTGAATCTAAACTTCAGTCAGATGGCACCGAGACTTGTGCATGGAGTAAACGTAATAGATTGCCTATTAACTATGATAAGTCAACAATAATGGCTACAGGCACAAAGCAAAAACTGAAATACATCGAAACCATTGACATCGAGATAGATAATTGCAAATTAAAACATGTGAAATCACAAAAACTCCTAGGAATAATAATAGACGAAAATCTTAATTGGACGCCTCATATTGATTATCTCTGCGCAACAGTTTCATCACGAATTTCGCTCCTGAAACAACTAGCTACTTATGTACCAGATAAAATACAAAAACTCTTCTACCAAACGTATATACTTCCCCTTATAGACTACGGATCAGTTGCATGGGGAACTACCGCTAATGCGAATATTGAACGGCTTAATAAACTTCAGAAGCGTGCCGCCCGCATCATTCTCAAAGCTGATTTTATGACACCATCTGCGGTCATGTTCAACCAATTAGATTGGATGCCGGTAAGCAGTAGAATAAAGTATAATAAGGCAGTTTTCACTTATAAAGCGCTTAATGATCTAACTCCATCTTATATAACTGATCTACTTAAACCAACTGCGGAATCATGTTCTAGACGTTTAAGATCATCTGAAAGTAATTGTTTAACTGTTCCTCGATCCAGGACTGCATTATATGATGGCTCATTTTCTTGCTCGGCTTCGAAACTCTGGAACTCTTTACCTGATCTTGTTAAAATGGCCCCATCTTTAAATGTTTTTAAAAGAACTGTAAAAGAACATATTAACTCATAAATATTGTTTTAACTTCGAGTGGCATATGTACTCGTCGTTTTGCTTTTAAAGATTTTATACGCCCGTAAAGGTTGTAGTTTACCCAAACTTTTTACAGTATTGGTTTGGTAAGTGACAAGGCAAAATAAATGGAGTAGACGTGTACTCTGCTAAAGAAGTAATATATCGTCTACATTCATCCATACCATTCTTTTAAGCATTATTCTTAGATTCTTAGCAATGACTGACATTATTATCTTATCAGATTACAAGCCATTATTCGCATACATTATCTTAAAGCCATTGATTATAAAATTGTTTTAAGGAAAATGTTTTTAGAAATCACATTTTATTAAGGCATTTTCATGTATTTGTGCAAATAAGCACTCCTGTCTGGAATATGTAGCCGTCTTAAACTTTGTATGTCTGTGATAAAGGAAATGTCTTTAACAATGAACATAAGTCTGTGATAAAGGAAACGAAGTGATTGTGTGACCTGTGAGCATCCACAATTACAGAACAATTTTATATTGCATGTAGTTATGTAAATATGTTTTTGTATGTTGTACGTTGTATTATATGTTGTAGAGGGCCACATGGTAGAATGGCAAGTCCTTTGCTAAATGTGTAACCCTCTTGAAAAATCGTATAAATAAATAAACCGATCGCACACGAGTACTGGTAAACGGCTTAAAGGATCTAAGTCTGCCCAGGCTAAGCGGTGCGAGTCCATGCTTATAAACCCTATTGGTTTCATTGGGCGACAGGGTTTGAGGTGTAATTTCATCTCAATGTCGGGTAAAAGTCCCACAAAATTGGAAGCTACGTCTCCAAAATGACCTGTACTGTGTTGACGGGGACATTAAACCTCAAATCAAACAAACAAAAACCAATATCCTTTGACATTTCAGCCAGCGCACGACAAAACCTACAAAAAGACATGTACGGCCATCGAAAACTCATATCAGTCTGCGCATTCATATAGTCTAACCAGAGACTTCTTATGTTGCATGAAGGAGCATTTGACCCTTAGCTATCCTTTGAGCGCACAACGAACACTCTGATCAGACTGCGCGGATGCGCAGGCTGATCTGAGTATAATTTTCGCGCACATGCCTTTTTGTAGGTTTTGTCATGTGCTGGCTCATTTATTGATGGTATCAAGTATAGTTGAACATGAGGTCAAGAAGGCCTGTCGTAAGAAAGAATCACAACTCTGGATGCCTTGGCATTTTGGTTTTCTCCCCTAACAATATAGCCTTGTGATCACAATGACTCCAATAACCTTTGAGATATATCGATGGGACTTGATAAAAATATTGTACACAAGGTCTCCGCTGACAATTTAACATTGTCATCGCACTAACTCCAGCCAATTTAAGATATATTGATGGTAGTTGGTTTAGTTGTATATGAAGTACAGAAGACATGTCATGAGCAAGAACCACAACTCTGGTGCACTGATATTTTAGTTATACCCTATAAGTGTTTGATCTCCGTAACTAAAATACCCTTTCAGATATGTTGATGGCACTTGTGAGGTCGTGTCATGAGAAAAAGCAACAACTCTGGATGACATGGTTTTAGGTAACACCCCTGACAATATAACTATGTAATCGCAATAACTTCAATACCCTTTGAGATATACATGTATATGATGGGACTTGATACAATTGTAGGTGATTCATGAGCAAGAACCACAACTCCGTTTGCCAGGGTATTCTAGTTATCCCCCAGACCATAAGATGTGTTGCTGGTACATGGAATAGTTAATTCAACGCCGCGAAGCGGAGCGGGGATTATAGGAATGAACTTCGTCTGTCCGTCTGTCCATCTGTCCGTCCGTTCGCCCCGTCCGCCCGTCCGTCCGTCTGTCTGTTCGTAACACTTTCTTGTCCGCTCCATATCGCTTGATAGATTTTCGTTAATCTTTGGTAAAGTATTCGTCTTAGTGAGCTGATGTGCAGGATCCATAAAAGTTTGGTGAAATATCCCCCCTAGGTGAGCTGATTGCAGAACCCATAAATACAACATACAAACTTAAGGTCAAGGTCACAGGTGAAGGTCACGAATTTGAAACTTGGAAATTTGTGTCCGTTCCATATCTCCTTTACCCTCGAAGGATTTTCATTAAACTTTTGTGAAATATCACCCTCGGTAAGGCAAGCTGATGTGACGACGAGTTGAGCTTTTGGGATCACTTTTCGTCCGTCGTCCGTGCGTGCGTTCGGACGTCCGTCCGTCCGTAAACAATTTCTGCAAACGACATCTCCTTCTAAACCACTGATTGGATTTTGACCATACTTCACAGCAATGATCCTTAGTTGGTCCCCTTTCAAAGTTGATTAAATACTTCCGGTCCGTTGCACATCTAGGTCACATGAGCCAAAAGAAAAAGCATTTTTTTCACAGAAAAAAAATCTTCTTCTCTGAAACCACAAGGCCCAGGTCTTTGATATTTGGTATGAAGCTTCAGCTAGTGGACCCCTACCACGATTGTTCAATTTACAGTGCTGG
The DNA here is from genome assembly GCA_963580285.1 of Lucinisca nassula. Taxonomy (NCBI): domain Eukaryota; kingdom Metazoa; phylum Mollusca; class Bivalvia; order Lucinida; family Lucinidae; genus Lucinisca; species Lucinisca nassula. Next base: position 137,052,724 of record OY757021.1, read on the forward strand.
GGCCAAAAATGCCCCCGCTCCGGAGCCCTTGGGTTTTATATAGATTTATATAGGGAAAATCTTTAAAAATCTTCTTCTCTGAAACCACAAGGCCTAGGTCTATGAAATTTGTTGTGAAATTTCATCTAGTGGACCTCTACCAAGATTGTTCAAATTATAGCCCTGGCTTATATAGGGAAAATCTTTAAAAAATCTTCTTCTCTGAATCCGCAAGGCACGGGACTTTGATATTTGGTATGAAGCTTCATCTAATGGACCTCTACCACGATTGTTCAAATTACAGCGCTTATACAAGACTTATATAGGGAAAATCTTAAAAAAATCTATTTCTGTGAAACCACAAGGCCTAGGTCTTTGATATTTGGTATGAAATTTATATCTAGTTGACCTCTATTAAGATTGTACACATTATAGCCCTCGGGTCAAAAAATGTCCCCGCTCAAATCATAGAAAAACCTTGTTTACATTCTAGAGACCGCAATATTTAGCTCACCTGAGCAAAGCTCAAGGTGAGCTTTGGTGACCACCTTTTGTCCATCGTAAGTGCATTGTGCATCATTCATCATGCGACGTGCGTCGTCAACATTTACCTTGTTCATCCTCTAGAGATCACAATTTTGCTTCAATCTTCATGAAACTTTACCAGAATGTTTGCCTTGATGATATCTGGGTCAATTTCGAATATGGGTCATATCAGGTGAAAAACTAGATCCAGGTCTTTGATATTTGGTATGAAGCTTCATCTAGTGGACCCCTACCAAGATTGTTCAAATTATAGTGCTGGGGCCAAAAATGCCCCCCGCCCCTGGGCCCTTTGGTTTAACATGGGCTTACATAGGGAAAATCTTTAAAAATCTTCTTCCCTGAAACCGCAAGGCCCAGCTAGGTTTTTGATTTTTGGTTTGAAGCTTCATCTTGTGGACCTCTACCAAGATTTTTCAAATTATAGCCCTGGGACCCAAAATGCCCCCGCTCCAGGGCCCTTTGGTTATACATAGACTTATATATGGAAAATCTTGAAAAATCTTCTTCTCTGAAACCACAAGACCTAGGTCTTTGATATTTGGTATGAAGCTTCATATAGTGGACCTCTACCAAGATTGTTCAAATTATAGCCCTCAGACCAAAATTGCCCCCGACTCTGGACCCTTTGGTTTTACATAGACTTATAAAGGGAAATCTTTAAACATCTTCTTCTCTGAAACTACTAGGCCCAGGTCTTTGATATTTGGTATGGAGCTTCATCTGGTGGACCTCTAGCAAGATTGTCCAAATTAAAGTCCTGGGGCCACAAATGCCCCCGTCCCGGGGCCCTTTGGTTTTACATAGACTTAAATAGAGATAATCTTTGAAAATCTTCTTCTCTAAAACAGCAAGGCCCAGGTCTTTGATATTTGGTGTGAAGCTTCATCAAGTGGACCTCTATCAATATTGTTTAAATTAAGGCCCTGTGGCCAAAAATGCCCCCGCCCCGGGGCCATTTGGTTTTGCCTAGGCTTATGTAGGGAATATCTTTAAAAAAATCTTCTTCTCTGAAACCGGAAGGACGATGTTTTGATATTTGGTGTGTAGCTTCATCTTGTGGACCTTTGCCAAGACTGTTCAAATTATAGCCTTTGTTGATATTTGGTATGAAGCTTCACCCCTTTTAGACCTCCCCCGACATTATGCACATTATAGCCCTGGGGCCAATAATGGCCCTCCCCGTGCCCACTTGTTATGCTATGGATCAGGTGAGCGATCCAGGGCCATCATGGCCCTCTTGTTTCAGCACTATAACGCCTTCTGATTCGCGTTACTACGCCTTTTCTTTCGCGTTATTACGCCTTTCTTGTGCGTTACTACGCCTTTTGATTCGCGTTACTACGCCTTTTGATTCGCGTTAGTACGCCTTTAATTGCGTTACTACGCCTTTTTGCGTTACTACGCCTTTCTTTTGCGTTACTACGCCTTTTTTCGCGTTACTGCACCTTTCTTTGGCGTTATTACGCCTTTTGATTCGCGTTACTACGCCATTCTTTTGCTTTACTACACCTTTTTTCGCGTTACTACACCATTCTTTTGCGTTACTTCGCCTTTTGATTCGCATTACTACGCCTTTTTATTGCGTTACTACGCCTTTTTCGCGTTAATACGCCTTTATTTTGCGTAACTACGCCTTTATTTTGCGTTTCTACGCCTTTCGTTTGCGTTACTACGCCTTTTTTCGCGTTATTGCGCCTTTCTTTTGCGTTACTACGCCTTTTGATTCGCGTTCCTACGCCATTCTTTTGCGTTACTACGCCTTTTTTCGCGTTACTACGCCTTTTGTTTCGCGTTACTACGCCTTTATAAAATTTTATTTTCTCATACCTGAGCCTATTAGGCTTTCGTAGTATAGCTATAAATAGTGAATAATAAAATATTCGACAGTCGTTATATTATTCAATTGTTGCCCTTGTGTAAGGGGATCATCACTACCAGTGCAGTTGTGCTTTTGAGCAGTGACGTCAGAGGGGAATATAACAGGAAGTCGCCCTTCATGTGGCATGCTCTCTACCAGTCAGAATTCTCGAATACCTTAGCATATAAATGAGGTATTATAACATTCCATATCCGCGCGCTCATTGATATTGCACGCTTAGTCGGATACCCTCGAATTTCACCGTAAGGTAACGTTGTGTCTGATGACATCTTAGAGCAATGACGTCACGCGAATAATTTGTTACGCACGCGTACATAGGCTGACAAAATGAACATTTTGAGACCAAAAAAAAAAAAAAATACTGATTATGATGCAAAATATTTAAAGCTATAGAAGAAAAGGATTATTGCACTTAGTCGATTTTTTTTTCTTTTTGCCGCGTTTTTCGGCGATATCTTCATTTTTGATTTTTGATCAATACATCCAGCGAGAAAGTTTTAAGGATTCAGCCTGCTGAGTGGTATACTTTTTGCTCTAATCAGATGGACTTTTTATAATCTTTGAATTTTTCGTTAAAAATTAAGTCCAATTCTGTCAATGTAAACTGTCTATATATGCATACATCTAAATTCCCGTGCAGCCAACGAAACGTCCAACTAAAGGGACGTTGTACAAATCATTAGAGTGTTGACGGTCAAAAACATGAAAATCGTAGTTTTTGGGCGGCAAACCATTTGTAAAGACAACGCAGATCATTCGCCTTTCACCTATATTGTTAAATATATAAAACATTCTACAGAAGTCATTGCGATATTTTGTTTCACTTTGGTTTAAACAGTATTTATTGAATGGCAATACCATACATTGAACAATACAAGCAAAATGAGAACAGGATTTGACAGAAAGCCCTTTGGCTTATATTGGTCATCTCCTGTAAAGATAACGTGGAATCTACTGCATCGTTGAATGGCTATACCAAAGGTAAGTAGGATGTGTCAGTAACAGTTAGGGTTGTGATAAAGAGAGAGAGAGAGAGAGAGAGAGAGAGAGAGAGAGAGAGAGAGAGAGAGAGAGAGAGAGAGAGAGAGAGAGAGAGAGAGAGAGAGAGAGAGAGAGAGAGAGATCAGGTTAAGATAGCAGAAGGAAAAAACAAAAAGAAAAGAAACGGCTGTATTCCCTGGTTCCTAGGGAATAAGTCAAGATACTTGTTAAATACGAAGCAATTATTTTGTGGTAACGGGGCATGTCATTGGTGCTGCATAAATCTGCCTGACTTAACAATAAATTCTTGCACTTGAAGGAACAATGTTTCGTTCTCGTGATTATTTGCAGACTCTTTTCCATACAGGAGCTCCCTTACTGAGTAATGGGAAAGATTAGCTGGCAAATAAGATCTTCGGTCGGCTGCGAAACGAGGGCAAATGAAAAAGAAGTGATACGCACTTTCGAAGCCGCCACATTGACAGGATGGGCTGTCTACTATGTTTTTACGGTATAACTCCGAATTGAGAGAACTGCACTGCATTCTCAGTCGTGCATGGAGGATTTGACCTATTCGTGATCCTACGTTATAAAATTTTGGAGGTCTTCTTAAGTTTCTGTTCAGTAGATATTTAAATGATGCTACAGAAGAAGCCTGCTTTGTTGCTTCAGGTAAGTTGTTCCATGCTTGGATGACAGAGGGAAAGTAGGAAGCTCTGAAGAGGTTCGTGTTAGCCCGAAATGTCTGGAAGTGGTCAGCATTTCTAAGATTATATGATGACGCTTCATGTACAAGTGGCGGTAAAAGGTCGACAAGATAGTCGGGGGTTAGGCCATGTGAGACTTTATAAATATAAGGAGTTTGTGCTTGTTTCTCCTTTCCTGAAGTGACTCCCAACCTAGTTCAGAGTACAATCTGTCAAGGCTGCATAATTTTGTAGCACCACTGATTATTCTTGTAGCCTCGTTGTGAATAGCGTCTAGTTGTTTTTTGTTTGCGTTCGAACTGTTGTCCCAAACGGAATCGCTGTATTCTATCAAAGGTCGTATGTATGCAAAGTACATTTTCTCTAGTGATTTACGGCTTACTCGTAATTTGATAACTCGAAATAAGTTTAGTCTTGTCCATGCACTTTTGGAAATGTTCTCTATATGATTAGTCCATTCGCAGTTGTTTGAAAATGTAAGACCAAATTGCTTATGCAGGTTGGTTTCTTTGAGTATTGTATTATTCATCAGAAGAGGAGGATGTATTACGGGATTTCGTTTTCTCGTTATTAAAAATGAGAATGTTTTGTTGGCGTTGAAGTTAACAAGCCAATCCTCTGCCCATTCGGATATGAACTGCAAGTTCGAATTCAATAGTCTAGCGGCAGTACTGGGACATTCCACGATAAAGGCTGGTGTCGTCTGCGAAGAGTCGTATCGAACAGCCTATTCTGGTAACAATATCATTGGTGAAAATTAGAAACAGCAGTGGTCCCAAAATAGATCCTTGGGGAACACCCGCAAGATTCTGAGGTCTGGCCATTAAGCACAACACGTTGTCTTCGCTCGGAAAGATAACTAGAAAACCACTTTAAAATAACCTCTGAGCAGCCTATGCCTGGACGTTTGTGGAGGAGACCTTTGTGCCAGACTCTGTCGAAGGCTTTGCTGATGTCGCAAAACATAACTCGAACTTCTTTCCCACTATCTACAGCTTGACAGAAATGATGGTAGGTGTGTATTAGTTGGTATGTTGTAGAATCCCCTGGTGCAGTGGAGTTAGGATTTGGTGATGAACAATATAATTGTAGAGATACTTGTTAACACAGCGCTCCATCACTTTGCCAGAAAGGCTAAGCAGGGAAATAGGTCTATAGTTGCCAGGATTAGTTTTGTCGTCTTTCTTGTGTATGGGTGTAAGATTAGCAGCTTTCCAAAGAGAAGGGAAGTACCCCTGTTGGAGGGAACGATTAAATACTGTAGAAGATGGATTTGTAAGGCACCTTCTTTTAGAAGACGGGGGCTGACTAAATCAGGACAACAGGACTTGGTGATGTCAAGTCGTTTTAGGACGTCACTGACGTCCTGTTCCGTATGACCATAGATTCTAAGGTATGTTCAATTTGGAATGTAAACATTGCAAACTAGCATGTTTTTTTTTTTTTTTTTTTTTTTTTTTTTGAATGACCCACATAATTATCCGTCAGTCATGCACTGAACAGACGACAAATCGTCAAACCACGCCGTCAAGGCGGGACCAGTGGAAACAGAAAATTTCACGCAAGCTTGGAATTTCTGAAATCTCCATCTGATTACCGGTCTGCTCATATAAATTAGGGGCATGGAACCTTTTTGAGAAGTTGGCGGAGCTTCTCCTCTGCCACTTTTCCGCTTGATGTGTCGATCAAAAATAAAGAAGTTTTCACCGAAAAACGCGGCAAAAAAGATAAAATATCCACTTGACCCGACTCGGGGACAATATTCCTAAATATCGGTGTAAATAATAACATGAAATCCCATTAACATAGTTGTTTGAAGCTGTCCTTGAATATACCAGAAGCAATACGATCGCGTTTGAAAAGTTTATACGGAGTGGGGACGCCGGGTTTTCACTTGACCTGGGTAGATGTATCTTCTCTAATGCCCGTGGGAATTGCAACATTTGAAAAAATTACAAAGAAAGATCACTTCCTTCCAAGACAACAATAAAACTCCATAGTGCGAAGAACAACCTGAAGGCAATGGTAAGGAATCGATACGATTACCCTACAGCACCCATCCAAATATCGATAGAAATACCCCAATCCACATATCCATGAATCGATACAGTTACCCTACGCCAACCATCCAACAATCGATACAATGACCCTACCACATCCATCCAAGAATCGATACAATTATCATACACCACACATCCAAGGATCGATACAATTACCTTGCGCCACAATCCAAGAATCAATACAATTACCCTACGCCACCATCCAAGAATCGATACAATCACCTAAAGCTACCCATCCAACAATCGATACAGTCTCACTACACCACCATCCAGGAATCAATACAATTACCCTACACCACACATCCAATAATCGATACAATTACCCTACGCCACCATCCATGAATCAATACAATTACCCTATGCCACCCATCCAAGGATCGATACAATTATCCTACTCCACCATCCAAGAATCAATACAATTACCCTACGCCACCATCCAAGAATCGATACAATTACCCTATTATACCAACAATCCAAGAATCGATACAATTACCCTACACCACCCATCCAAGAATCGATACAATTACCCTACACCACCAATTCAAGAGGCGATACAATTACCCTACACCACCCTTCCAAGAATCGGTACAATTACCCTATACCACCCATCCAAGAATCAATACAATTACCCTATACCACACATCCAAGAATTGATACAATTACCCTACGCCGCCATCCAAGAATCGATACAATTACCCTACGCCAACCATCTAACAATCGATACAATCACCCTACACCACCCATCCAAGAGTCGATACAATTAGCCTACACCACCCATCCAAGAATTGATACAATTACCGTACGATACAATAAAATACAATATATTTTATTTCCAATCAAGGACCCTCTCGGGTAGATAATAAAATGTTAAAACATATTATTTGATTTAAAAAAAAAAAAAAAAACAATGATGATGATGATAAGGTGAAATGTATGAATGAGTGAACGAAGCCGACGGCCTATATAGATCTATACATTCAAGAATAAGATTTTTAATGCACATTAGAAGTTTTATGTCTTTTTTCAAAACAACAATATATATAGGAACTAAGTGCCATCAAAAGGGACTGGTCTTCTTGTATTAAAATCCATTTACATTTGTCAATATTATTTAGACTTGCAAAATTGCTGTTACTGTTTGCGAACTTTTGGAATAGCTTAGCCCTTTCAACATCATAAAACAAACACTGTGACAAGAAATGAACTTCATCTTCAATTGCGTTATGATTACAGGATCTTCATAAACTTTCCTCTCTAGTCAAAGACCCTTTTTTGGAATATCTACCGCTTTCAATCAAGAGATTATGATCACTAATTCTTAGTTTACATATAGCTTTACGCAAATTAAATTGTTGTATATTCAAGTATGGTTCTCGACAGAACTTACTTTTCAAGGTAAAATAAAAGTCAAGCTTTCCATCCAACAATTTCTTTTCCCTTTCATGCCTCCAGAATGATTCAAATTTCTTCATCAAACCCCTTTTAACAATAGCTATCAACTGATTTTCCCCAAGGTTTCTTCAAGCACAAATATTTAGGTTAAGCAACTTAGGAATATTAACCGCTGATGTAAACCAGGTTTGAACCCCCTTGCTATGCAATTCTTTAGTCAAATCATATGCCTGTTTTAGCAGACCATCTGTTAGATTTTCAAGTCTATACAAATATTTTACAATCGACAGAATAATAGACAGGTACATCGGAAAACGGCCAGTTTCAGACAGAACTGCTATATTAGAAGAATAATTGTTAACGCCTAGTATATACTTTAAATATTTTACCTGTGACTTGTCTGCAATGTTATTCTTAAAAATGACTTCAAATGGAAATATATTATCTTTTTTACAAGCAGCAATGTTGGTTTTAAAAGCACCCCATATTTCTGACCCATACATAACTATAGGTTTGATGAGATGGTCATATAAATGTATAGTAGTATTGATGCTCGGTTCACCTGAAGTGATTGTTTTAGTTAGCTTGAATGAGGCTTTAGTGGATCTTTTAAACCACCCATTCAAGGAAGTCATCATGTACGCCGCCAACCAGGAATCAATGCAAATACCCCATGCCACCATCCAAGAATCGATACAATTACCCTACACCACCCATCCATGAATCAATACAATTACCCTACGCCACCATCCAAGAATCGATACAATCACCCTACGCCACCAATCCAAGAATCGATACAATTACCCCACACCAACCATCATAGAATCAATACAATCACCCTACACCACCCATCAAGAATCGATACAATTATCCTACACCACCCATCCAAGAATCAATACAATTACCCAAAACCCGATATCCAAGAATCGATACAATCGACCAACACACTCATCCAAGAATCAATACAATTACCCTATCTATGATTGGATACAATCACCCTACATCACCCATCTAAGAATTGATACAATTACCCTACACAACCCATCCAAGACTCAATACAATCACCCTACGCCACCCATCGAAGAATCGATACAATCACCCTACGCCACCCATCCAACAATCGTTTCAAATACCCTACGCCACAATCCAAGAATCAATACAATTACCCTACGCCACCATCCAAGAATCAATACAATTACCCTACACCACCCATCCAAGAATCGATACAATTACCCTACACCACCCATCCAATCATCAATATAATCACCCTACGACACCATCCAAGTATCAATACAATTAACCTACACCAGCTACATGAAAGTCGTAACAAAGGAAAGAAGCATAGCCTGATAAATCCCCGCCTATGGTGGGATTCGAACTCGGGCCGCTCGAGTGAGAGTCCAGAGCTCTAACCGCTGAGCCAAAGAGTCGACTCCCTGGCGCCGTTGTCAGAGAGTGGTGATACACCTATAAGCTATGCATGTAGATAACTGAAGGGAGGCAACTTGAACCCCCACTTCAAGGAAGTCATAATGTATGAGCCCCCAGCTTACGACATGAAAGTCGTAACAAAGGAAAGAAGCAAAGCCCATCAAAATCCCCGGGGATTCGAATTCGGGCCGCTCGGGTGAGAGTCCAGAGCTCTAACCGCTGAGCCAAAGAGTCGACTCCTTGACGCAGTTGTCAGAGAGTTGTGATAAATATATAAGCTATGCATATAGATAACTGAAGGGAGGCAATGCGATCCTTAACAAAGAATCGATACAATCAGCCACATCCCGTCCAAGAATGAACAAAATTACCCTACACCACCCATCCAATAATCAATACAATTACCCTGCACCACCCATCCAAGAATCGATACTGTTAGCCTACGTCACCCATCCAAGAATCGATACAATAACCCTACACCATCCATCCCATAATCAATACAATTACCTTACCCCACCCAGCCAAGAATCGATGCAATTACCTTACACCACCCAGCCAAGAATCGATAAAATTACCCTACACCATCCATCCAAGAATCGATACAATTACCCCTCATCACCCGTCCAAGAATCAATACAATTATCCTTTGCGACCATCCAAGAATCGATACAATTACCCTACACCACCAATCCAATAATCGATACAATTACCCTACGCCACCATCCAAGAATCGATACAATTTCCCTTCAACACACATCCAAGAATCAATACAATTATAATACATCACCCCTAAAACAACCGATACAATCAAACTACGCCATCTATCCAAGAATCGATACAATCCCCCACACCACCCATCCAAGAATCGATACAATCACCCCACACCACCCATCCAAGAATCAATACAACCCCCTATCACCACCCATCCAAGAATCAATACGATAAGCCTACACCACCCATCTAAGAATCGATACAATCACGCTGCACAACCCATCCAAGAATCAATACAATTCTCCTACACCACCCATCTAAGAATCGATACAATCATGCTACACAACCCATCCAAGAATCAATACAAATATCCTACACCACCCTATGCCACCCATCCAAGAATCAATACAAATATCCTACACCACCCTACGCCACCCATCCAAGAATCGATACAATCATCCCAGACCACCCATCCAAGAATCAATACAATAACCCTACGCCACCCATCCAAGAATCGATACAATCACCCTACGCCACCCATCCAAAATTCGATACAATCACCCTACGCCACCCATCCAAGAATCAATACAATCACCCCACACCATCCATCCAAGAATCAATACAACCCCCTTTCACCACCCATCCAAGAATCAATACAATTACCCTACACCACCCATTTAAGAATCGATACAATCACGCTACACAACCCGTCCAAGAAATAATACAATTATCCTACACCACCCATCTAGGAATCGATACAATCACGCTACACAACCCATCCAAGAATCAGTACAATATTTCTACACCACCCATCCAAGAATCGACACAATAACCCTACACCATCCATCCAAGGATCCATTCAATTACCCTACACCACCCAACCTAGAATCGATACAATTACCCTGAACCACCTACCCAAGAATCGATGCATTTACCCTACACCATCCATACAAGAATCGATAGTATAACCCCAATCCGCATATCAATGAATCGATAAAATTTCCCCTACACCACCTATTTTAGATTCGATACAATGACTATACACCATCCAGCCAAGAATCGTTACAATTACCCCACAACACCCATCCAAATTCGATGCTATCACCCTAAACCATCCGTCCAAGAATCGACAAAATTACCCTACACCACCCATCCATCCACCCAAGAATAGTTACAATTACCCTACACCATTCATCCAAGAATCGATACAATTACCCTAAGTCATTCATCTAAGAATCGACACAATTCCCCCACACCAACCATCCAAGAATCGATACAATCACCCTACACCACCTTGCCAAGAACCAATACAATTACCTTACACCACCCAGCCAAGAATCGATACAACTACCCTACACCATCCATCCAAGAATCGATACAATTACCCCTCATCACCCATCCAAGAATCAATACAATTATCCTATGCGACCATCCAAGAAACGATAAAGTTACCCTACACCACCCATCCAATAAACGATCGATACAATTACCCTACGCCACCATCAAAGAATCGTTACAATTACCCTACACCACCCATCCAAGAATCGATACAGTTTCCCTTCAACACCAATCAAAGAATCAATACAATTACCATACATCACCCTTCAAACAACCGATACAATCAAACTACGTCACCTATCCAAGAATCGATACAATCACCCCACACCACCCATCCAAGAATCGATACAATCACCCTACGCCACCCATCCGAGAATCGATACAATCCCCCCACACCACCCATCCGAGAATCGATACAATCACCCTACGCCACCCATCCAAGAATCGATACAATCACCCCACACCACCCATCCAAGAATCAATACAACTACTCTACATCACCCATCTAAGAATTGATACAATCACGCTATATAACCCATCCAAGAATCAATACAATTATCCTACACCACCCATCTAAGAAACGATGCAATCACGCTACACAATCCATCCAAGAATCAATACAATTATCCTACACCACCCTACGCCACCCATCCAAGAATCGATACAATCACCCCACACCACCCATCCAAGAATCAATACAATTACCCTACGCCACCCATCCAAGAATCGATACAATCACCCTACGCCACCCATCCAAAATTCGATACAATCACCTAACGTCACCCATCCGAAATTCGATACAATCACCATATACCACCCATCCAAGAATCAATAGAACCCCCTTTCACCACCCATCTAAAAATCAATACAACTACCCTACATCACCCATCTAAGAATCGATACAATCACGCTACACAACCCATCCAAGAATCAATACAATTATCCTACACCACCCATCTAGGAATCGATATAATCACGCTACACAGCCCATCTAAGAATCAATACAATTTTCCTACACCACCCATCCAAGAGTCGACACAATTACGCTACACCACCAATCCAAGGATCGGTTCAATTATCCCACACCACCCTGCCAAGAATCGATACAATTGCCCGACAGCACGCAGACAAGAATAGATACAGTTACCCTTGACAACCCGCCAAAGAATCGATTCAATTACCCAACAAACCCAATCCAGAATCGATACAGTTACCTACACCATCCATCCTAGGATTGATTCAATTACCACACACCACCCAACCTAGAATCGATACAATTACCCTGAACCACCTACCCAAGAATCGATGCATTTACCCTACACCACCCATACAAGAATCGATAGTATAACCCCAATCCGCATATCCATGAATCGATAAAATTTCCCCTACACGACATATCTTAGATTCGATACAATGACCATACAACATACAGCCAAGAATCGATACAATTGCCCCACAACACCCATCCAAGAATCGATGCTATCAACCTAAACAATCCGTCAAAGAATCGACAAAATCACCCTACACCACCCATTCATCCATACAAGAATCGATACAATTACCCTACATCGCCCATCAAAGAATCGACACAATTACCCTGCACCATTCACCCAAGAATCGATACAATTACCCTACATCAGCCATCCAAGAATCGACACAATTACCCCTAACCAACCATCCAAGAATCAACACAATTATCCCACACCAGCCATCCAAGAATCGACACAATTACCCTACACCATTTATCCAAAAATCGATACAATTACCCTACACCATTCATCCAAGAATCGACACAATTACTCCACAACACCCATCCAAGAATCGATGCTATCACCCTAAACCATCCGTCCAAGAATCGACAAAATCACCCTACACCACCCATTCATCCAAACAATAATCGATACAATTACCCTACATCGCCCATCAAAGAATCGACACAATTACCCTACACCATTCATCCAAAAATCGACACAATTACCAAACACAAGCCATCCAAGAATCGATCCAATTACCCCACACCAGCCATCCCAGAATCGATACAATTACCCCGCACCAGCCATCCAAGACTCGATACAATTACCCCATACCGGCCATCCAAGAATCGATACAATTACCCCACACCAGCCATCCAAGAATCGATACAATAACCCCACACCAGCCATCCAAGAATCGATACAATTACCCTATACCAAACATCAAATAATCGACACAATTACCTTACACAATTCATCAAAGAATCGACACAATTACCCCACACCAGCCATCCAAGAATCGATACAATTACCCTACACAATTCATCCAAGAATCGACACAATTACCCAACACCAACCTTCCAAGAATCGATACAATTACCCCACACCAGCCTTCCAAGAATCGATACAATTACCCCACACCAGCCATCCAAGAATCGATATAATTACCCTACACCATTCATCCAAGAATCGACACAATTACCCCACACCAGCCATCCAAGAATCGATACAATTACCCCACACCAGCCATCCAAGAATCGATACAATTACCCTACACCAGTCATCCAAGAACCGATACAATTACCCCACGCCAGCCATCCAAGAATCGGTACAATTACCATACACCACTCATACAAGAATCGATACAATTACCCTACACCATTCATCCAAGAATTGACACAATTACCCTACACCAATCATCCAAGAATCGATACAATTACCCCACACAGCCATCCAAGAATCGATACAATTACCCCACACCAGCCATCCAAGAATCGATACAATTACCCAACACCAGCCATCCAAGAATCGATACAATTACCCCACAGCAGCCATCCAAGAATCGATAAAATTACCCTACACCATTCATCCAAGAATCGATACAATTACCCTACACCATTCATCCAAGAATCGACCCAATTACCCTACACCATTCATCCAAGAATCGATACAATTACCCCACACCAGCCATCCAAGAATCGATAAAATTACCCCACACCAGCCATCCAAGAATCGATACAATTACCCTATACCACTCATCTAAGAATCGACACAATTACCCTGCACCATTCATCCAAGAATCGATACAATTACCCCACACCAGCCATCTAAGAATCGATACAATTACCCCACACCAGCCATCAAAGAATCGATACTTTTACCACACACCAGCCATCCAAGAATCGATACAATTACCCCACACCAGCCATACAAGAATCGATACAATCACCCTACGCAGCCCATCCAAGAATCGATACAAGTAACCTATATCACCAATCCATCAATCGATACAGTCACGCTATACCACACATCCATGAATCAATACTACTACCCTACACCACCTATCCATGAATCGATACAATCACCCAACATCCCCATCCAATAATCGATACAATTACCGTACACCACCTATCCAAGAACAGATACAATTTCACTACACCACCCATCCAAGAATCAATACAATTACCCTACAACACCCATCTAAAATCGATACAATCACCTTACGCCACAGATCCAACAATTGATACAATCACCCTACACCAGGCATCCAACAATCAACATAATCGCCCTACACCACTTATCCAAAAATCGATAAAATTACCCTACGCCACCCATCCAAGAACCAATACGATGACCCTACACAACCAATTCAAAAATCAATACAATCACCTTACACCACCCATCCAACAATCGATACAGTCACCATACACCACCCATCCATGAATCAATACAATAACTCTACACCACCCATCCAAGAGTAATTATAATTACCCTACACCAACCATCTAACAATCGATACAGTCACCATACACCACCCATCCAAGAGTCAATACAATTACACTACACCAACCATCCAAGATCCGATACAATCACCTACGGCACCCATCTAAGAATCAGTACAATTACCATTCACCACCCTTCTAAGAACCTATACAATCACCTTACGCCACCCATCAAACAACCGATACCATCACCCTACCCCACACATCCAACAATCGATACAATCACCCTACCCCAACGATCCGAGAATCATTACAATTACCCCACACCACCAATCCACTAATCGACACAATCACCCTACACGACCCATTCAAGAATCGATACAATCACCCTACGCCGCCAATCCAAGAATCGATACAAGTACCGACACCACCCATCCAACAATCGTTACAATCACCCTACCCCACCCTTCCAAGAATCAATACTATTACCCCACACCACCCATCCAAGAACCGATACAATCACCCTACGCCACCCATCCAACAACCGATACAATCACCCTACACCACCCATCCAACAATCGATTCAATTACCCTACACCACCCCGCCCACTGGGGCTTGAATAAATAAATGGACTGAATGATGCTTCCACGCATATCTGAATCCGGCCCGCACACGAGTACTGGTAAATCGCTTACAGGATCTAAGCCTGCCCAGGCAATGCAGTGCGAGTCGGACCGTCCATGCTTATAAACCCTATTGGTTTCATTTGGTGACAGGGCTTGAGATTTCTTTTCATCTCAATTTCGGGTAAAAGTCTCACACAATTGGAAGCAACGTCTCGTAAATGACCTTCATTGTGTTGTCGGGGACGTTAAACATCAAATCAAACAATACCCTACACTACTTAGACAGGAATTGTTACAATTGCCTTACACCCACCCCAAGAATCGATACAATTACCCCACGTCATCCATCCAAGTATCAATACAATTATCCTACACCACCCATCCAAGAGTCGATACAATTACCCTACACCACCCATCCAAGAATCAATACAATTACCCTACGCCACCCATCCAAGAATTAATACAATTACCCTACACCACTCATCCAAGAGTCAAAACAATTACCCTTCACCACCCATCCAAGAATCAACACAATCACCCCAGACCACCCATCCAAGAATTAATACAATTACCCTACACCACCCATCCAAGAATCAACACAATTACCCTACACCACCCATCCAAAAATCGATACATTTACCCCACACAACCCATCCAAGAATCAACACAATAACCCTACACCACCCATCCAAAAATCGATACATTTACCCCACACAACCCATCCAAGAATCAACACAATAACCCTACACCACCCGTCCAAAAATCGATACAATTACCCTACACCACCGATCCGATAATCTATACATTGACCTCACACAACCCATCCAAGAATCGATAAAATTACCCTACACCATCTTGCCAAGAATCGATACAATAACCCTACACCACCCATCCAAGAATCGATACAATTACCCTACACCACCCATCCAAATATTGATACAATAACCCTACACCACCCATCCAAGAATCAATACAATTACCCTTCACAACACATCCAAGAATTGATACAATGGCCCTACACCACCCATCCAAGAATCAATACAATTACCCCACATCACCCATCCAAGGATCGACACAATTACCCTACACCACCCATCAAAGAATCGATGCAATTGCCCTACAGCACCAATCCAAGTATCGAAAAAATTACCCTACACCATCCTGCTAGAATCGATATAATTAACCTATACCACCCATCCAAGAATTTATACAGTGACCCCACCCCACCCATCCAAGAATCAATTCAATTACCCTACACCATCAATCCAAGAGTCGATACAAATGCCCTACATCACCCATCCAAGAATCGATACACTGACCCTACCCTACCCATCCAAGAGCCATACAATTACCCTACACCACCCATCCAAGAATCAATACAATTACCCTACACCACCCATCCAAGAATCAATACAATTACCCTACACAGCCCATCCAAGAATCGGTACAAATACCCTACGCCGCCCATCCAAGTGTCGATACAATTACACTACACCACCCATCCAAGAATACATACAATCCCCCATACCATCCATCCAAGAATCGATACAATTACCCTAAGTCACCTACCCGAGTGTCGATACAAATACCTTGCACCACCCACCAAAGTGTCGATACAATTACCCTACACCACCCATCAAAGAATCAATACAATTACCCTACACCACCCATCAAAGAATCGAAACAATTACCCTACACCACCCATCCAAGAAACGATACAATTACCCTACACCACCTATCCAAGAATCAATACAATCACCCTACACCACCCATCCAAGAATCAATAAAATTACCCTACACCACCCATCCAAGAATCGATACAATTACCCTACGCTACCAATCCAAGTGTCGATGCAATTACCCTACACCACCTATCCAAGAATCAATACAATTACCCTACACCACCCATCCAAGAATCGATACAACTACCCTACACCACCCATCCAAGATTCAATACAATTACCCTACACCACCCATCCAAGAATCGATACAATTACCCTACACCACCCACACAAGTGTCAATACAATCACGCTACACCACCCATCCAAGAATCAATACAATCACCCTACACCACCCATCCAAGAATCGATACAATTACCCTACACTACCCATCCAAGAATCGATACAATTACCATACGCCACCCATCCAAGAATCGATACAATTATCCTACACCACCCATCCAAGTGTCGATACAATTGCCCTACACCACCCATCCAAGAATCGATACAATTACTCTACGCCACCCATCCAAGAATCAATACAATTACCCTACACCGACCCAGCCAAGAATCGATACAATTACCTTACCCCACACAGCGAAGAATCGATACAATGGCCCTACCCTACCCATCCAAGAATCGATACATTGACCCTACCCCACCCATCCAAGATAGCACAAACAAAATGCAACGTCAAAATGATTAACCCTTTTTTGCGAATGGAATCTTCCTCTATATATATATAGCAAATTTTCATTTTAAAATATAGGGGTGCCAGGTTGTGTTTTGCCTAAAAATATTTGGAAATGGCTAAGTTTTTGCAAACAGTTTAGGCCCTGATCACACGCCGCATTCTGTTGCGTCTGAACTGGGCCTGCACTGTTAGCCGATTACCCATTTTGGTGTATCCAGTACATAATTGGTGAAAACAGAACAAAAAGAAAAAGTCTTCCCCAAAAATGGCCAAACGAATATCCAAGATTGAAGTTATTACCTTGACACGCTTGCAAAAATAATAAAACATATCGGAAGCACTGTGTGTGTGTGTGTGTGTGTGTGTGTGTGTGTGTGTGTGTGTGTGTGTGTGTGTGTGTGTGTGTGTGTGTGTGTGTTTGTGTGTGTGAATTCGGGTTTAACGTCGCTTTCAACAATTTTTCAGTCATATCACGACGGTGTTCGGTTGCGACAGGGAGCTCAATGCTCACTTTTATTTATAGTGCTGCTTCACTGAAGTATCATGTCCCAGACACATTACATGATACCACACCCAGTCACATTATCCTGACACTGGGTCGACCAGTCCTAGCTCTGCCCCGTAAATCTGAGTGCCAAGCGAGGAGCAGCTAGTACCATTTTTAACGACTTTGGTATGTCGCGGCCCGGGATCGAACCCGTGACCTCCCGTTCCCCGGAGCGGACACTATACCAACTGAGCTATCGGGACCGGTATATCGGAAGCACTGCCTTGAAACAGTTGTTAAAATGTCACAGCAGTGTGTTGGGGGAGTTGGGGAGCTTAAAACGAATTTGCCTGTGACCAAACCCTTGCACTTATGGCTGGTATAGCCAGACAGTATGTATTTGAAAAAAATAATAATAACAATGAAATAACTTGTAAGGAAGAGTCGACCGCGTAGCTGAAAAGCTCAGTCGGAATAGTGCTCGTGACGTAAGCCAGAGGCCTGGTAGTATATATGATTTTTCTCCTCTGCTGTTGAGCAGACGACAAATTGTTGATACTGCTTCCTAGTTTTCCCCGAAAAAGGGACTTGACATCAACAATTTGCGTGAGATATCAGGTCCTTATTTCTGGGGAAAAAGAAGAAAAACATTTCAAAATGTCGGCAGTTGAAAAAATACTCTATATGAAGAACGTGAAAATATGGCCTAGATAATCATTTCTAGAACCGAAAACACATATATTTCAGGATCTCGCCGCATCATTCCACTTTGAAGCCAAAAAACAAATGACTGGTCCGACTGGTCAGCTCTTGCAACTCTCTCTCTCTCTCTCTCTCTCTCTCTCTCTCTCTCTCTCTCTCTCTCTCTCTCTCTCTCTCTCTCTCTCTAACTCTCTCTTTTTCTGGGGAAAAAGAAGAAAAACATTTCAAAATGTCGGCAGTTGAAAAAATACTCTTTATGAAGAACGTGAAAATATGGCCTAGATAATCATTTCTAGAACCGAAAACACATATATTTCAGGATCTCGCCGCATCATTCCACTTTGAAGCCAAAAAACAAATGACTGGTCCGACTGGTCGGCTCTTGCAACTCTCTCTCTCTCTCTCTCTCTCTCTCTCTCTCTCTCTCTCTCTCTCTCTCTCTCTGCTCTTGCAACTCTCTCTTTTTCTGGGGAAAAAGAAGAAAAACATTTCAAAATGTCGGCAGTTGAAAAAATACTCTATATGAAGAACGTGAAAATATGGCCTAGATAATCATTTCTAGAACCGAAAACACATATATTTCAGGATCTCGCCGCATCATTCCACTTTGAAGCCAAAAAACAAATGACTGGTCCGACTGGTCGGCTCTCTCTCTCTCTCTCTCTCTCTCTCTCTCTCTCTTTCTCTGTCTCTCTCTCTCTCTCTCTCTCTCTCTCTCTCTCTCTCTCTCTCTCTCTCTCTCTCTCTCTCTCTCTCTCTCTCTCTCTCTGCGTATGTGCGCTTTCGTGCCCTATTAGGTGTGTGTTGGACAAATCAAATCCGTGATAAACAGGAAATGACGGCTGCATATCCTTGAATTTGACAACACTGTTATACCTAGTATTATTATTACAAATGGAAAATCCAGTATGTATGTCACTTCCCGACATAGTATTGTCAATAAATAACCTAGAAAAGAATAAACCCTACAAGATTACATGTCCGGCCATGGAAAGCCAGATCATACTGAACGCTCATGTTGTCAATCGAATCAGTCCACCGTTTTTCCACAGTATAGAAACTCATGCGAGCAGCGAAGACTCAGATCAGACTGCGCAGCGCACATGCGCAGTCCCTTGTTATGCTATATAATGATAAGCTAGGTCTTGCTTCGCTAGGTATTATACAATTGTGTCTGGTAGTCAATTGAGCCTATTCATGAGCGCTCTTCCATATCAAGTTTTAATAACCACTTTGGTACAAACGGACGTACGTACTTTTGTTTTGTTTGTTTGATTCGAGGTTTAACGTCCCCGTCAACACTGTAAAGGTCATTTTGGAGACGTTGCTTCCAATTTTGTGGGACTTTTACCCGACATTGAGATGAAATGACATCTCAAGCCCTGTCGTCCAATGAAACCAATAGGGTTTATAAGCATGGACGGTCCGACTCTCACCGCTTTGCCTGGGCAGGCTCAGATCCTCTAAGCGGTTTACCAGTACTCGTGTGCGGGTCGGATTCAGCTCTGCGTGGAAGCATCGTGCAGCCCAAATATTTCTTCAAGCCCCGATGGGCGGGGGCAGGGACGTACGTACTTATCGCAAGGTGAATAGGAACAGTCTCGCCAGCACATTTGCTGCCCACAGACATGAAGATGAGACTGTGAGAGGAATACAGTGACACTTTAATGGCTCGAACACCGATTCCTCGTTTACCATGGCTGATTCCTCGTTTACCATGCCTGATTCCTGGTTTACCATGCCTGATTCGAACTAGTTCTTTGGTTTCTGTCGCATTTATCCCGTAGCTGGTCACTTGTGAGACGCCAAGTTCTGCAACGGAAGGTCAGGTGGTTTTTCTCCGGGTACTCCGGTTTTCGCCCACCTCTCACGGATAAACGATCGGCTCGATATGGGTCAAATAATCTTGAAAGAGCCGTAAAACCAAAACCAAAAAAAAAAAAAAAAATATCCCGTAGCTCTTGTTAACAAGTGAATGAAATTCAGCAAGATTTTTAACTTTCAAAAGGTATGTTGTGTGTACTCATTAGAATGGCCTCTGTGAGGTGATTCTAATGAGTACACACGTCATACCATTATTTTTGTTCGGGTAAAAGTCCCACAAAATAGGAAGCAGCGTCTCCAAAATGACCTAAATAGTATTGACGGGAACGTTTAACCTCAATTCAAACAAACAAACATCCCTTTATTTTATAGAATCATTCTCCTGACATTACTATAAATAACCATAATTGGCTCGAACAACTCATGTCTCGACAAAGTTAACCGGCCCCGATAGCTCAGTTGGTAGAGTGTCCGCTCCGGGGACACGGGTTCGATTCCGGGGAAGAGCTAGGACTGGTCGACCCAGTGTCAGGATAATGTGACTGGATGTGGTATCATTTAATGTGTCTGGGACATGATGCTTCAGTGAGGCAGCACTATAAAAGTGAGCATTGAGTTCCCTGTCGCAACCAGACACCGTCGTGATATGACTGAAAAATTGTTGAAAGCGACGTTAAACCCGAATTCACACACACATTGTTTCATAGCTGAAAACAAGTATTATGTCATGTGCTTACTTTCGCCAATAAAACCTAAACCGACCTTCATGACAAACCTCCACGATCTCTGTGATCAAACTCCACGGAAGATTGTCGGCATACAGCAGGATCGAATGAATCTTTGATCTTATTTATATCAGTCGAACGCACAGCTCGTCTGCGACTGAGCATCCTGGCTCAAAGGAAAACTTTGTGATTATCACTGTTATTTGTAAAGCATGCACCTGTGAGATACAGAACATTCACGAGTGATCATTTCATATGAGAGTAAACGAAACGAGCCTTCGGCGAGTTTCGTATGTTTCGCTTGAGAATGAAATGACCAGGCGCGTGGGCTGTCCATGACCGTATTTACCCTAGGTATTTGGACACCTCAACTCTTTCCCTAATTGTTCTAAAATTTGAACAAGTACAATACACTATCCGATTTTGTATATTAAAGCACAGGAGCTTGAAGTTCTGTGCATAAGTAGTTTATAAGGTACAAAATCAAAAGCGACACTAAGCCAAAATCAAAAGTGACACTAAGCCATTTGGCTTAGTCTAAGTAAGTGTCACTTTTGATTTTGAACCTTATGAATTACTTATGGACATAACTTCAAGCTCCTGTGATTAAAGTAGCTAGATGAGTTGGCAGTATAGACCATCATGAAATGCCGCGTTTGGTGGCCTCTCATCTGGGTCTACACTGTTTACTCTTCCATATCACGTTTTCATAACCACTACTGTACCAGCTGACACAAACGAACAACCTCTGGAAAAATGTCCTTTTCGCGAGTCTCAGATTTAGAAAAAAGGCTCATTCAGGAAAAACGCTATTCTGTGTGTTTTCACCGTAGGAATGTAGTTATAGCATGACGATAACACACCCGTGCGACATAGAGCATTTTTTCACATCTCCAAAATGGCCATTTTTCTGATGAAAATCCGTGATATTTTTCTTATACATACTGCAGACATAGGTTGTGGGTGCTCGTTAGAACCGCCTCGTTGAGGCGGTTCTAACGAGTACCCACAACCTATGTCTTGGAGCAAAAATAAGTAAAATAATGTATACCCCCGTAAACCCCAGTTTTCTCTATATGAAGTGGGGTAGGGGGGGGGGGGCTTCATTTAACGGACGTGTTCACGTGATGGTTTCTACAACAAGCATTACGTTCTCGCGGACGACATTTTTACGCTTCACAACTGACTTTACATCGCTAGATAACAGCAACATCAGTCAAGAAGGGCAGTTGTCAGTTTCTGCCGAAAGAAAGTGCACTGTACTGGTTAACCGCTTATGTATAAGCCTGCCCAGGAAAAGTGTCGATAGGTAAACTGACCGGCTCAAAAATGACCTAAAATAATGTTGACTGGGATGTTAAACTCCAATACGAACAAACAAACAAAACAGCAACGTCATATGGTAAACATTTTCTTCTATATTAGATGGGAATGTCCAACCTTCGCACAGGGTACAGAAATTCTTATCTCACCCTCTTTATCTCATCCTCCTTATCTCAACCTACTTGCACTATTTGCAAGGCGGGCTGGTAGAGAGAACCGACAAAACTACAACTCAAAATTTGCATTTAGTGCATTAAACTCTCTAAAGATTCAATACGGATTATATTTGTTACATTCTTTCTTCAGTTTATTTCGAAATTTACGTTTTACCATATTTCCCACGAAGCATTATTTATAGTGCTAATATAACGTCATACTTTGCTTTGGCAACGAAACGGAACAACATACATGCGAGAGGTGATCCGGTTCACTGAAACAAACAATCGTAAAGATAATAATTGAATCAAAAAGATAAAGCAATGCTATGCATTTATATATATATCGATACTGTCGTTTTCGGACAGATCCAAACCTCGACTTAGCCTCGGTTCCGGTCGGTATCCCTCGGATTAGACACGACTATATCGAATCCAGACAAATAGGTTCTAACAAGCAATCAAAATATATGCTGATATGCAGAAAAGATAAAATAATGCATACCCTGGTAATATTTTCTCTGTTGAAAAAAAGCGATGCTTGTGAGGGGTTGACGTAATAATGTAGGTAAAAGTGCCGTTCTAATTTGCCAGCCATCCTTAAATCCCATCCCACCCCACCCATTTGACATTCACCTTATTTGCATTATCTGCTGGTTCCTAGTCTGAAGGTTATCCGTGTTGGAAAAACAGATTACCAGACCCCCCTGACCTCGAAAGGTGAGGGGGTCTGGTTACCTTTTTTTCCAATATTGACAATGTGCAAGCTGGGAGCCAGCAAATAATGCAAATATGGTGAATAGAACCTATAGAAGCGATATAAACTATAGTAAGAAAAGGTCATTCAGAACGCAGCCGTCTCAAGTCACCTATAGGAAGTGACACGGAGGCACACACAAAAACAGACGAAACATGAACACTGCAAAAGAACGACCGCCTTGGGAATAACACATTTTTTCTTCCAAATCATTCGTTTAAATATCATCTATCGTGGTTCTAGGCGTTTAATTTGAATTGATATGCAAGCTTTTGTAAAATACGCGTGTAGGACAGGCGGAATAGTTTGTTTTGTTTGATTTAAGATTCAACGTCCCTGTCAACACTGTATAGGAAATTTTGGAGACGTTGTTTCAAATTTTGTGTGAGTTTTTACCGGACATTGAGATGAAATGACATTTCAAACCCTGGCGCCCAATGAAACCAATAGGGTTTATATTATATTCCTAGGCAGGCTTAGAACCTCAAGGCGTGCGGTCGGTGTCAGCTCTGCGTGGAAGCCTCATGCCTCTATTTCTTCAAGCCCCGATGGGCGGTTGTCAATTGCAGTATAGACATAACAGTGAAATAATAATAATAATAATAATAATAATAATAATAATAATAATAATAATAATAATAATATGATTATTAATAATAACAAGAGGCCCATGGGCCACTATGCTCACCAGAGCTCAGGGGGGGGGGGGGCACTGCCCACATGCAGCAGTGTATTTTAATTAACCATGGAAGCCCTGCTCTCAAGGATGCTACAGATAAAATTTGGACCCAATCAGCCTAGTGTCTTCAGAGGTCTGATGTCACTTGAATGTGTTGTTGCAGGACAACATATGACAATTGACAAATTCCCATCTGTGGCAACAATAAGCCTATAAGAACATTATTTAAGGAACATTTCTATGAAACTTTGACAAAATATCTTGAAAGGCATAAATGTCATTGTTCAATTTTCCCCATTATAAGTCGATGGAAACTCTTAATTTGCCATAGCAAACAAACCAAAGAGCCGAATACAGTAAACCAGAGCTCAGGTGGTTACTTCCCAATGGCAGCCATGTATTTTAACATGATATGATTTTAATCTACCAATTACAAAGCCTCCCAAACAAACCTCATACCCAAATGAGCACCCATGTGGACTGTATCTGAAATATTAGGTGTTTAGTAGAGGACCAGGTGTCACTAAATGCATCTTATCAAAAGGAACAGAGACATATATGGTTTAGCGGTGGGGATATGTATGGTTCAAAAGATGTAAGGCCTTTTAAGCAGTGGAGGGATTCGAGCATGGCAGATCCCACAAAAGTCCAAGATTGTTGTCAATGAATGTGTCTTATCATACGGACCAAGAATATATAAGGTTAAAGGGTGGGGATCTGAATGGTTTCTGACATAATTTTTATGAGGCCTTTTATGAAGTGGATGGGAGAGAAATGACCCCTGCGGAGCCCCCAAGACGGGGGGAGAATGAATGTGTCTAATAATAATGAACAATAATATATGTGATTATGGGCGGGGGATTCGAATGGGTTTTGAGGTATATGGCCTATTATGAAGTGGAGTCATATCACAAGGAACAAGAACATATATGGTTAAGGGGTGGGGATCTGAACGGTTTCTGAGATGTATGGCTTTTAATGAAGTAAATGGGTGGGGCATGGCCCTTGGCATCCCGGGGGACCCCCATGCTGGTGTCTCTGATTGCGTCTTATCATAGGGAACAAGAATATATATGGCTTAGGGGCAGGCTCTGAATAGTTTCTAAGATATATGGTCTTTTGTGAGGTCGAGGGGTGTAGCATGGCCCGGTCGCGCCTGGGTGACCCCTAGGTTGGTGTCACTGAATGTGTCTTATCATAAGGAATAAGAATATATATATGGTTTAGGCAAGGGATCTGAAAAGTTCCTGGAATATTTGGCCTTTTATGAAGCGGAGGGGATTGGGCATGGCCCCGGCACATCCCGGGGAACCCACAGGTTGGTGTCACTGAATGTGACTTATCATAAGGAACGAGAATATATATGGTTTAGGGGTGGGGATCTGTATGGTTTTGGGATATTGGGCCTTTTATGAAGTGGAGGGGTGGGGAATGGCCCCAGCGCATCCCGGGGAACCCCCAGGTTGGTGTCACTGAGTGCTTCTCATCATAAGGAAAAAGAATATATATGGTTTAGGGGTGGAGATCTGAATGGTTTCTGAGATAAATGGTATTTCATGAAGTGGAGGGGGTGGGGCATGTCCCCGGCACATCCTGGGGGACCCCCAGGTTGGTGTCACTTGATGCATCTTGTCATAAGGAACAAGAATATATATGGTTTAGGGGTTGGGATCTGTAAGGTTTCTTAGATATAAGGCATTTTATGAAGTTGAGGGGGCGTGGTATGGCCCCGGCACAACCTAGGTGACCCCCAGGTTGACATAAAAGCATATGACTGAGAGAAGTTTACTCAAGGAACATTTCTATGAAAGTTTTGTCAAAATATCTGCAATGACTTGGCAGTAAATGCCATTTTTCAATTTTCCCCATTATAAGTCAATGGAAACTTTAAGTTGCCATAGCAACAAAACTAAAAGGCCAAATTTAATAAAAAACACAAAACATGTAAAGGCAAATATGGTGAATATTTCCATAAAGTCTCAGCCCCATTGAACATATGGTTTCTGAGGAGATGATTTTTTTAAGTATTTTTTTCTTCTTTTTTTTCATTTTGGTTTCCATAGCAACCAGCAAAAATGAGCAGTAGGCCTAAAATCACATGGCAGATAGTAGATTGCATTAGGTACACTTTTATGAAAGTTTTGTCAAAATATCTGCAAAGGCTTGGCAGTTAATGCCATTTTTCAATTTTCCCCATTATAAGTCTATGAAAACTCTAAGTTGCCATAGCAACCAAACTAATCAGCTGATTTGCATAAAAACACAAACTTTCAATCCCCCAGCCCACGGATACTACAGATGAAATTTGGGCTCAATCGGCCCAGTGGCTTCAGAGGAGATGTCGTTTGAAAATGTTGACGTCATAGGACAGACGACGACGACGACGACGGACAACTGCCTATCCTAAAAGCTCCACTGGAGCCTTCGGCTCTGGTGAGCTAATAATAATAATAACAAAATAATTGTATAATAATATTAATAATATTGCTGCGGCGCACGACCTGAATTTGAAAAAAATGATTGCAGGGTATTGAAAATTTGATAAAAAGTAATTACAAGAATGCGACAAAACGCAATCTTCGAAAATTATGGACCCGCGGCAAGCGAAATTGTGTCTTAGAACAAATACAGCGACGACTCTGATCAGACTGCGCATCCGTGCAGTCTGATCAGAGTTTTCAATGCGCGCGGTAGTGATTTCCATTGACGCATGTGTTTTGAATGACTGGTGAGGCAGGCGGGTGTTGGGCTACCCGTAGAGCTCGTGTTCGCAGATATTTTCTTGCTTGACGTGGTCCGTTTTATTGAATATGAATATTTGTGAAATTTAGATCACGTTGTGCGATATATAGAATTTCCCCATGATGAGTTTGCGATTTTAACTCTATAGACACATTTGTATTGTACAACAAAAGATCTGTACTTTTATTCTTTCGCAAGATGACTGATTATCAAAAAAAAGTAAGGGTAGAAAAACCTTAACCCATTCGGTACCAGAAACGCCAAAACGTGTACCCTGGCAAACAGTATAGGTCCAGATCAGACGCCACAGAACGCGGCGTCTGATCAGGGCCTACACTGTTTACAGAATGTTAAGCCATTTTCCAAACACATTTTGAAGAAAACACAACCTGACACCCCTAAATTTTGAAATGGACTCCTGTTATATATAAATATTTGGTACTAAAAAGGCTAAGCCCCACTTCCGTATAGAATCACGATGTTAACTTACCGGTACCGTTTATAGCGCCGGTCCCGGCAGCTGAGTCGGATACGTGTCTGACTGGTGATCAGGTGTTCGTGGGTTCGAAATCTGCCGGGTCTGCAGTTTCTGGCGAAAGAAAGCCGTCTGTGTATAGACTTGCCCAAGAAAACTGTAGTTCAGTTAACATGACGAGAAACAGGGTTAACACGACGCCAAACAAAGCATTAACGCCCAGGGATCGGTTGTTCAAAATTTACAATGTTGTTAGCGATATTAGTTAACGTATCGTAAAAACTTTGATCATTTAAATTGGCAAATTGTATTAAATATTGTACTTGCTAGAAAATTAACATTTTGACCCCTAACGAGCTAGTCAAAGCTGACAATGCTTTGAACAGTTGGCCCTGAACTCGTTTGTTGACAGCATTGTTAGCTTAACGAGCTTCTTGGTTGTCAAAACATTATCTGCTCTATCAAGCATACAATGTTCTTAGATTTTGCTGGAAAATGTGAGTAGGCTTCTGACCACCATGTGGGGCGTATTCTTCATATAGGATTGTATTCGGCAAATGTTCATCAGGCATTTGTTTTGCCAGTTCTGTACGAGTATCTTCACTCCGCGCTTTTCAGAACGTTTGTGACTTGTCCCTGTGTTGTCACTAACAGCTTGAATAGAAGACGCTCATTCTTTTGTAATGTCGAGCAAGCATTGGCAATCTTGACATTGACTTCATTACCAATGGGCACAACACTTTGACAATGTTCTGCCAATGTACATGACCTTGTCTACAGCTTGCAACCGTTGACTTTTCACTGTAATTGAAGTCTCCTTGGAAAGCTTTTATCATAGCTGCCACATATATCCGATAGCATCTTTTCTGTTGCAACACCCTCTGCAATTGCATCAGCAAAAGGGAACTCGTCTAACACCTCTGTTTGCATCTTGAATTTATCTTGCAACCTTGTTAGGTTGAAAAATCCTTATCAAAGTGCACCTTATAGGTTGTAACCATTGTGGAAATCGTATGTGAGCATGGCAGAAAACATCATGCTGAGTACCCTGTCTTGCCTGACTCCAGTGGGCACATGGAATTGTTCAGGAAACATGCCATCCAGGACCGTCACATCAACGTCGGTACAACGTCATGACGCTTATGCAACGTCACATCTACGTCGGTGCAACGTCACGCACCGACGAGGATTTGACTTTGCCTAGCGAGTTTAGACCGACAAGACCAAAAATCCAGCAAACACGATATACTGGGCCAACGTCGGGCCGGCAGTGAGCATCTGTGGTGGAATGGTTATGATTTTCGCCTTATAAACCAGGGTCGAGGGATCGATCCCTGGTTGGTTGGATGCGTCTTTAAACTGAGATTCCGTCTCCGAAATAGGCTACTTTAGCTGTTGGTGGGAGTGAGTGAGTGGGTGTTGGAGTTTTTCGTCCCACCAACAGCTAAGGTCATACGGAGACGGGACCTCGGTTCAACACAAACACAAGACCAAACACATTGGATTCATTTTAAAAGTAGAGTCAGCCTGTTCACTTTGTGGTCAAAATATTATTTGCAGGAAAATATAATTTTTTTTTGGCAAATTTACTACTTTAGGTTACTCCCCTTGAGGTTTGATTTCTTTTCTTTCTTTTTTTCCTTTTTATTTTCCTTTTCCAATAAAATGGCACGAAGCGAGTTAGTAACTTTCACTCATTTGTGTAATTCTATTTATTTAAAAATAAACGATTCCTACTTTCATACTTCAATTTTAACTTGGAATCTGCTAGAAAATTACTGGAAAGAATAATACGTTTTTGCCTAATATAGCCTACTGGTGTGCACCATATACTGGTGATTCATTGCTAAATATATATAAATATTCCGTCACCATTAACGACGACGACGACAACGGAGCGTTGCCTATACTATTATATACGCTCACCTGAGTTCAGAGTGAATTCGGGTATTTTTAAAGCCCGAATGCGGGTACCTCAACAGAATAACTTGAATTAAACCACCTAATAAGAATAACCAAATCATGAGTTATTCCGTAATGCTGTTAGTGCTTGTGAAATTGCTTGCAAATGTTTCGTTTACAGCTTTTCATTTTTAGATTTCAGTTTTGTCGCGGTTTATTTTTGTCTCACTTACACAGCCAACTGGCCATTTTCATGAATCTTCCGCTAGTGATGGTTCATTAGGGCCTAAAAGTTTAGTTAATCCATCCCTTTGGTGTGTGGGTTAATTGTATCGATTCCTAATCATTGGATTCATTGCCTTCATTTCTATTGTTTGATTTGAGGCTTAACGTCCCCGTCAACAATGTATAGGTCACTTCCAATTTTGCGGGACTTTTACCCGACACTGAGATTAAATGACATCTCAAGCTCTGTCGTCGAATGAAACCAATAAGATTTATAAGCATGGACAGACCGATCCCACCGCTTTGCCTGAGCAGATTTAGATCCTCTAAGTGATTTACCAGTACTCGTGTAAGGTCGGTTTCAGCTCTGCATGGAAGCATCATGAGGCCCATCTATTTCTTCAAGCCCCGTTGGGCGGGAGCCGCTTTACATATTGAAAACGTTGCTTCAACATCAAATGATATATTAGGCTTGTTAATGGAATCTCCCACCTGACAAGTTTGGAGTAGTCCATTTCCAAATATGGGTGTCAGGTTTGTTTTGTCAGTTGTAAATTGTCTGGCAGCTATGCTTCTTGCGGAAACCTGATTGGCTTTCGTGTATTAATTTATATTTATTAAGGTAATTCATAAGGTGTTTGTTTACATGCTTTTCATATATTTTGGATATTGTTGGCAATATTGAGATTGGGCGGTAGTTGGAAGGGTCTGCTTTCGAACCAGTTTTATAGACTGGTAGAACTTTTGCATATTTAAGCTGACAGGGAAATGTTCCAGCAGTGTAGACGCTGATTAGACGTAACGTTCTGATTGTTTGCCAATGTCCCAAAAATGGGACTCAAGGCATATATGCATTAACATTTGTTTTGTCCTTCAAGGAGGGAGGAAGAAACTTTTAATATAGATGACACCATGGTGTCATCTATATTAAAATTTTCTTCCTCCCTCCTTAGTGGACGGCTGGGAAAAATAAAGAATAATAAGGATTTGAAAAAAAAAAAAAAAAAAAAAAAAAAAACAGAAACAAGATGTGTTTGTGAAACACTAACATGTCCCCGGGCATGGTCATTTTTTATTCAAAGTTGCTCACAGTTCAAGGTCAAGGTCACAGTTCAAGACTTTTGTTTGTGTGGAAAGCCCTTGACACAAGGAACTTACATGGCAAGTACTAGCTCTATCTTAACCGGTTCAAAAGTTATTCAAAAGTTATGAACAAAAATATTTTTCTTTAAAGTAGGTCAAGGTCACAGGCCAAGAAAGTTTGCAAGAATGTAAAGCTCTTGTCACAAGGAACCTAAATGCCAAATATACAGGCTCTATCTTAAACGGTTCAAAAGTTATTAACACTTTTATTTTTTTCTTTTAAGTAGGTCAAGGTCAAGGTCCAAACCTTTTGCATGAATTTAAAGCTCCTATCACAAGGAACCTACATGCCAAATATGAAGGCTCTATCCCAAACGGTTCAAAAGTTATGACCAAAAATGTTTATATTTTTTAAGTAGGTCAAAGGTCAAGGTCACATGTCAATTTTTTGTGTGAATGTAAAGCTCTTGTCACAAGGAACCTACATGCTAAATATGAAGGGTGTATCTCAAACGGTTCAAAAGTTATGACCAATATTAACTTTTTCTTTTATGTAGGTCAATGGTCAAGGTCATAGGTCAAAATTTTTTGTGTGAATGTAAAGCTCTTGTCACAAGGAACCTACATGCAAAATATGAAGGCTCTATCTCAAACGGTATAAATGTTATGACCAAAACGTTATTTTTATCTTAAGTAGGTCAAAGGTCAAGGTCACAGGTCAAAAGTTTTTGCATGAATGTAAAGCATTTGTCACAAGGAACATGCATTCCAAATATGAAGGCTGTATCTCAAGTTGTTCATTAGCTATGACCAATGTTAATTTTTCTTTTAAGTAGGTCAAAGGTCAAGGTCACAGGTCATTTTTGTGTGAATGTAAAGCTCTTATCACAAGGAACCTACATGCAAAATATGAAGGCTCTATCTCAAACGGTTCAAAAGTTATGACCAAAATGTTATTTTTTATTTTAAGTAGGTCAAAGGTGAAGGTCACAAGTCAATTTTTTTGCATGAATGTAAAGGTTTTGTCACAAGGGACATACACGCCAAATATGAAGGGTGTATCTCAACTGGTTCATTAGTTATGACCAATGTTATTTTTTTCTTCAAAGTTCAAGGTCAAGGTCACAGATTAAATTCTTTTGCATGAATGTAAAGGTCTTGTCACAAGGAACCTTCAGGTCAAATATGAATATTCTATCTCCGACGGTTCAAAAGTTAAGGCCAACGTTAAAGTTGTCCACGTACAAACCAACAAACAAACAAACAAACAAACAAACAGACAGGGCAAAAACAAGATGTCCCCGCTATCGCTACTAGAGAACCATCCAAGGGGAGACCGGGGCTAGTCTGGCCTCGGGGCATGGTCGGCATATGGTTATATGTTGCATGTCAGCCAGGATAAAGAGCTGGGAATAGTATTGTGAAGTCACTTACGACGATTCCATCTAGCTCAGTACACAATGACCGCCTTGAAGAATTTGGAACCCAAATCTCGTTTTCTTGCATGATGAGTAAATGTTCCAAGGTAATTTCAGCTTTTACATTTCTTAAGATGTGTAATTTCTATAAATTTATAACGGTAGGATAATGCGCTTCAATCGGATACATTATTAAATTATTTTCCTGTACCCTACAAGGACATGTGCAAAGTCTTCTGGGGCTAGTTTAGCCTTTGAAGTCAGGACAAGATCGGCCATCATGACCAGACCTCTTTGACTAAAAATACCCTTAATCGGAAAGAGACATAAGAAGGCGTATACCGATCTTGCTTGTACATTAGTTTTCGGACACCCAGCTGTAATAGTGAACGTTTTCTAAAATGGGGCCGTACTTGCCCCGGTCTCCCCTACTTTCGTCACGTTTAGGTACATTGTATTTAGAAAAGTTTATGTTTCAGTTACAGAACTGCATGGGGTCGCCCTCGGCGCCTAGGGGGAATAGTTTAACAACCATGAAACGACTGTTTAATTACCCAACTGGTGTACGAAACATTACAACAATGTGGAATTTTATTTAAACAGTGTAGACAACAATATATGAGGTTTTAGTTAAACAGTGTAGACCATCATCAGACTGTTCATTAAAATTTGTCTGAGCTGGGTCTACATTGTTTAAGAAATATATTTTATTTTTCTGCTGTTCATGAAATTATGAACGCAGTGGGTCGCGTGCAAAGTAAATGAACCGAGGGGTTCATGTAAACTTTGCTAGCGACCCGCTGTCGTTCATACTTTCAAGGAAAGCAGAAAAATTAAGTTCATTTTTTGTAAATTTGCATTCTTTGCCCCTCATCACAGGGCGAAAAATATGCTTATAGGACAAACTTCTAAAGCTGAAAAACATTTACAAGCGGTTTTTCTACAAAGAGCGGAACAGCGTTGACGTACAGAACATGGTTTAGACTCGATGCGTTCTTGGAAGTATGAACTACATTGTTTTCTATAGGTTTACATTTTAGTCTTTACACTGGAAATGTAAATATACTTTCATGAAAAGCAGAAAAATTAAGTTTAATTTTTATATTTACATACTTTGCCTCTCCTCATTGAGCGAAAAAAAAATGCTTATAGCGAAAACTTTTAAAGCTGAAAATCATTTATACGCTCTTTTTTTTTCCTACAAAGCGCGGAAAAGCTTCGCTGTCAACAACGCCATTAGAGAACCATGACGTCACTTGATGTCACTGAAAATCATGTGACTCGATACGTTAATGGAAGTATGAACCGCATTGTTTTCTATTGGTTAACGTTAGACCTTACACTAGAAATGTTTAATTCCAGACATGCCAGACGCCAAATTTTTTTTGTTTGATTTTAGCAGACATTACTGGTTGCCATGGGAAAAACTGCATTACGCAAAGCAGGAAAAGAAAATCCAGGCATTATCTCCGATCCAAAACATTGCCCGATGATTATCACTAAAAAGACAAACTTGTGTAGTAGCCCAAAATAGCTCTTTACTTATACTACTCAAAGATTGATAGGGATCACTTTTTATATACCAAATTTTGCACTGAAAATTTAAAATTTCATGACAGAATTTGTACTCCGTATATTGATAAATATCCCATACGGAAACTCCTCATAAAAGTGAACAATTCCCAAATTTCGCAAATGAATTCGTGCCCCCCAAAACTCTTGCGTAACACTGTTACATGTGGGTTTACGGCGTCCCGCAAACCCCCATGCTGACAAGACAACCGAGCGTGATCTCTGACAGGTGCACGGGCAGCTGTGGGGTAAGGCACAAGAAAGATGTTAAATGAATGACATGAATTATTTACAGTATCTACATACAACACTCACTAACACAAAACATCACAATTTGTTGCTTCTGTAGCCAACTCACGACGTCCGCTCCGAAGGCAAAACACTGTTCTGTGCTCGGAACGGGTGACGTGAATACCTACAGAAGCAAACAACAAAAACAACAACAAAAAAAGAAACAACACAAAACGCGACTGGCCAGTTTATAACTTGGGGTGAATCCCCCACTCGCGTGACACTTCCTCTCGCGAACTAGTAAAACTAGTCTATCAACATAGTTGATTATCCTAGGATTAGAGATCACGTTTGCTGATCAAACGTTTAGTGATCGTCCAAATAAGGTAAGTTGACCTCTTCCCTGATCACATTTGTTTACAACGAACAATGATTTAGAAGAATCTGCTTCTATCCTGGTAGGCGCTGATTACGGCGGTCTGTCCGCCCTTGCTGGACCCTAACGCCTAGCGTCGTACCAGTACCTGCTGCTATGAAGCAGGGAGCAGCAGGTCACACATTGTTATGCCTTTCAATATACTTTCTATTTCCCCGTCACAATGTTGTGTTTACTCTTTACAACTTGACCTGCTGCTAAAGTGTCCGCTTTTTTTCAGGGTTTATATATCTATGAATACTACCGGAAAATCATGCCTACTCGTATTACCTTGCTTTGTTCGTGGGGAAGTGGAGATACCGGCCACAAACAAAGCTAGATAGCAAAAATCGAGTAGACAATGGATTTGCGTTCAAATAGTATATTTCCCATAGGAAAAATTGATGAAACGACCCTATAATCAATGACATGACTCCTGTCAAAACGAACACCCACACAACACGTGACGGGAATAAAAATCATATATGGCACAATTTGGCGGTTGGCGATTTTTAGGCAAATTCTATAGGACTCGGCCTTTTAGCGGGCCCCTGTATTGTAAAAACAGCTCTCTATAAACCACTCATGCATACATCGTATGATATGTGCATGACTTGTTCATGGAGCCGCACAGTTTGCGTACCATATTTCACCTAAAATATTTCACTCGCACCGCCCTACCATATATCTACTAAAATAATTTAGATGTGCATAAGCACCAGAGAGGTTTCCTATTCCATCTCGTAACAAAGGTTTCCCCTTTTGGAGAAAAAACAATCAGAAATGTTTTTTCTTTGTGTACAGAGATGGAATAGGATGAACCTATCTAAACAAGACAGCTATTTACACAACAACCGTGCGAAGAATTACCTACTAAGGTAGTCTGCCCCCAAATTTTCCTGGCCCCGAATTGCAACAATCCGAAATCTATACGGCTGTAGTTTCATTGCCCAACGCATAATTCGAGGATTGAGAACTTTTGCTGTTTGCATATAAGACAAGGGCTTGTGGTCTGTCTCAAGCAGGAATTCTACTCCGTAAAGATACTTGCGAAATTTCTCAACACCCCAGATAATAGCCAAACATTCCTTCTCTATTACAGAATAGTTTTTCTCACGAGGCAAAAGTTTCTTGCTGGCATAAGCAATGGGAAGTCGTCCTTCCCCTTCAAATTCTTGGAGCAAAACGGCTCCTATACCAACATCAGAAGCGTCCGTCCGGAGTATGAACGGATTCCCATCATGAAAGATAGGAAGACGAAGAATAGGACTAGACGTGAGTCTATTCTTCAGGGTCTGAAAAGCCTTTTCATGATGGTCCTGCCAGTCTGTGATCTTGTTTGGTCTACTTTTCTTAGTTAAATCTGTCAACGGGGAAGCGATAGATGAGAAATTTGGAATGAAACGGCGGTAGAAACCAGCCAACCCAAGAAATGACTTTATTTGTCTCTTAGTAGAAGGTCGAGGAGCATCCTTTATAGCTTGTATCTTGTCTTCTTGCGGTCTAACTGACTGAGCAGCTACACTGTGACCAAGACATTCGATACTGCTATACCCAATCATACACTTGGAAGGTTTTGCCGTCAACTTGGCTGTCCTAAGTCTATCCAAAACTTCACGTAATGACGTCAAGTGGTCTTTCCAAGTTTCGGTAAAGATCCACATATCATCGACGAAGCTATCAACGTTAGAAAGTTCGGACAGAATCTTTCTCATCAACCTGCAAAATGTTGCTCCTGAGTTTACCAAACCGAAGGGCATAGTTTTGAATTGAAACAAGCCTTTGGGGGTTTCGAACGCAGTTAGGGGTTTTGCCTTAGACGTCATTTTTACCTGCCAATAACCTTTTGACAAATCTAATTTGCTAAAGTATTTGTGCCCCGACATTCTATTTATAACCTCCTCCATATTTGGCATTGGTTCTGCATCGAACTCCGTCACCTTATTAAGTTTACGGAAGTCAATGCAGAACCGCACCGAACCATCTTTTTTAGGGACAAGTACTACAGGGGATGAGTATGGAGATATTGATGGCTCAATAACTCCTAAATCTAACATATCTTGAATTTCCTTTTCCATTACGTCCCGTACTTTATATGGTATGGCATAACCTTTTGACCTCACTGGTTCCGTCGTCAGCAACTTTATGTCGTGTTCTATTTGGTCAGTTCGTCCAGGTACACTGGACAGTACGTCCGGGTATTCTTTTATCAACGTCTCTATTTCTTTACGCTGATCCTGCGTTAACATTTCTGAAATATTGACGTCCTTAAACGTCTCTGGTTGCTTTGCAGTAGGAAAAGCGCAATCTTCCAATGAGAATTCGTCAACGTCATCATTTTCAGTTGACGGAGTGGACTCTACAGAAAGCAAGCAATGTGACGTCACATTTTGACGTTCCACATATTGCTTCAGTATGTTAGCGTGATATGTGTTAACATTTCCATTGACGTCAATCTTATAATCCATTCTGTTCACTACCTCAACCACTTCATAAGGACCTTTCCATTGAAGCAATAATTTATTACTGTCTGTCGGTAGTAACAACAGTACTTTGTCGCCGACGTCAAATTTACGCGACCTCGCGCCTTTATCATAATAAGCTTTCTGCTTAATCTGAACCTTCTTTAAATTATCACGCGCTAATTTGCATGTCTGCTCTAACCGTTCCCTAAGCTCAATAACGTATTGATACGTCGAAAGAACTTGCTCATCGCGTACCTCTTCAGCCCATAATTCTCTTAATATTGCCATTGGACCTCTGACGTTACGTCCATATAACAACTCAAAAGGGGAGTATCCTAAAGACTCTTGTGGGACTTCCCTTACCGCAAATAATAAGGCTGGAAGATATTTATCCCAATCTTTTGGACGTTCAGCACACATGCGACGTAACATCTGCTTTAACGTAGCGTGGAAACGCTCTATCAGTCCGTTGCAAATTGGGTGTCTCGGACTACACGTTAACTGTTGAAGAGAAAGAAGTCTGCTGACTTCCTTCATTACCTCAGCAGTAAACTGTGATCCACAATCAGTCAACATTTCATCAGGAATGCCAACCCTACTAAACATTTCAATAAGCGCTTCCGCGACACGTTCCGTCTCAATACTCGGTAAAGCTATCGCCTCTGGATACCTTGTCGCATAATCTATCATGGTTAAAATATACCGAGATTTCCTATCAGATCGAGGCTCAATTGGACCAACTATGTCCACTGCCACCCTCTTAAATGGCGTATCAATCAATGGCATTTTTCCTAGAGGTACTTTAGTGACCCGACCTTTCTGAATAGTTCTCTGACAAATATCACAAGATTTACAAAATCTAGCGACATCACCGCAAATACCGGGCCAGTAAAACTCAGTTACAACTCTATCCAATGTCTTCCTAATACCCATATGTCCAGACATAAGCGTTTCATGAGCCAGTTTCAACACCTTTCCTCGGAAACTTTGAGGGACCACAAGTTGGAAAGAGACTTTGTTACCCTTGGTGAACTCCCTATATGCCAAACCTTTTTTCTCAATAAACCTAGTTTCACCTCGGTTTAAACCACGACTCACAGTCTTGTTCCCAGATACAACCCTTTTCCTGATGTTTTCCAAAGTTGGATCATTAACCTGAGCTTGCTTGAAAGCCTCCTTGTCATCGTTAATGATCTGATCGGGAACCTTAAGTTTTCTGTAAGGCTTCTCATCCTGCCTAGTTTGAGACCTAGTTACAGCCGCAGCTGAGAAATGAGACATATCAGGAAGTTTTGATCCATCAATGTTACCGATAACCAAATCGTACAACGTATCATCCATACACAAAGCTTCAGTTTTCCCAGTGAAAAAAGGACAATCAATGTCAATCATTGCCAAAGGATACCTTTGTGTGGATTCATCAATCAACGTAACATTTGATTCCTTTCCTATTAACTGACTATCCGAAACCAAACTTCTCCGAACGACACAGCCTGTACACCCAGTATCTCTTAATACAACCACCTTTTTATTATTAACCAATCCTTGTGCCGTCGGTAACCTTGCCTTTAAGAAGTAACAGACACCTTCCCTAGTTTCCTTACTACACTCTTCCCTATCCGAAATCAAAGGATCACCAATCTTATTTTCAAAAATACTTCCAATCTCATCACCTTTCCTAGTTACTTCCGTTTGACAAAAACTAACTTGGTGTGCTGCGCCACGTGGTGTGCTATTATTCTTACCGCGTCCGCGAAAAGACCCTCTAAAATTACCACGACCACGTGTATAACCACGACCTACATTCTGCGTATTCTCATTCTTAACCTGAGAACCTTGAGTCTCTACGCGCGTGTTAAAATTTTCTTTCACACCGCTATCCCCAACTCCAGTTGCTCCTACCTCTGCGCTATACAATTGTTTCCTGTCGGGGTTCTTAAAACATTTAATTGTTAAATGCCCCTTACCGCATATGCTACACTTGATATCCGGTCTACCACTCGGTTTGTTCGAGTCAACTTTGTCCTGTTTACCCTGCGCTGCGCCTCTATTATCGCGTTGCCCCTTATTAATGCAACTATATACGCCCCCGCGCGCTTCTGCAAACAAATCTGCCTCCCTAGCCATTTCATCTAAATTACCAAACTGTTTTGGCTTCAGATGTACATACAGTTCTCTATTACATGACTCCAGGAACTGATCCCTTGCCATGAAATCACAGACAGCCGGAAAAGATTTTTCTATCTTTGCCATATTAAGCCATTTTTCTAAATAACTTCTCAGTCTACTACTGAACTGTATGAACGTTTCTGATTTCTCGGGCCTACTATAACGAAACTGCTTCCTAAATCCGCGCTCTGTCATGTCAAAATTCTTTAATAAAGCGTCCTTTAACTTTTCATAATCCGCCGCATCCTCATTTGACAACCGGTCATATACATCAAGTGCGCGCCCTTTGAGCAATGCACTTAAATACGCGGCCCAAACACTCTTATCCCATTTATTAGCCGTAGCATATTTCTCAAACCTAGATAAATAACTATCCATTTTATCTTTACCCTCTTCAAAATAAGGTAACTTAGGATCCCGGGCATGCGCCACCTTCTCAGCTTTTTGCTTTTCAAATTCTAGCTCGAGCTTCGCTCTCTGCATTTCTAACTGATTCCTTAATTCTTGGTGCTGTAGCTCAAACCCATGTTTTATTTTTTCTAAATGGGCCTCACTAATCTCTTTTGCCTCCCTTTCAGTCTTAATGCGTGCCATTTCAAGTTCCTTATTAACATTCAACATAGCTAGTTCATGTGCCCTTTCCTTTTCTTTTTCAGCCCTTTCCTTTTCCTTTTCCTCAGACCTTAACCTTTCTAAATCCCTTTGCTCTTGCCTTTCTGCCCGCTCAATATCTTGCTGCTCCTTAACAAAACCTTGTAACTCCTTCCCCTCATAACCTAAGTCCTTTCCCATTTGCATTAAACGCTCCATTATTGATAACGTAAATCTCACGTTACTATCAAAACCACTATAAACTGATCAGTTATGATCAGTGATGATTGAATGGGCTTAACTAAAACGTTAAGATATGTGTTATACGCGTTAATCTAACTAAAACGTTAGTTATTAAAGCACACGCGATTTGAAATGTCAAATGCTTTCAGCACAGTATGACGTTGCGTACTGGTAGTCTAATATGACGTCATAAACTGACGACGTTTACAGTAAAATGCTACAATCCGAAGTTTCATCACATTACAAAACTCCGATCATAACAAGTCACCATTAATGTTTCTATTACGTCATACCTAACCTCAAGCCACAGCGTAAATATTAACGCTAACGTTATGTCAACGTCAGTAAATTGTTAACGTCACTACGTCAGAACCATGTGTGGGTAAGATCAATTAGTAACTCTAGTTTAACTTAGTAGAATGTCAGGTAACACAATTAAGTGGGGTCTACTTAAATTTTTCGTTACCAAGAAAAAGTGGGGTTTGCCTTGCCTTCCTGCTCAGAAATTATCGACTTGTCAGTATCCATTCAGTTGAATACATGGGTTTCGCACTTCATCAACGCAGGAAGGAAGATTCAAGTTAATTTCTAAATGTGGGCGTGGGTTCGAATCCCACTTCTGACACCAAATGTTACATGTGGGTTTACGGCGTCCCGCAAACCCCCATGCTGACAAGACAACCGAGCGTGATCTCTGACAGGTGCACGGGCAGCTGTGGGGTAAGGCACAAGAAAGATGTTAAATGAATGACATGAATTATTTACAGTATCTACATACAACACTCACTAACACAAAACATCACAATTTGTTGCTTCTGTAGCCAACTCACGACGTCCGCTCCGAAGGCAAAACACTGTTCTGTGCTCGGAACGGGTGACGTGAATACCTACAGAAGCAAACAACAAAAACAACAACAAAAAAAGAAACAACACAAAACGCGACTGGCCAGTTTATAACTTGGGGTGAATCCCCCACTCGCGTGACACTTCCTCTCGCGAACTAGTAAAACTAGTCTATCAACATAGTTGATTATCCTAGGATTAGAGATCACGTTTGCTGATCAAACGTTTAGTGATCGTCCAAATAAGGTAAGTTGACCTCTTCCCTGATCACATTTGTTTACAACGAACAATGATTTAGAAGAATCTGCTTCTATCCTGGTAGGCGCTGATTACGGCGGTCTGTCCGCCCTTGCTGGACCCTAACGCCTAGCGTCGTACCAGTACCTGCTGCTATGAAGCAGGGAGCAGCAGGTCACACATTGTTATGCCTTTCAATATACTTTCTATTTCCCCGTCACAATGTTGTGTTTACTCTTTACAACTTGACCTGCTGCTAAAGTGTCCGCTTTTTTTCAGGGTTTATATATCTATGAATACTACCGGAAAATCATGCCTACTCGTATTACCTTGCTTTGTTCGTGGGGAAGTGGAGATACCGGCCACAAACAAAGCTAGATAGCAAAAATCGAGTAGACAATGGATTTGCGTTCAAATAGTATATTTCCCATAGGAAAAATTGATGAAACGACCCTATAATCAATGACATGACTCCTGTCAAAACGAACACCCACACAACACGTGACGGGAATAAAAATCATATATGGCACAATTTGGCGGTTGGCGATTTTTAGGCAAATTCTATAGGACTCGGCCTTTTAGCGGGCCCCTGTATTGTAAAAACAGCTCTCTATAAACCACTCATGCATACATCGTATGATATGTGCATGACTTGTTCATGGAGCCGCACAGTTTGCGTACCATATTTCACCTAAAATATTTCACTCGCACCGCCCTACCATATATCTACTAAAATAATTTAGATGTGCATAAGCACCAGAGAGGTTTCCTATTCCATCTCGTAACAAACACTGCCTTCCAACAGAAAAATCAAAACTGTCAGTGTTCCTTTACTAAGCGTAAAAAGGATTTCATTTGATTTGTGAAACTCTAAAATGCCTAGGGGACAGTTGAGGAGCCGGCTGAGCCCAGGAGAAATGAGCCATGGCGTCGGAATATTGGAATCTGGAGTCTCTCAAAGCCGTGTTGCTGGGGTGCTTAATGTGTCTCAGAGCGTGGTTTCCCGAATGTGGAGTCGGCATCTTACCCACGGAAATCTTTCACACAGACACGACAGGGGATGAGAAAGGGCTACAACTCCACGTCAGGACCGCTTTTTGTTGATTCAGTCTCGACGTCAACGGTTCCTGAACGCTACGCGTTTGAATAACGGTTTGAGGAACGGAACTGGAGTATGAATGTCTATACAAACTGTCAAAAACAGGCTCCAAGGGTTCGGACTCAATGCCAGGAGGCCTGCTGTACGTATTCGGTTGACGAGCAGCACGTGCAAGACCGGTCGGACTTTGCCAGAACTCCCGTGAAGTGGACGATTCGTGACTGGACGCCAGTACCGTTTACTGATTAGTCCAGATTCTGGACTAGATTTCACTGATAAATATCCATTAGTGTCACTAATGTCTAAAGAGAGCGATTCGATGCACTGAATATCGCTTTGGAAAGGGATCAGTCATGGTTTGGGCTGGGATATGGGTGAACGGTAAAACTGACTTGTACGTCGTTGAAAACGGAACGTTAATGGCAGTGAGGTACTGTAATGAGATTCTTGATCAGTTTGTGAGAGCATATGCCGGTGCTATCGGCCCGACTTTATTCTGATGGACGATAATGCCCGTTCCCATCGTATCCACGTCACTGATGCCTATCTGGAACGCGAGACAATCGTTCGTGTGGACTGGCCTGTTCGATCACCGGAGTTAAATCCGATTGAGCATGTGTGGGACATGCTACAGAGTGCTGTTTCAGCCCGACCTGTACAGCCGAGGACTAAACTGGAACTCAAAGATGCATTGGTTGCTGAATGGAGGCTGATTCCACACAACCGGATGCAGACTCAGATTACGAGCATGCACAGGCGATGTTGTGCTGTAAATGCTACCCGTGGACTCCATACACGTTATTAGGTACGTTTGTCTAAACAAATTTGGAAATTTGTGGCAAATCAATTGTCCGAATCCCAAAGTTTGTGGGTGCCAAGACAGTTATTGTTGTAACGCTTGAATGCACTGCCAGTTGACAAAAGTAATCACTAGTTTTTGTGAAGGATATGTTTTCCATCATTATGTATCAAATTTGGATTCAGCTGATTAATTTATCCAAAATTATTTTGCATTAAAAAGTGATCCCTGTCAAACTTTGAGCAGTATATTTATAATACGTTGAGTAATAAAAGGTTTCCTCTAGGAACAACTTTGCATTCCTCGGCGCCCCGGACGGCCCATTGCCTTCAGACTTCGACCGCGAGCAATAGTGCATGGTGTCGTCCTCGGCGCCTCGGGACAATAGATTTCGGCTATACAGTATAATGAAGTATAGGAAGACGTTCTATCTGTTACGGACCGGCCCCGATAGCTCAGTTGGTAGAGTGTCCGCTCCGGGGAACGGGAGGTCTGGGGTTCGATCCCGGGCCGCGACATACCAAAGTCGTTAAAAATGGTACTAGCTGCTCCTCGCTTGGCACTCAGGTTTACGGGGAAGAGCTAGGACTGGTCGATCCAGTG
Organism: Lucinisca nassula; assembly: GCA_963580285.1. Classification (NCBI taxonomy): domain Eukaryota; kingdom Metazoa; phylum Mollusca; class Bivalvia; order Lucinida; family Lucinidae; genus Lucinisca; species Lucinisca nassula. The sequence goes on from OY757021.1 coordinate 137,096,247, forward strand.
TCAGGATTATGTGACTGGGTGTGGTATCATGTAATGTGTCTGGGACATGATACTTCAGTGAGGCAGCACTATAAACGTGAGCATTGAGCTCCCTGTCGCAACCAGACACCGTCGTGATATGACTGAAAAATTGTTGAAAGCGACGTTAAACCCGAATTCACACACACACACACACACACACACACACACACACTCTATCTGTTACGGACCGCATTTCCTCACTTCAATTATCTACCGTGATAGATTATGCACAGCTTACAGATTTATCTCCACTGTTTGGCTCAGTGGTTGGAGAATTGATATTTCACCCGAACGGTCCGGGTTCGAATCCCACCATAGGCAGAATTTTTCTTCTGCGATGCTTCTTACCTTTGTTACGGCGGACTACCCCACAGAAAGACGTTTAACATATGCTGAAATGAAGTGGAATAAAGCTGTAAGTATTGTCTTTAAAAATAAACAACAAATTTAACCCTTATCTTGCTGTTCACGACAACCCCTATCTTTGCAAACAGTGTAGATCCAGATCAGATGGCTTCAGGATCTACACTGTTTGGCATTCAGTTTATGAATTTGTAGCAATAGATTACATCAAGTAATTTGATTGGTTGATAGACAGAAATGGGTGTGGCTTAAATGAATATCCAGCAAGATAAGGGTTAAGGGTTTACTGAAACTCATAATTTGCAATAATGATGTTTGCAACAACAGTGCATTTGCCGTTTAGGGTACACATGAGCCATTACGGCAACACGCCTATACAAATACATTGCAAATTAAACGCCGAAAAAACTACAATTTTCAGATGAAAAATTGTGCTATTTTTTATCTCTGCTCAAAATATAGATTGTGGGTACACGTTAGAACCGCCTCATCGAGGCGGTTCTAACGAGTACCCACAATCTATATTTTAGAGCAGAAATTAGAAAAATAAGGTTTACTCCTGCAAAGCCCAGTTTTACTATATAAAAGTGGGGTTCAAGAGGGTCAAAATTACATAGGCATGTTTTCGTGATGAGAATTGTAAAGAAAGAAAACTTTGTTTTACAGGGGTATACACTATTTTCCTTATTTCTGCTCAAAAGTCATAGAATGTTGGTACTCACTAAGGCGATTCTAACGGGTACTCACAGTCTACGTTTTGAGTAGTACTAAGAATCAAAGCACTGACAGTGCTGATAGGGCGATGGTTTTTATCTTTGGATAGAGTTTAGTAAATTTTGCATCTGGTTACTAGTTTTTTAAAAAATCAGGCTTAAAGAAGATAGTAAATAGGCTAGAAAAATATTGGGGGCTACTGATGAGACCTAATTTGATAAAACTAGCTAATCTGACCCAGAAAAGTTGTACACCTGACGGTTTTCATGTCTTTGATCCAAAGCAGAAATCTTAACAGAAGACATTAAATACAGCTGGTACTGGGGGACTGTTTGGTCACCAAAATTGTTTCATTGTTGTTGTGCTTGTTATTAATTTCTATTTTAGAAAAAAAGTTTAAATACTTTCAAGATATGATAAAGAAATATAAACTATATAAACTTACAAATGATATATCCATGTTTACAAGAACAACAGAAACAAAGCAACCAGAATCTGTTGCAAATATTTTCTAAAGTGGTATCTTTCACCATCCCCTATATTAATAAAATATCAATAAAATGGTTGTCACTTGATTCTCCATTACCTGTCCCCACTTAGAACAACTAAGTAGAATAATTGCGGAATAGGAACAATTGCGTCCTAGGTTATATCGTCCCAGTTTTGTGACAGTTTGGGGCAAAACGTATGTGTATCATTAACCAGGACGAATATAATTGAACTCTACTATACTTTCTAATACCTATTTCATATTGAATGGACTCTGCTACCTAAATAAGCACAGGATCATTTCAAAATTTAGGGATGTCAGGTTGTGTTTTCTTAAAAATCTGTTTGGGAAATAGCTAAACTGTTTGCAAACAGCATAGGCCCCGATCAGACGCCGCACAAGGCGGCATTTGATCAGAACCTGCAATGTTTTACCCTCACCCGCTATTTTTTAGACTGGTCTCTCCTTAAAATTATACTCGTTCGATTTTCCATGCCCTAAAAAGCACCAGCCAGTATTTTTAGTCATTAAAGAAATGCGATAAGTTATTTTCTATCACCAAAAGAACTTCTTTATTGATAATGACATTCTCAACCAGAGGGAATATAATTGAACTCTGCTATATTTTCTATAACCTATTTTGTACTGAAATGGAATCTGCTATCTTATATGAGCACAAGATCATTTCAAAATTTAGGGATGCCAGATTGTGTTTTCTTCAAAATTTATTTTGAAAATAGTGAATCATTTGCAAACAACGTAGGCCCAGATCACACGCCGCAGAAGGCGGCATTTGATACGGATCTGCACTGTTTGTCAATTACCCGTTTTGGGTTTCCTGTACAGAATGGGCATTTTGCAGTAAGCGAGATTTCACTCTCTTCTAATCACACTGGGGCCATCGCCCCAAAAATATCATGAATTTTCAGCAGACAAATAAACGATTTCGACATATATTTATCGTTATGAATTGTCGGGTGACCATTCGCTTTAGTACCAGTGGCAAGTGCACTAATCACTTTGGGTCTAATTTCTTGATGATAAAGAAAAAAAAACTGAGATTTTTCATAATACTGTATAGAATCTTCCTTGAAGACTATGATAGGTCGTGCGTTTTCTTTCCTTGAAATTGAATATATTCGGTCCTTTTTCCTATCACAAACAAAGATAAGGAGAATACGCGCGTAAGATAGAAAGATCATCTTGAACTATAAAATGTTTGTTCAGCACGCCTTCTACTTGTTCAATAGCGTAAGGTATAATGTTACAATATAAGCCATGTAGCAAGACAAATTGTCTTAGGAGCCTTACGGGGCTTATGAGCAGGTGAGACACAAACTGACATGCTATGCTACACAGGCTAGCTAGAGTCTAGAATGCACTAAAATAGCTATATTAAGACCAACTTTGGGACTGTTAAAAGTGGTCTTTAAGACCACTTTTGAACACTCCCAAAGGTGGTCACTGTCCAGAGGACACTGTATGCAGAAAATACAAAGAAAGAATAACTGCAACGTACAGATAAGCTTTTTAAAGCATACTTAGTCTTATTTTGGGTGGTCTTAATAGAGGACTTTCGCTGTATTTAGATACAGAAACTAGAGGGGTTGTACTATTAATGCATCGAATACAAAGGCGCAGATCAGACTGCACATCTCTTACCACTGGACAAAGACTCGGCACCCTGATGCAGTTGTCAGAGAGTTGTAATAACTAATAAACCCCTATATGCTATGCTAGGCATATACGCTACCAATGGAAGTATTGCGGTTCGTAGCAATCAGGCCTTGTGCAGCTGTAAGCCGATATCAGTTGGACGCACCGGTGAAGTAAGCACAACATTGTGTTTTTGGCCGATGGCCCCAGAGTGATTAGAAGAGTGACTTTTGTCCTACTGCAAAATGCCAATTTTATACAGGAAACCCAAAACGGTTAATTGGCAAACAGTGCAGATCCAGATCAAATATCGCCTTCTTCGGCGTGTGATCTGGGCCTACGCTGTTTGAAAATAATTTACTATTTTCAAAATAAATGTTGAAGAAAACACAGCCTGTCATCCCTAAATTTTGAAATGATTTTGTGCTCATATAAGGTACATGTAGCAGATTCCATTCAGTACAAATTGGGTTTAAAGTACTCAGTTATAGAAAATATAGCAGAGTTCAATTATATTATCTCTGGTTAAGAATGTCATTATCAATAAAGAAGTTCTTTTGGCGATAGAAAATAACTTATCGCATTTCTTTGATAACATAAAACTGGCTGGTCCTTTTTAGGGCATGCACAATCGAACGGGTACGTGAAGGATTTAAGGCGAAACCAATCTAAAAATAGATCCCTTAATTTGGAAATGATCTTGTGCTTATTTAGGTTCAGTAGAAAGTATAGCAGAGTTCAATTATATTCACCCTCTATATGCCCTTTTTGGGTGTTTCTTATCAATAAAGAAATTATTTTTGTTATAGAAAATATCTCATTGGATTTCTTTGACGATACAGAACTGGATACTGCTTTTTAGGGCATGCACAATCGAACGAGTAGGAATTTAAGGAGAGACCAATCTAATAACAGCGGGTGAGGGTAAAACTGATGACTACCGTGATAATAGGACGTTTCGTGCTGGAGATGTTTTGCCCAAAACTGTCACAAAACCGGGACGATTTGTCCCGGGACGCAATTGTTCCTATCCCACAATTATTCTACTTAGGTGTTCTAAGTGGGGATAGGTAACGGAGAATCAAGTGATAACCATTATACTTTATTAATATAGGGGATGGTGAAAGATACCACTTTGGAAAACATTTGCAACAGATTCTGGTTGCTTTGTTTCTGATTTTCTTGTAGACAGGGATATATCATTTATAAATTTTTGTAGTTTAAATACTTGCAAACTATGATAAAGAAAAATAAACTTTTAACCACAACAACAATGAAAACAATGTTGGTGACTAAACAGTCTCTCAGTACTTGAGCTGTATATAATGTCCTCATTTAAGATTTCTGCTTTGGATACAAAAAAGTACGAAAACTGTCAAGTGTACAAATTTTCTGGGTCAGATGAGCTAGTTTCATCAAATTAGGCCTCATCAGTGACCCCCAATGTATTCTAGCCCTATTTAAACTACTATATTATTTAAGCCTGATTTTTTAAATCTACTAACCGGTTGCAAAATTTGCCTATTACGCCCCATCAGCACTGTCAGTACTTTGATCTTTATTTTCACGGAGTTCTATCTATAGCACATATTAACGCAGTTTGTGAACTGCAGGTTGGTTACATACTCGCAGAACACTCATAGAATGTGCGTGTCCCGGTTCATATGTCATGTTGCCTCACCAGGTTCATATGTCATGTTGCCTCACCAGGTTCATATGTCATACTGCCTTACCAGGTTAACAAATCCGTGTAATGAACACAACTATAACCCCGCTATATACAGAGAAAAATGGGGTCTACAGGGGTAGACGTCATTTTTCTTGTCTGTGCTCAAAACGAGTGTGGGTATTCGTTATAGAACCGTCCCATTGAGGCGGTTCTATAACGAGCACACACAATCTATGTCTGGGCTGCAAATAAGAAAACATAATTATTCATATGAAAAAAAAAATCGTTCTAGAGAAATGAAAGACGGCGTTTTGGGGGAATGGGAACACAGATTTTCTACCATTTCTCAAAGGGAGACAACTTTCGGGACTTCCTGTTCGCTTTTCTACAAGCCCCGTTACGCTGAAAAGGGGGTCTCGGGAGCAAATACTTTCCTTTAAGATTTGACCCCTATTGACATGGGAGACAAAACTACTTTTAAATGAAGGTGTATCTATTCCCCCTTAAGTACACCAGTGTATCGGGGTTTGCATTGGTTAACTGTGAGACTCTTATATTAGAGATTTTTCAGTTTAAAAGATGTGACTTTTTCTTCTTTCTACATTAAACCAAGATTGTGGCTACTCGTAACAATCTTTAAATTTATTTTGAGCAAAAATAAGAGAAGTAGTGTATAATATGTAAACAACATTTTTTGCTATTAAAGAGCGCTGAATTGTTCACGCAATGTATGTGAAATCAACTACAAGTTTTGTCATGCCCAGCCACAGACAGACAATATAAAATTAAAATTGCGGTTTAGATCATTAAGTGCTTATCTGCTTGATCTATATATTTATGTGTGTCCTTTTTACTGTGAAACTCGCACGTAAATCAGCTACTTCTACGAAAACATACATTTGTATAGTTTCTGCATCCTATTTTAACTTGCCAATATTATTACATTCATCACAATAAATATTTTGTTACAGACCTACTGGACAATACATTAAGATTCTGATTCTGCATGCAGTTTAACATGTTTGTTCATTTGTTAGTTTGGGATTTAACGACCCCGTCAATACTATTCAGGCAGTTTACCAAACCACACTTTTCCCGGACAGGGTATACCAGCATAGTGAGAGACTGGCAAGTGCCCTTCTTAAATCAGCGGAAGGGAGAGGTGGGGTGGGGTGGGTTTAGAATATAAGAATCTTATATGGGTGTGACGGGTGGAAGGAAAATCCGTCCCAAGGGTCACTGTCCGGCATCACGAGGCTTGCCGACTGATGCCGTACAGTGATCCCGAGGGACGGATTTTTCTTTTTCTTCCATACCTTCCATTTCTTAGCGCGAATTTTAATGCTGCAGTCACTTCGAGTACCGACGTACGCCATATTGTGATGACATTACAGGCATATTTAGTGACGTCTCGTAACGTGCTGTGACGTCGACCTTAACGACGGCGCATACGAGGTCGTAATCAACCACACGCTATTATGTTCGATTTTGGGTCGGAACACCAGGGTCAGAACATAAATTTCTATCCCAGGGTAAAATTACGGATTTGCTTGTCTGGTGTGCAAGAAAAGATTTCTCGCTGTGTTTTAACTTGTCGCTTGATAATAAAAGTAACATGTTCCTTAACCCCTTCATCCCTAAATATCAAAGCCGGACTCATCCATGTTTGAATTTGGACTAATCCATTCTTGTGAAAGTATGGGGTAGTCAATATTCATTATCAGAATGGTACCTGATGAGACCTATACACTGTTTACAAAGGTATATGTGCTGGTCTATGGGATTGAAAGAAACAGCTCTCTCTCTCTCTCTCTCTCTCTCTCTCTCTCTCTCTCTCTCTCTCTCTCTCTCTCTCTCTCTCTCTCTCTCTCTGTTTTAAGTCCCATCAACAACTTAGGTTAAACGGAGACCAAATCATCTCAGTTTAAAACTCAATTGAAAGGCTGGAGAAGCCCGTAATCAAAACGACGACCCTTTGTCTATGATAGCAAGTATTTTAACCACTACACCACGGATGCTTCTAGTAGCATTGTCATCATATTATTACTGGGCAGTACTATCATCCGTGACATGAAAACCTATGTAATTCCAAACTATAGGGGAAAAGTGCATGGGGTATACAATGGTGTACATTGTTGTCCTTCCTTGTCAAATCCATAGATTGTCAGTACTCGTTAGAAACGCCTCGATGAGGCGGTTCTAACAAGCACCGACCATCTACGGGTATAAACAAAAACGGAAAATGACGCACACCCAAGAAACACCCTTGTGACCATCAGGTCACATGATGCACGTTTTCATATTGGTTGAACCAACATTTTTCTGGTGTCAATCTAAGATATTTTTGTTTTGTTTGTTTCTTTCGCGAACAATATAACTAGGTGCTTATCTCATTAATACACTTCTACCGAATACCCCCAATCTATGTTTTGAGATAGAATAAAAAACGTATACCCATATAAACCCCACATTTCTGTGTATAAAGTGGGGAGATTTACAAGGATTACCATTAAATCACAGGACATTTTCCATCAGAAACCATAAAAGAGCCCTCAAGTCGGCCTAAACTCACCTCTGCTATAATATTAACCCATTTAGTACCGGAAACCCCTAAAGGGTAATTGGCAAACAGTGCAGGCCCAGATCGGACGCCGCAGAACGCGGCGTCTGATCAGGGCCTCCACTATTTGCTAAAAGTTCAGTCATTTTCCAAATAAATTTTGATGAAAACACAACCCGAGACCCCTAAATTTTGAAATGAACTCCTGCTATTTATAAGCAAGAGGATTTAATTTGTACAAAAAGAAGCTTTGCTTGCTTATCATAGCAAAAGTGGACTTAGGCCAGACTCTCTTAGGTTTTCTGATGAAACGTCAATGTCCTGTGTGATTAAACGAGCTTGTTGACGCGATGGCATCAGAGATATCAAACATGGACATACAGTGAAACTTCGCTAACTCGAACACGGATAATTCGTTTACAATGGCTAATTCGAACTTTTCCCGGAGACCCTTGAGAATAAAGCTCTATACATCCATATAAATAGGCTATTATATGGAATTTTCTTTTTTTTTATCTTGAAAAGGTATATTGTGTGTAATCATTAGAATCGCCTCAATGAGGCGATTCTAATGAGCACACACAATATAAATTGAGGCGATTCTAATGAGCACTCACATACTACCTTAATTTTATTGCAAAGGTCTTAAATTATCCATAAGTGATCTCGATAATGCTTCATGACCTCACACTTTAAATAACCTTCAATAGTTCGAACTTCCCCTATCTCGAATAAATGTTCATGGTCCCTGAGACGTTCGACTTATTGAAGTTCAACTGTATTTTGATCAGAGGAAACGTAAAGGGAAGTGTTTGTTTGTTTGATTTGAGATTTAAAGTCACCGTCAACACAATTTAGGTCGTATGACTTTTACCCGACATTGAGATGCAATGACATCCCAAGCCCATTGATACCAAAAGGGTTTATATGCATGCACGATCCAACTCGTACCACTTTACCTAGGCAGGCTTAGACCTCCTAAGCGGTTTACCAGTACTCATGAATTGTTGGTTTCAGCTCTGCGTGGAAGCATGATGCAGCCCAATCTTTTGTAATACGTTAACAATTTCGTACATTATATCCCAGTGTAGATGGAAAAAGTGGCAATTACAGAGACATTTTTCTCGATCGTGGCTCCTCGATAGAACCAAGAGGCGGTTCTAACGAGCCATAACAATCTATGTAACAGTCGCACCAAACACTCTATGATAACATTTAACAAATTTTCTGTCCTTTACAGTGGTGTTTTAGAAGGATGTTTTTAACACAGCCTTTCAAGGGCAAATGTTAGTCATAGGAGTGGCATCTGAACACTCCATCCGTTTTAGGTAGCACATAAGTATGTCCCCCACCAGAGGGGAGGGGGACATATTGTTTTTGGTGCGGATCCCGTTTGCGTCGGCGTCGGCGTCGGCGGCGTCAGCGTCGTCAGCGTCGGCGTAGCCTGTTTGAAGCATTATATCTCCTGAACCTTTGAATGGATTTTGACCAAACTTGAATAGACAAATCACTAGGATAAGGGAAAACAGCCATCAGGTCATGATGACCTTGACCACATTTTCAAGGTCAGAGCGACCCCAAAACAGTCATTTGTGGGCCAAACGGGCTTGTTTGCACTCTATCTCATTAACGAATTGATTAATTTTAATCAAATATGGTACAATATATCATTACAACAAACCGCAGATTTGATTAGATTTTGTGACCTTGACCTCATTTTCAAGGTCACAGCGACCCCAAAAAGTTATTTTTGGGCCAAAAAATGGCTTGTCTGCACTCTGTCTCATTAACGATTTGATTAATTTTAGTCAAATTTAGTACATTATTTCATTACAACATACCACATATAAGATTAGATTTTAGTGACCTTGACCTCATTTTCAATGTCACAGCGACCCAAAAACTGTCATTTTTGGGCCAAAAATGGCTTGTCTGCACACCGTCTCATGAACGAATTGATTCATTTTATCAAACTTGGTACAATATATCATTACAAGAAACCGCAGATTTAATTAGATTTTGGTGATCTAAGTCAATTTTAGGCCGCAAATGGCTTGTCTGCACTCTATCTCATTAACGAATTCATTAATTTTAATCAAAGTTAGTATAATATATCGTTACAACCAACCGCGAATACGATAAGATTTTGGTGACCTTGACCTTATTTCGAAGGTCATGGCGACCAAAAAACAGTCATTTTTTAAATGGCTTGTCTGCACTCTTTCTCATTAACCAATTGATTAATTTTAGTCACACTTGGTACAATATAACAGTACAACATACCGCAGATTTGTTACGATTTTGGTGACCTTGACCTCATTTTCAAGGTCACAGCGACCCAAAAACAGTCAATTTTGGGGCAAAAATGGCTTGTCCTCGCTCTGTCTCATTTACGAATTGGTTAATTTTAATCAAACTTGGTACAATATATCATTAAAACATACCACATATATGATTAGGTTTTAGTGACCTTGACCTCATTTTCAAGGTCACAGCGACCCATAACAGTCATTTTTGGACCAAAAATGGCTTGTCTGCACTCTATCTCATTAACGAATTGACCAAATTTCGTCAAACGTAGTACAATATATCATTACAACAAGCCGCAGATTTGATTAGATTTTGGTGACCTTGACCTCATTTTTAAAGTCACAGAAACCCTAAAACCGTCAATTTTGGGCCGAAAATGGCTTGTCTGCATTCTATCTCATTAACGAATTGATTGATTTTCGTCAAACTTGGTACAATATATCATTGCAACAAACCGCAGATTTGGTTAGATTTTAGTGACATTGACCTTTTTCTCAAAGTCACAGCGCCTCAAAGACAGTCAATTTTTGGCGAAAAATTGCCTGTCTGCACTCTACCTCATTAACGAATCGATTTATTATAGTCAAACTTGGTACAATATATCAATACAACAAACCACAGACTTGATTGGATTTTGGTGACCTTGACCTTTTTCAGGGTCACATGCCCCCCCCCCCCCCCCCCCAAAAAAAAAAAAACAGTCATTTTTGTGCCAAAAATGGCTTGTCTGCACTCTAAGGCCAAGGTCTCCCGAAACTTGTTCTTTTCGGGCCAGCAATGGCTTATCTGTAACCTATATCATTTAAGAATTTATAAATGTTAGTCAAAATCGTTACAGTAATTAATTACAGTCTACCACATTTGCTTGAAGAAATATATGGGCTGCATGATGCTTCCACGCAGAACTGAATCCGGCCCGCACACTTGTACTGGTAAACCGCTAAGAGGATCTAAGCCTGTCCAGGAACCGCGGTGCGAGGCGGACCGTCCATGCTAATAAACCCTATTGGTTTCATTGGGCGACAGGGCTTGAGAAGTCATTTCATCTCAATGTCTGGTAAAAGTCCCACAAAATTGGAAGCAACGTCTCCAAAATGACCTTTACAGTGTTGACGGGGACGTTAAACCTCAAATCAAACAAACAAAAAATTGTCTGGTGATCTGAGCTTTTTAATTAAGGTCACAGGGCCCCGAGAAAACTGTCAGTTTTGGGCCAATGGCTTGTTTGCAGCTTACATTTTGGTGACTTTAACCTAGTTATTTAAGCCAAATTGGTGTTTTAAGATATATTTATTGTGGGGAAGTGGGGGGGGGGGCATTGTTTTCCTCTGAAAACATTTCTAGTTTTATTTAAATCTATCTGTGTCACATTTTTTAACACTGACACAATAACGAATATAATAGTAAAAGTTTGAGATTTGTTTGACACTTGTTCGTAATTGAAAACCAAATATACCCCCAGATCCCGCCCCCGCCCATAGGGGCTTGGAGAAATATATGGGCTGCATGATGCTTCCACGCAGAGCTGAATCCGACCCGCACACTAGTACTGGTAAACCGCTTGGAGGATCTGAGCCTGTCCAGGAACCGCGGTGCGAGGCTGACCATCCATGCTAATAAACCCTATTGGTTTCATTGGGCGACAGGGCTTGAGATGTCATGTCATCTCAATGTCGGGTAAAAGTCCCACAAAATTGGAAGCAACGTCTCCAAAATGACCTTTACAGTGTTGACGGTGACGTTAAACCTCAAATCAAACAAACAAACAAATACCCCCAGATCATGATATCGGTATCGTGCTATTGAATTCAGCGTATTTTATGTACTTGAGACCATTTCAGTTTTCAAGTGTATACATATAAGAATGAGGATAAAACTTTCTTGCCGAGCTTTTTGTGGATTGAGTTACGAAACATTATCATATCTAGACTTGCCAAGTTATTGAAAGACGGAAAAGACGATTTTATCCTCGTCATAAAATACATCCATTTTCAAGGAACATGCTTTTCATTTACATGTTTTAGAGGTAACAGATGTTAATCTCTATAAACTACATTGTATTTGTACATCGCCATGACACTTGGGCTGTCTTTTGATGACATACTTAAAATACTCAACAAGATAACAGTTTCAAGCAAAAGACAGTTTGGGTAAAAAGTAGTTCCAATGCAATGTTCATGTTTTATCTATATTACCAAATGATTAGCGGATTAAGACCGCTGTTGAGTCCTGCATGCATGATACAAGCTGTATGAGACAAATTTCACATTTCGAAGATACGCCTACTCAAACATATTGAAAATTTTACCACAAAAAATTGAAAAAATTCAGATAAAAAATTCTGATACTTTTCGTATTTCTGCACAAAAAAAAATACATTTTGGCTACTCGTTAGAACCGCTCGACGATGCGGTTCTAACAAGTAACCACAAGCTATGTTTTTTTAGCAGAAACAAGAGAAAATGTATACCCCTGTAAACCCCAGTTTTACTATATAAAAGTGTGGTTTCAGGAGGTCAAATTATTTAGGCGTGTTTTCGTGATGAAATGGCCGTGTCAAATGGGTGAGAAACTATGAGAAGTGTTGTCCTGATTTGTTTGTTTGATTTTAAGTTTAACGTCCCCGTCAACACTGTATAGGTCATTTTGGAGACGTTGCTTCCAATTTTGTGGGACTTTTATCCGACAATAAGATGAAATGACATCTCAAAGCCCTGTCGCCCAATGAAACCAATAGGGTTTATAAGCATGGGCGGTCCGACCTGCGCCGCTTTGCCTGGTCTAAGCGGTATACCAGAACACGTTTGCGGTCGCATTCAGGGCTGCGTGAAAGCATCACGCAGCCCATCTATTTCTTTAAGTCCTGATGGGCAGGGGCCGGGTGTTGTCCTTTGATATAATCATTTCCTGTCAAGCCCCACTGGCCGCATGACAATTATGCAATGTGTTATAATAACGTCGATGAAACCAATAGGGTTTATAAGCATGGGCGGTCCGACTTGCGCCGCTTTGCCTGGGCAGACTTAGATTCTCTAAGCGGTAAACCAGAACACGTTTGTGGTCGCATTCAGCTCTGCGTGAAAGCATCATGCAGCCCATCTATTTCTTCAAGCCCTGATGGGCAGGGGCCGGGTGTTGTCCTTTGATATAATCATTTCCTGTCAAGCCCCACTGGCCGCATGACGATTATGCAATGTGTTATAATAACGTCGATTTAAGACATGACGTTGCATTGACGTTGATATGACGTGGCTTACATGTTCTGTGCACGATGTTGATCTGCTCTCGCTAACTTATGACGTCTCTACGTGATGAGGCGCGTGCCCCAACAACCCTTGACTTGACAATCAATCATATTAATTGTTAAATGATTTAAAACGTCAGTGATTGACAACTCATTACAATGAAACAGCTTGATGTATAATGTATTAATGAATAAACACTTTTGATTAGAGAGAGAGAGAGAGAGAGAGAGAGAGAGAGAGAGAGAGAGAGAGAGAGAGAGAGAATTATTAAATTTGCCAATATAGGTAAAACGAACTAATTTAAGGTCGTGAAACAAAAAATTGCTCAATTCGGGGCTTATACGGTGCGTGCAGGGTTGTCGAGTCGGTCAGGCGTAAATGTGCCTTTAGACTGGTGCGCGACATACACGATCTGATCATAATTTTCCTACAGTAATGCATTGGGATAATTCACCCATGGTCGTGTATACTGCGTCACTGGAGCGTCCAACTATCATTGGCTTATATATACATGGATATATAGATGGGCGAGGTGCAGGAGTGTGTGTGCGTGTGAAAATGGCATTTTCCTTATTTTTGCTTTAAACACGTTGTGAGAACGTGTTTGAATCGCCTCATTGATTGTGGGAGCTCGTTCGAACTGCCTCATTGATTGTGGCTGCTCTCCGCCCCCGCCCATTGGAGCTTGAAGAAATAGATGGGCTGCACGATGCTTCCAAGCAGAGCTGAAACCGGCCGCACACGAGTACTGGTAAACCGCTTAGAGGATCTAAGCCTGCCCAGGCAAAGCGATGCTAGTCGGACCGTCCATGCTTATAAACCCTGTTGGTTTCAATGGGCGACAGGGCTTGAGATGTCATTTCATCTCAATGTTGGCAAAATTGGAAGCAACGTCTCCAAAATGACCTATACAGTGTTGACGGGGACGTTAAACCTCAAACAAATCAAACAGTTGTGGCTGCTCGTTTGAATCCCCTAATTGATTGAACCGCCTCAATGAGGTGCGCCCAGCGAAGACACAGATCAGCCTGCGCATCTGCGCAGTCTGATCAGAGTCTTGCTGTGCGCTCTAAGGATAGCTAAGGGCCCAATGCTCTTTTAGGCTGATCTGATTCTTCGCTGGGAGCACATGTAAAATGTAGGAAATGCTGTGCCCCGGCTCAAATAGTAATATAAGGTCGGTTTTCAAGGGTCTTGTTGACGTGATGAAATTTTGTATTATTCCCAGCAGGCACATGACGTAATTGTGACGTCACATCAACGTCGGTACAACGTCATGACGTTCATGCAGCGTCATATTGATGTCGGTGCAACGTGACGTTGCACCGACGTTGATTCGACGTTGCCCTAGCGACGTGTGCCTGCTGGGATTTGCACGGTACTCGAAACGTCATCGTTTCTAGGGTATGATATCTTGTGAAGGCGCTTTGATTCGTTCTGATTAGATTGTTTGATAATGTTTTTATCTTGACGAGATCACAACAATAAAGATATTGCTACATGGGCGGCGGTCTCTATTGTTTAACTCTGTCATTTGTCTGCCCTGACAGACCTATTTATCACTCCTGCTATTAGCATGGCGCAATATAGGAGCCCCACTTTATTCCGTTCGTCCGTCCTTATGTCCGTTTTCAAGCCATCAATATTTGGGACCACCCAATCGTTTATCATTTTCTCAAGAACTATAAGAACTTCATTAATGATACTTGGGGCAGACTTTTATGTAGGGATGCTACTTTTAATGCTTAAACTCATATTTGACCTTGACTTGCATTTCATGGTTCACTGGCTTTCTAAGCGGTACTTAAACGTTTTATTTGAAGGAAAGAATTTCTTTTGAGGAATAACCCATATCCTTTAGCCATTGAAACGCCGAGAAAAACATCTGAAAATGTCGTCTGCTGTATTTTTTGCAAACGTTTTGAAAATATTTTTGCATACAGGCAAACTGTTTGCAAAAAAAAAAATACTTTTAAGGAAACCGGCCGACGGCAAAGCAGACGACAATTGTCGTGATTGGCGTCTTGTGGATTTATAATGGACCGCTTATATCGGAAACCATCAGTTTACAGAAAAGAAAGTCTGGGTTGGGGGTTACTTCTATTCTCTTCTTTGAAAACCTGGCGGTAAAGTATCTTCCGCGCAACCATTTACCTTAATCTTGCCATATTCTGGTTTTCTTATATGGCATAGTATTCCAACAGAAATTGAAAATGCAGTTTTGAAATGTTTAAATTGGCTAAAAAAGGGAATGCTTCTTTATTCAAGAATTACCTCAAACGCAAAATGCAAAAGTTGCATATATGCACATGCATATGGATTATACAACTTTATTTGGGCCCCGTCAAGCGATTTTGGTACTTATCGCCAATGCGAGCAGCGAAGGTTCAGGCGAGCCTGCGCATCCGCGCAGTCTCGCAAGAACCTTCGCTGCTCGCTCATACAAGCAATGAATTAAGAGGAACCTTCAGACAGAAAGCCATATCCCTGACCCCTCTGAATGGCTTGGCATGCGCAGCTAAAATTTGTCATGCCGGAATGCTCGAAGACACAAATTCCCTTGGCGGGGCTCATTTGTAGTTTGTTACATCGTTTCCTTTTTCAGTCAATTTTGGATGTCATATATTGTTTAAAGAAGATGTTTAGTCTTGCTTTTTTTATTGCTAACAAACTCATGTTTGTCTGTGCATGCAGTGTTATAAAACATGTTTAGGTGATTTTATTTTACTCAAGTGTTTGATAATACGGTTCATGAGAATTTTCAATAAAACATAAACGTTAAAACTTCGTATACATTGTACAGTGGGGGTGGTGGTGGGGGGGGGGGGGGAGAGTTGGATGTCTTACAATAGGAAAGAGGCATAGCTGAAAAACCCTGCCTGCTGTGGGATTCGAACCCGGGCCGCTCGGGTGAAAGTCGAATGCTTTAACCGCTGATTTCCTGACGCAGCTGTCAGAGGTTCGTTGAAAGACGCCTATATACTTTTGACCACATTTAAGCCCACTTTTATAGAGTAAAACTGGGCTTTGCAGGGATAAACCTTATTTTGCATATTTCTGCTCTGAAATACAGATTTGGATACTTGTTAGAACCGCTTCGATGAGACGATTCTAACGAGCATCCAGATCTATGTTTTGAAAAGAAATATGAAAAATATCAGGATTTTTGTCTGAAAGATTTTATTTTTGGTGGTAAAATTTTATCAATATACATGTATTTGAATAGGCGTGTTTTCATAATGGGTTGGTTATATACCTATAAGCTGTGCATAAATCTATCGAGGTAGATAACTCAAGGTATGAGTTGCGGACCGAAATACCCCCTCCCCACTTCCCCCGCCCCCTCATCAGGGAGTTGTCATTTATGATAATACAAAGCCATTATCGTCGACGTAAAGCCCGAACCCGGACGAGACCCCATCTTAAGACACGAAGGTCGTAACAATGGAAAGATGAAAAGCTAAAGGAGCCGCGCCTGCAGTGGTACTTGAATTAGGGCCAGTCGGTTGAAAGTCCAACGATTCAACCACTTAGTCAAAGAATAATAAAAATAATATCTTTATTTTTCGAGGATAACATTTTTAGTCTACTCCCTGACGCAGCAATCAAAATAATCTACCAAGGTAGATAATTACAGGTGGGAGTTACGGGTCGTAACAGGTGGGCCGGTGTGTTTGATATACTATGAGCGACCAGTGAAGACTCCGGTCAGTGTCTTCGCAAGTTACAAACGTCAGCTCTGGATTTTGACGTAGTCACAGAGCGAAGATGTGGCTAGGTGGGCCCAAGGGCTTGTTGCGCATGCAAGGTCATAGATTTTCGCAGGCTCAAACTCTATCTTTAGTATCCTATACTCAGTTTCTGTCCCTCGGCAAAGATGTGATGTGCTGTATGATTTCAATCATATTGCCTCTTGATTTTTGACAGCTTGTGTACTTAACAAGGATAATAAATCAAAAGGACAGATAACAAATAAGGTTCACTTATCAAATAATCTTCTCACTATCTGCGTTTAGAATAAAATACACCCAGGGCATCTTCTTATGTAATCATTATCAATTTGGTCGAACAATGACATTCAATACAAACAATCACAAAACTGTATTTACTTTACATGTATTTTATCTGACACTCCATTAAGGTATTAACGTAGAATAATAATTAAAAAACGTGACTTGATCTGACTGAGGTTCTGCGTGGGTTCAAACGTAATTCAACTCGTGGAAGAAACTGTCCACAACTAAAGTCACCCCCTGAACGCTGCCTCAACTTACCATGTCGGCCTCAGCGGACCTATTTAAGTCACCACCACACTCTCAGTGACACCACTCAACTCACCACCAACACCTTCAGTGGAGTCCCTCAAATCACCATCACCACCATCCTCAGCGGACTTACTATTACTGACCGCACCAAAGCGTGGGTTCTGTTAAGAGTTTCCATCACGTTAACAAAGCTGTGTAGCCTGAGAACGTTCTTGATACCATGGTAACTCTCCTGAATTTGTTCAAGAACCCACACTGTAAGCTTTTGAGCAAAAATAAAAACAGTATACCCTTGTGAACCCATTTTTGTCTGGGGTAAAGTTTACAAGGTGTCAATTTGGATTCCTTCAACTGCCTCGTTTCTATACCCCACCACACGATAGTGGTACGCTATTATTTAATCCATTTTTGTACCAAATGGAATATTCCTCCTTATATGTACCGGCCCCGATAGCTCAGTTGGTAGAGTGTACGCTCCGGGGAACGGGAGGTCTCGGGTTCGATCCCGGGCCGCGACATACCAAAGTCGTTAAAAATGGTACTAGCTGCTCCTCGCTTGGCACTCAGATTTACGGGGTAGAGCTAGGACTGGTCGATCCAGTGTCAGGATAATTTGACTGGTATGGTATCATGTAATGTGTCTGGGACATGATACTTCAGTGAGGCAGCACTATAAACGTGAGCATTGAGCTCCCTGTCACAACCAGACACCGTCGTGATATGACTGAAACATTGTTGAAAGCGACGTTAAACCCGAATTCACACACACACACTCCTTATATGTAACAGGAGTCCATTTCAAAATTCAGGGGTGTCAGGTTGTTTTTTCTTCCAAATTGATTTGGAAAATGGCCGAACTTTCTGCAAACAGTGAAGGCGCTGCATTCTGGGCCTGCACTGTTTGCCACTGGTCCGTTTTGGGGTTTCCGGTATCAAAAGGGTTTATTACATTCGTATGTCTGTCATGGAGTATTTATTCACGGATTTTCTTCGAATTGTGCATACATGTGACGACTGTTCAAAATTTAATGCCACTTTCACTGTTTTTACTTTACTGCGAACTCTTTTTCACTTGCTTTGCCCTTCAAAATACTCCCCATTTACCTGAACAGGTCAATTCACTTTTTGAAGCAGTTTCCATACTCTTCACTGGAGACACTTATCAGCATAACGAAAACACGTCTATACAAATACATTGTAAATTTTACCACCGAAAAATCGATATTTTTAGATGAAAAATTTCGATATTTTCCTTATTTCTGCTCAAAACATAGGTTGTGGATACTCGTTAGAACCGCCTCGGCGAGGCAGTTCTAACGGGTGCCCACAATCTATGTTTTGAGCAGTGTTTCTTTTTCGAGACAGATGATATTTGAGGTTTATAAATAGAAAATAGTCGCAGGAGGACCGTGACCTTCTCTGAATTCAAATACTCTGTCACAAAGTGCTCCTTGCATGCGGAGGCTGTTTGATTTTCGTTTTACGGCCCTTTCAAGATTATTTCACTCATATCCAGCCGATCCTTAATCAGAGGCGGGCGAAAACCGGGGTACCCGGAGAAAAGCCACCTGACCATCCGTTGCAGAACTTGCGTCTTACATGTGACCCGAGCCAGGCTCGAACCCACAGCGGTGAGAGACCTAATGATTAAAAGTCAGCGCTCTTATCCATTAGGCCACGAAGGCCCGCTTGTGAACGGAGGTATTATCATGCAAGAGTCTGAGGTGCTAAAGACCTGTATGGGGGCGGCGGGTTTTGTTCTCTACTTCTCCAATTTTCCTATTGAACTTTGCTCGTTGGCACCGGAATTTGTAAGGTTATGATCCTGGAAAAGGAGGTTGTGGACCCAGCTTTTAGCCATGTATGAGACAATAGTCACATTTGATTGGATATAATTATGAAACTGATGAGAAATACTTAGCTGTTATTTTTTTTTTTTTTGTGCAGGGTATTATATGTGCATTAAACACATAAAGGAAACAAAGTGAACTGTCTCCTGAATTTTCTGTTGTGATAATAATTTTACATGTGGTATCTCTGAATTTCCAAGACTGAATTTTCACTTTGAGGCAGGGTTACCTCCCTTAGACAGTAAGAATGCTTGAAATTGCCACATGACACCCTTGTTTTTTGGTATAAGTTTGTAGTTGGCAGTTTGTTTACCATGTTTTGGGGTAAGAAAATCCATTTGAAATGCAGATTTATCAGGTACAGGGTCAAATATTAATATGTAAGCTTATGGAAATGTAAATAGAAGACCATAACCTACGTATGATAGCGTGTTTAAAACAGTTTTACAGGCTGGCGAGTTTACATAAACAAAAACAGTTTAGGCTTTTGCATGGAAAAATGAGTCCTCTAACCAAAACAAAACAGATTTTGTGTATTGTTCGTTTGTAGTAACTATGGTACAGAAGCAATTTTGTGTATAATAACTTTTTGTTCGAGCATATATAACAAAAATAGCCACCGGAAGAGATGGCAAATCCCCCGACCAAAGCCAATATGGCCTTCAGAAGATTGTTCACCAATAGATAGTGCACCAGAATTAAACCAGCAATATATCACAAAAATATTCGAGTTATGGCCATCACAAGATTATACTATCAGGGAAGATAACCAAAAAGCCAGGGCGTTCAGAATTGTGGTTCTTGCGCATGACACGCCTGCTGAAGCTCATGTATTTCTATACGAATTACCTGCAATATGTCTCAAAGGGTATTGGAGATATGGTGATCACAAGCTGGTCCTAATGTTATATTGGAAGGATAAATAAGTCAAATACCACAGCACTAACAGTTGTAATTATTGCGCATGACACCCCTTCTGTACATTGTATACAATTGTGCCAAGTTCCTTAAATATATCTCAAAGGGTGTTGGAGTTATGGCCATCACAAGGTTATATTGTCAGGGGAGATAACTAAAAAAAACAGAGCACCCAGAGTTGTAATTCTTGAGCATGACACGCCTGATTAATCTCATGTACATCTGCATCAAATACCACCAATATGTTTCAAAGGGAGGTACGGTGATCACAAGGTGGACATGCTGTTATATTGGAAGGGGGGATAACTCGAATACCATAGCACCCAGAGTTGTGGTTCTTAAGCATGATGCGCCATCACAACCTTGTATACAATTGTGCCAAGTACCATCAATGAATCGCAAATGGTATTGGAGTTATGGCCATCACAAGGTTATATTGTCAGGGGATATAACTAAAAAACCCAGAGCACCCAGAGTTGTAATTCTTGAGCAAGACACACCTGCTTAACCTCATGTACACCTGCATCAAGTACCAACAATGTGTCTCTATAGGGAGGTACGATGATCACAAGGTGGCTCAAATACCATAGCACCCAGAGTTGTGGTTCTTCAGCATGAAGCGCCGTCTCAACCTTGTATACAATTGTGCCAAGTACCATCAATATATCTCAAAGGGTATTGGAGTAATGGCTATCACAAGGTTATATTGTCAGGGGAGATAATTAAAAAACCAGGACACCCAGAGTCGCGGTTCTTGCACATGGCATGCCTGCTTAACCTCATGTACAATTGTACCAAGTACCATCAATATATCTCAAAGAGTATTGGAGATATTGCTATCACAGGGTAGTGATTATATTTTATTGGAAGCGGAGATAACTCGAAAACCATGGCTCCCAGAGTTGTGGTTCTTAAGCATGACACGCTGTCTCAGCCTTGTGAACAACTGTGCCAAGTACCAACACTATATCTTAAAGAGTATTGGAGTTATGGCCATCACAAGGTAGTCACTCTTTTTTAATGGAAGGGGAACTAACTAAAAAAAACATGACACACAGAGTTGTGGTTCTTGTGCATTACAAGCCGTCTCAGCCTTGTGAACAACTGTGCAAGGTACCATCAATATATCTCAAAGGGTATTGGAGTTATGGCCATCACAAAGAAGTAATTCTATTTTAATAAAAGGGAAGTTAACTCAAACGGTATGGCCTCCAGAGTTCTGGTTATTGCGCATGACACGCCGTCTCAGCCTTGTGAATAATTGTGCCAAGAACTATCAATGAATCTCAAAGGGTATAGGAGTTATGGTCATCACAAGGTTGTGTCTACGGACACAATATATCCCCCGAACCTATTCCGTCGGGGGATAAAAACAAACCGTAACGGTCGATCACTTGCTCTATAACATACATTTTTGTATCCACCTTTATACCGTGTTGAGTGAGTGAGTGTTTGAGTTTTACGTCCCACCAACAGCTAAGACCATATGGAGACGGGACCTCGGTTTAAAGACACATCCGAAGTCTGCTTATACCGTGTTGTACCTTCCACTTTTGACACAGCTGGGGTCAAAACAAAAACATCACAAATGAAACATGTTTTCACATTGACTAGAAATGCATCACGTGCAAGTTGCTAATCTGCGGTAGATGCACAGCGGGCACTATACCACTTGAATCGGATCGGTCCAAGTCCACCCTTAAAGTGACAGGAGATAACCGGATTTTTAACGGACAATCACGATTAATTTACTGCTTCTTTTTCTGGTTGTCGCTGCTATCAACACCACGCCATTCATCTTTCGATTGTCGTATATTTGTGTCGTTTTGCAGTAGTTGTATCACATGGTTTAGAGACAGAGCATTAGTAACCTAAGCTGAGGGCACTCTCAAGGTTTATGGACTGCCCTTGGGCCACGACCCGGACCGCCGGTTTGATATGGCGCTTGCCTGCGGCTCGGGCTATATCAACCCGGTGATCCAGGCCCATGCCCACGGGCAGTCCATAAACCTTGACAGTGCCCTCAGCTTAGGTTACTAATGCTCTGTCTCTAAACCATGTGATATACACCAGGCTGTAACACTTTTTGGGGATCTATAGCAGAATTAAACCGTTTAATCTCCAACAAAAATGCATACGTTACATAGAAGCATAAATATACATGATCTATACAGTGTTGACGGGGACGTTAAACCTCAAATCAATCAAACAAACATTGCCATTTTCTATACATAGTATGTACATTTGTGGCATCCATCTTTTAACCATGTTATATTGGCAGCTTCGATAACTCAGTGGTTAGCGCGTTCGACTTATGATCGAGAAGCTGTGGGTTCGAATCCGGCAACCGGAGGCGAGGTGTCCCCTTGGGCAAGACATGTAATACCACTGTCGCGCTCCACCCATGTGTAGCTATGTAGCAGTGGTGTATCTCGCTCGCGCGCGTGATAACATCCGGAATGAGTGTGTTCGAGAGCGATTCAAATAAGCTTGAAGCTTTCATCGCAAATTAGTATAAACTAACAATGTTTAACACTATTGTTGGTGTAAAATATATTGGTTAAAGTATAGATTATATAGACAAATGACCAAAAAGGGTCAATTTCTATATAAACTATATATTTGTTGTGTTCTATACACCGCTTTATAACACTTCTGTTGGGGTCCAAAGCTGAAAATGTGTTTTAACATCCCTATATACAAACATAAAAATCCCCCCCACCCCCGGCGTCGGGGCTTGAAGAAATAGATCTGAAACCCACTGCACACGAGCACTGGTAATCCGCTTAGAGGATCTGAGTCTGCCCAGGCAAAGCATGCTTATGAATCGTGTCGGTTTCATTGGGCGACAGGGCTTGACGTGTCATTTCATCTCAGTGTCGGGCGCAAAAAGTAGCAACATCTCCAAAATGACCGTACAGTGTTGACGGGGACAATGAATCTCAAATAAAATCAAACAAACAAACAAAAATCTGTAGATTAGATAGAAAAATGGCCATTTTATACATAGTCTATTTTGGGTTGTATTTCCAAGATAGTGTTATAAAGAGGTCGTGGTGTACCGGTTTCTCAGTAGATACAAGAACCTGTTGTTTCAAATAACTGACACGAGTGTGAAAAACAATGATAGGTGGGCCGCGCCAACCGGAAATGTGTCTATATACATCATGAAAACGTGCCTACATAATTTTGACCCCCTCAAACCCAACTTTTATATTGGAAAACTGGGGTTTCCAAGGGTAGCATTATTTTTCTTACATCTGATCAAAAACATAGATTTGAGAACTTGATAGGCTTCGTCTAGGCGGTTCTATAGAGTCCCCACAATCTATGTTTTGAGCAGCAATATTAAAAATATCACTATTTTTTCATCCTAAAATTTCCATTTTTGGCCGAAAAAAAATGATAATGTATTTATATACATGTATAGGCAAGTTTTTGTAATGTATGAGAAGGTGCGACCAGGGAAAGTATGCCACCTGAATCTGAATATAGCCTCACCTCCATCGTGCCCATAGGCATCACAATAGCACACAGCGAAGACTGCGCGAATACGCACGGATCGGCGACTTCGCTGTGCTCACAAGTCCGAATAGAACTGTTCACATGACGCGGCCCCATCGATTGTGCAAATAGGCGGGAGATGCTATAAGGGAAAAAACATACCTATTCAAATATATTAAAACTTTTACCACAAAAAAGGAAATTTTCAAATAAAAATTCTGATATTTTTTTCTTGTTCATTCTCGTTAGCCTCAAAGAGACGAATCTAACGAATACCAACCATATATGTTTTTGAGCAGAAATAACAAAACTAATATTTACCCCTGTAAACCCCAGGTTTACGACCAAAAAGTGGGGCTTTGTTTGTTTGTATTGGAGTTGTCAACACTATTTTATGTCATTTTTGAGCCGGTCAGTTTACCTATCCACATTTTTCCTGGGCAGGCTTATACGTAAGCGCTTAACCAGTACAATGAGACAACTGCCCTTCTTAAATCTGCGGAAGGGAGAGAAGATTTCATGATCAATCGCCACGAAAGAATGTTGCCGATCCCGGCAGATACCGAACCCGCGTCATTTTGATCATCATTTAGACACGCATCCGACTGAGCCACCGAGGCCGGCAAAGTGGGGTTTAAGGGGGTCTAGATTATATAGACAAGTTGTCGTGACATTAGATATAAAATGAGGCCCTTCGAAAATGGGTTTACTCTAATTTGTTCCAGAGGAGCAAATTCTTTCCTTTAAGAGAAGATCATCGGAACTAAAGGAAAGCACCCTTTCAGATCAGGTATATAGTGAATACTTTGGAAAGAGTTATCTCTCCTTAATGTACAACCACTGCCCTTAAATCTGTTGATCTGCTAGTGCGCTTTAAATGAAACAAGGAAATTGTTAATAACAAAACTGTTTCCATGGGAATATGATACTGGTAATATCTGACGTTGTCAATACTACTGAAATAATAGACCGGTAATTTGGTGCAACACAGCTACTGTGTTATCCTGCATTATTCGCTGTACACATCAAGAGCGTAATTGTGATTGGCACCCTTGAGCATCGCGGCCATTTGCATGAAACTATGGGTGTGAGTGAAATCGTCTGCAGATGAACATCTGCGTAGGGGATGCAGGGCATGCTTCAAATATAGGTCTAGCCGACCTTTCATAACAACATTGACAGTCTCTAGAATTTAGGTTTGATGAGTAGGTCATCAAGAAAACACGCCTATATAAATTTGACCCCCTTAACTCCAGTTTTATATAGTAAAACTGGGGTCTGCAGGGTATACATTATTTTTCTTATTTCTACTCAAAAACATAAATTGTGGGTACTCGTTAGAACCGCCTCGTCGGGACGGTTCTAACGAGTATCCACAATCTATGTTTTGAGTAGAAATAAGAAATATATCGAAATTTTTCATCTGAAAATTTTCATATTTTGGTGGTAAAATTTATAATGTATTTGTATAGGCGTGTTTTCGTAATGGCAACGGAATGCTGATGGAAAACAAACCCAGCTACCATTCGGATAACAAAATTAAAAGAATTTCTCGTGAGCTGAGATTTGCATGATAAAAGTTTGATAACCAAACCATTCTTACCTGGAAACCCCGTAAAAAGGACAGAGGCAAACAGTGTATATGGCGTCTGATCATGGTCTATAGTGTTTGCTAACAGCATTTTCCGTCAAAAGTAGAATGAAATGGATACAATCGGCACGACACCCCTTAAATAACAAATGGACTTGTCCAACATAAACAATGGAACACTCCACAAGTATGTCATAGAGCTCACCCGTGTTTTTTTTTTTTTTTTTTGTTTTTTTTTGTTCATGCATTTACATTTGCCGGGCCCAGAGGAAGCTGTTTGACGGCTTCTTCCCAGGGACCCGGCAAATATTATTGTACTGAAATAACCATAAATGGTCTTTATTCTTGCATAACTTACGATTCCAACGGAAATTGTGACGAAAACGCACCAAAACTACATAGAACTTCTTCAAATAAAACCGTAACATCATTAGAGATTATCACATGGGATTTTGGTTATCGCCCGATGTATCAACCCGAGACCCCATTATCTGCCCGAAGGCTTTAGCCTGAGGGCAGATAATGGTCGAGGGTTGATAAAGAAGGCGATGACCAAAACCCAATGTTATAATTTGTTTATCACATATTCAGATCCTATTCTTACTGTGTTTGACGTTCATACATTGAAAATAAAATGTGATGAAAAGCGTGATTCAAACAAAAAAGCGCGTAACGTCACGCCTAACTATTCGCGTTACGTCATGTAATTGGCAACGTCACAATAACGTCATGAGTGGGCTGATAACCGCTGTCCGTTCAAAATACACTGTTTCCGGTTATCAGACCGGGCGGGCTGATAACCGGAAATGGAAACAAGCATTATCACACATGTAAAACATGGGTTATCATGTTAAATATAGTACTGAATATGTGATAAACGTCATTATAAATTTTAAAATGCTGCGTCCGGGGTGACAACGTTACGTCGCTCAACGTAATGCCCATTTCATAACCATGTTCAAACAGCACGTGGATTTTATGAATGCTGTTTGAACTATGCTATGTTCGTAGGATTTTATGTAAGGCTATACCTGTATTAAAAAAGGTGGTGTTTTCAGATCCTATCAATCCAATTAACAATGATCCTAAGTGGCCAATGGACATGGTCCCACCTACCATTCGAGTACCTTTCCTTTGGCAGTAATCAGCAAGGGGGATTTTGTCCGAAGGGGATTTTGTCCATCTAATGCATAGGAGTTTGTCCACCTTGTAAAAATCATGAGGGGGATTATGTCCATCCTGTAAAAGGTTTCAAAGGGGATTATGTCCACCTTGAAAAAAAAAACATGAAGGGGATTTTGTCCACCTATGCAAAAATGAGCGGATGGGTTTTTGTGAAAAGTTTGCATCAGCGAGGCTATTTATGAAGAAATCTTGCATCAGAGAACCTCAATGGTTAGATCTTGTCAAAGATCCTGGTGTATGAATGTCATTTGACGTGTCACCTGTAACAATTCTGATTCTGAAAGTATATCTTCATGCCAAAAATTACGAAAATATTGCTAACTGTTTACAACTATATAGCACATCCGTAATTAGTTTGCCTTGGTGAGGCTATTTATCAAGCTATCTCACAACAGACTATCCCACTGGTTGGATATCATATAGACATCTGCATGAACTATTCTTTGTGGTTTAATATAGGGATCAACCTTGGCTTTTCATGCAATAACATTCGCCGGGTCCCGAGGAAGTTGTTTGAACATGAGGCCGCCAGGCCGAATGTTCAAATATCTTCCGAGGGATCCGGCAAATGTTAATGCAATGAAATAACCATGGATGATCGTTGTTCTTGCATAACTTACGATTCCGACATTAAATTTTGACGAAAACGCCCAAAAACTCCATATAAACTCTTCAAATGCGACCGGCGAACCAACATGGCGGCCAGTTCAGAATGTTGTTCACAATGACGTTGTTACGCAGTAACCATCTGACGTCATAATAGAACCCTAAAACGCTACGTTCAGGGCGATAACGTTACGTCGCTCAATGCAATGTAAACAAAGCAAGGCCAGTCTTATTATATCAAAAGATCAAAATCCATGTTCAAACAGCACGAGAATTGCATGATTTGAACATGGTTTTTGCTGTTTGAGCACGGCTTTCGGTCCATTTGACAATGGTTTCAAACAGCCATGCGCATAGGTATTTATGCAAGAAAACTTGTTTGTTCGTAATCAGTTTGTAAAAAGTTTGCCTCGGTTAGTTGCAAAGTAATCTGGCATAATTAGACAATATGATTGATTAGGCTTTGTCAATATAGATCTGCATGCCACAACTTATGAAAATATCCAAACTGATTTGAAAGTTATACATCTGTAGCAGTCAGTTAACCTTTTGCCTCAGCGAGGCTATTTTTAAAGAAATCAGACAATAGAAAACTCATTGGTTAAATCTTTTCAATATCTATCTGCATGCCAAAAATTAGCAAAATATTCCAAGCGGTATGAAAGTTATACTTCATAATCGATCTATGAATAGTTTGCCTCTGCGAGGCTATTTATAAAGTAATCTGGCATTAATTTGAATATCTCATTGGTTGCATTTTGTCAATATCCATCTTTATGCCAAAAATCATCAACAAAATATTCCTAGCTGTTTATAAGTTTCAACGATTTTCACAAACTGACCACGGACGGACAGACGGGCAGACTCACATGGGTGATTATATTGCACACTCCGCCGTCTTAGCAGCGGGTCGTGCAATATCAACAAAAAATCAGATAAAATACTTCGTTTACTAGGCGGCAGTTTGTCTTTTCAAGGAATGGACTAGTTTGTGTATCTCTACTATAAATTCTTGTATGGTTATCTTTAACTCTTATCCTGCTGTTCACAACAACCCTTTTCTTTGGAAACAGTGTAGATCCAGAACAGAAGAAGCCATCTGATCAGGATCTACACTGTTTGAAATTCAATTTATGAATTTGTAGGAATAAATTACATCAAGTAACCTGATTGGTTCGAAGTCAGAAATGGGTGTGGCTAAACTGAAAGGGTTAATTTCTACGCCACTCTCCAGCATGCCATTCAATTCATTCTGTGATGCTTTTTCGGTTGTGATCGGGAAAAATTCTTGGAGGTTGTATTGGGGTTTAACCGCCCAGTCAACACTATTTAGGTCATTTTTAGCCGGTCATTTTACCTATCCACATTTTTCCTGGACAGGCTTATACGTAAGCGGTTAACCAGTTATTTTGCTGTGGTTCATTCATGTTTTGTGTTGTTTGATTTGAGGTTTAAAGTCCTCTTCAACACTGTAAAGGTAATTATGGAGACGTTGCTTCCAATTTTGTGGAACTTTTACCCAACACTGAGATGAAATGACATCTCAAGCCCTATCGCCCAATGAAACCAATATGGTTTATATGCATGGACGGGTAGACTCGCACCGCTTTGCCTGGGCAAGCTTAGATCCTCTAAGCAGTTTACCAGCACTCGTGTGCGGTCGGCCACAGCTCTGCGTGGAAGCATCATGCAGCACATCTATTTCTTCAAGCCCCGATGGGCGGGGGCCGGTGTTGGTGGTTCTGATTGTAAAAATGACCTAAATAGTGTTGACTGGACCGTTAAACTCCAATACAAACAAACAAATAATAATGTTTGTCTTGTTGGTGATTCGGATTCCTTTCCCCCATTATGTATAGTTAGGTTTTGATATTCTGAGGCACCACCTGTTGCTGACTCGATTTTTGTTTACTGTCGTCACTCGATGTTTCGACCTCTTTCCCTAATGTGGTATTGTGGGAAGAATTTGTCTGACTGTAGCAGTTCCTGGTCGTTTTTTTTTTTTTTTTTGTTTTAAATGTTCACTTTCATTGGACTAAGCCTGTCCATGAACTGTGTATGTAACTACATGTACGTAACTTGCAGGCTTGACATGACCATAGCTGTTTACTGGGCCATAAAAGCATGATTAGTTACGTAACCTTTTATGTCCATGCTTATAAACCCTATTAGTTTCTATGGGCGACAGGGCTTGAGATGTTATTTCATCTCAATATCGGGTGAAAGTCCCACGAAATTGGAAGCAACGTTTCCAAAATGACCTTTACAGTGTTGGCGGGGACGTTAAACCTCAAATCTAACCCTTTATGAATAAACCCTGTGTGGCGGTACAGGTTGCGGGCACGTTTTTGGCGTTGGTATATGTCATGTGTGCGTCATATACATGCAAATTATATTATAAGATTTAAAAACGTATGAATCTTGACACCATGATTACATAAAGAATGTAAAAAGTCTGAGTCATATGATTTTGATTTATAAGTAAAGTTGGCATGCAATGCAAAATGAGGAAATGAAGTAAAATTAATATGATAAGAACAAACATTTGTACTAAAGCAGTACAATAAATAAACACAAGTAAAATACAAAGAACTGACAACACTGGTGGGTGGATTGTCTCTGAGTGTGGGCTGAGCTCGAACTTAGACTGTTTGGTTTAACCCTTAAATTCCTGTGCTTTCACCAAACAGTGTAGACCCTAATCAGACGCCGCGTAACGCGGCGTCTGATCAGG
Organism: Lucinisca nassula; assembly: GCA_963580285.1. Taxonomy (NCBI): domain Eukaryota; kingdom Metazoa; phylum Mollusca; class Bivalvia; order Lucinida; family Lucinidae; genus Lucinisca; species Lucinisca nassula. The sequence goes on from OY757021.1 coordinate 137,125,928, forward strand.
ATCTACACTAATGCCAATGACCCAATACACAGCACCTATCGGGGCTTGAAGAAATAGATAGGCTGCAAGATGCTTCCATGCAGAGCTGAAAAAACCGACCCGCACACGAGTACTGGTTAACCACTAAGAGGATCTAAGCCTGCCCAGGCAATGCGGTGCTTATAAACCCTATTGGTTTCATTGGGGGGGGGGGGGGGGGGGGGGCAGGGCTTGAGATGTCATTTCATCTCAATGTCGGGTAAAAATCCCACAAAATTGGAAGCAATGTCTTCAAAATGACCTTTACAGTGTACGGGGATGACCTTTACAGTGTTGACGGGGACGTTAAACTTCAAATCAAACAAACAAATAAAGACCCAATACACAGACCAGTCCAGATTTTACAGATAATCAACGCTTTTACACAGTGCCCTGACGTCACATGGAGAAGAGTAGTGATGCTATAAATTACCGCTACCTGGATTTTGTACATGGTCAGTGATTGTCACGTGGACAATAGCAGTCGAAAAGCTTCTGCAGTTAGTAACTTTCAGACGATTGATCCAATAAATGAAGAATAATCCATTTTACCCCATGTGAAGAAAATTATACTTCTGGGTGTTAAATTTAAAAGTGACGTTACTAATATTAACCTAGGCCATAAATTGATAACAAACCGCAATTTATTATAAAAAGCTTTGAAGCCACATTGTGTGAAAAAATGCTTTACATCTTAGTTGGTGGGATGTGATCATGGCTTTAAACTTTTATGATGACATTTTTCATGTTTGAAAATTCGTGATATCTTGCTAAATTCTGCTTCAAAAACATACATTTTGAGAGCTCGTTGGAACCTGTTACACATCATATTTATGCATAAAGATACTAGCAAACAGTAGAAACCCAACTCAATCTTTCCACTGTTTGTCGCAGTAAAAATCATCGGATTGTTTTAAAACTTACAACAATTAGAAACAACTTGAGATCCCTGATACCGCTAATAAGCCTGTCGAATATTCTATTCGGCATATATTCCCAGCAGGCACACGTCGCTAGGGCAACACCAAATCAACGCTGGTGCAACGTCGTTGCACCGACGTAGATGTGACATTGCATAAACGTCATGACGTGCACCGACGTTGGTGTGACGTCAGGACAGTATGACCTTCGCTTCTGAGCAAAAATAAGGAAGATATAGTGTGTACCATTGAAGGTCCCATTTCAACTGCAATACGAGAACAAGTGCGAATGACAAAGATGCAGACCAGCCTGTGCATCGGTGAAGTCTGATCAGAATCTTTATGTTCTCTGGCTGGATATTATATGAGCCCTGCCAAGCGAATTTGTGTCTTCAAGCATTCCGTCATGACAAATTTAACAGCGCATGCCCTGCCATTCAGAGGGTCCAGGGATACGGCTTTCTGTCTGAAGGTTCCTCTTGATTCACTGCTTGTATGAGCGAGCAGCGAAGGTTCTGGCGAGACTGCGCAGATGCGCAGGCTCGCCTGAACCTTCGCTGCTCGCATAGGCGATAAGTACCAAAATCGATTGGAGGGGCCCATATGTATCTGTGTAAAAAAGATAGATCTTTGTGCTAGCCTGTGCTGTGAAGCTTAAACCTGCTGGTTAATGCCACACCTGGTCGAAAACCCCGAAGGCAGATTTTGTCATGACGGGGCTAGAGTGACGTCAGTAGATGGGCGTGTTCCCCATACACATTTCTCTGAAATAATGTTATAGAATAGTATTACTAAACATACGAAAACACACCTATACAAATACATTGCAAACTACCGAAGAAAAAATAAAATAAATAAATGAAAAACTTAAAATGAAAATTTGCCATAGTTTTCTTATTTCTGCTCAAATTATAGGTAGAACCGCCTCAGTCTATACTTTAGAGCAGAAATAAGAAAAATATGACAATTTTTTTCATTTTAAATTTTTCATTTTAGTAAAATAAGGTTTACCCCTTTTAACCCCAGTAAAAAGGGGTTCAAGCCGGTCAAAATTGTAAAGACAATATTGTTATATAAGTCATGGTTTCGGTAAACCAGCTGTTCAAAACTTACAACGCCGTTTGTATAAACAAATCGATAAAGACCCCCGCCCATCGCGGCTAGGAGAAATAGATTGGGCTGCATGGTGCTTCCACGCAGAGCTGAAACTGATCGCACATGAGTACTGGCAAACCGCTTAGGTATAATCAGGCGCGGGTCACATCGTCCATGCATAAACCCTATTGGTTTCATTGTGCGGCAGGACTTTAGATGTCATTCTATCTCAGTGTCGGGTAAAAGTCCCACAAAATTGGAAGCAACGTCTACAGAATTACCTAGTTACTTAGTGTTGAGGGGGACGTTAAACCTCGGTTCAAACAACAAAAAAACATATTGTTGAAACTTTGATCATTAAATATGACATACCCACAATTTTGCTGAAAAAAGTCGCTTTTTCATTTGCAGAAATGGAGATAACTTTCGGGACTGCCTGTTCGCTTTTCTATATAAGCCCTGTCCCACTGAAAAACGGGTCTACTCTGAAAGGAAACAATTTTCTCCTCATGAGCAAATTCTTTCCTTTAAGTGTTGACCCCTATTGACATGGGAGACAAAATACTTTTGTATGAGCCTCCGCTAAAGGCTTTCCCATTCCCCTTAAAGCTCTTGAACAAGGCTGCGAAACAACGGTAATAAAAAACAGTACCTACAATTTGTTTTGAATAGTATTACAACAACTACAACTAATAATAATAATAACAATAATAATAACGCATGTCAAATTTATGAAATGTATGTCGAGTGACTTGCGTGCATGAACCCATTATTCTACTCAAATAAAACAAAAGTGAAATGTCGGAACACACACACACACGAACGCTCGCGCACAGACGCACACACAGAAACAGGATGGTTTGATTGGAAAACATCTAAAGGTATGAAAGTATTTTATCTGTGCACTGAGATAAAATACAGTAACATCAGCTGATTCAATATTGACAATCAATGCTACAATAAAAATATATAGAAATGATATAAGGAAGATAAGGCACAAACTACCATAGTGCGTTTTCAATACTTTTTTCAATATTTTTAATACGCCTTGATATTTTGATTAAGCGATTAAATACCATCTCTGTTGTTTTGTTTTATCCTCTTGATTATCTGACAGTTAAATTTACTTAACTTTACTTAAGAACTATGATATATTACATAACTAGTATGGTGATTTGTAAAAAAATGAAATCTCAGGTTAAAAGTACTTTAACTTGGCAGATATATTAAGCTGCACAACACTTCAGCTGTCCTGTAAATTTATTTGCATAACTCAACAATTTGTCTCAAGAACTCTGTCCGTCTAAACAAAACTTAATCTTCATGCACTGGCAGAAAAGGAGTCCCATATTTTGTAAAAAAAAAAAAAAAAAAAAAAAAAAAATGTTTTACGCGTAGTTCATTTCTGTGCAATAAAAGTCCTCTATAAGACCACCTTTCAAACTGTTCATCAGTGGTATACTTTATGAACGGTCTCAAAATTGAACACGAGGTGCAGAACTTTTATGAACACACACACAAAAAGGTAAAATAAAATAATAATAATAAAAAAAAACATTACTCTAACACGCCCGTGTTGCATATTGTATTCTTTCATATCTCCATAGTGTACACTTTCCGATGAACATTTGTGATCATTTCTTATTTATACTTCAAACATAGGTTGTGGGTGCTCGTTAGAACCGCGTCAATGGGGCGGTTCTAACCAGTACCCATAGCATATATCTTAGAGCAGAAGTGAGCTAAATAATGTATACCCCTGAAAGCCCCAGTTAAACTATATAAAGTGGTTCGCCTGAGAAAATCTTAAACGTTTAAACAAGATTGAATTCAATCTTAAGTTTAGCTTGTTTTCACAGCGGAATTGGACTTTATTGAACTCATTTTTTATTTTTATTTATGTACAATATTACATCCAGAGATGAGAAAATAAAACATCTTTCACCATATGAGCCCCGCCAGGCGAATTTGTGTCTTCGAGCATTCCGTCATGACAAATTTTAACTGCGCATGCCCAGCCATTCAGAGGGGCCAGGGATATGGCTTTCTGTCTGAAGATTCCTCTTGATTCACTGCTTGTATGAGCGAGCAGCCAAGGTTCTGGCGAGACTGCGCGAATGCGCAGGCTCGCCAGAACCTTCGCTGCTCGCACAGGCGATAAGTACCAAAATCGCTTGACGGGGCCCATATAATAAGAGTTACTTCAATCAGTCAAATCACTCTGACAACACTGGTGGGTCGATTGTCTCTGAGTGTGGCTCGAAAAGTGGTCCTGAACAGCGACTAAGGTTGTTTCGTTTGACACTCATCACGTGAACAAGTCCGAGAAATAAACACCCCCTTATTAAACCCCACTTTATATAGAGAAAACTTGGGTTTACGGGGGTATACATTATGTTTATTATTTCTGCTCCACGACATGAGTTGTTGGTAATTGTGAAAACCGCCTCAACGAGGCGATCATAACGATCACCCACAACTTATGTTTGCAGTATAAATAAGAATAATATCGCGCATTTTCATCATAAAAGTAGCAATTTTGGAGATGTGAAAACATGCACTATGTCGCACGGGTGGGTTATCGTAATGTAAATTCCTTACTATAAGCAAACAGTGTAGACCCTGATTCTGTGGTGTCTGATCTATGTCTACAATGTTTATCCAGCCCAACAGATGATTCCAGTTCAGTTTCTATTGTTAACCCTCTAACGTAACACCGACCCCGCAGCGGACTGCTTTCTATAAATAACCTAGATTTCAAATAAATAAATTGATATTCTACTAGACATCAGCACTGACGAGCTACTTGTGTTTAGTAACGTTGGGTCGATTGACAAACAATCCCAAAAGTATTAGTTTCATCCAAAACTGTTATTCCTACGTTACGGTTTATGATCTGCGTCAGTCAACAATGGATCCTGGGGCATGTTCGCTTAGCAACACTTAAATCAGCCTGCAGTTCATTACGATAACATTATCCATGTCTCATAGTGCATTCTTTCAAATCGCTAAACGGGTATTTTTTTTCTGATGAAAATTTGTGATATTTATCTTATTTATGCCGGCACCATACGTTGTAGGTGCTCGTTAGAACCCCCTCATGGAGGTGGTTCTAACGAGTACCAACAACCTATGTCTTGGCGTAGAAATAAGAAAAATAATGTTTACCCCCGCAACCCCTAGTTTTTCTCTATATAAAGTGGGGGTTAAGGGGTTGTTTATTTCACGGCCTTGTTCCCGTGGTGTGATACCACTCGGAATACACCCTTCTTTGTCTGTTTCTTGTTTGAGTTGAGATTTAACGCCCCAGTCAACACTATTTAGGTCATTCTGGAGACGTTGTTTCCAATTTTGTGGGACTTTTACCCGACACTTAGATGATATGACATCTCAAGCCCTGTCGCCCCCATTAAACCAAAAGGCTTATATGCACTGGACAATCTGACTCATAGCACTTTGTCTGGGCAGGCTTAGTCCTTCTAAACAGTTTTCCAGAACTCATGAGTGGTCAGTTTCAGCTCTGCGTGGAAGCAACATGCAGCCCAATTTTCTGATTTCTCCAAGCCCCAATGGGCGGGGCGATCTTTGTCTGCATGAAACAGCTTTTTGTCAAAGTATTCATGCGAAGACTGATTATGCGCAGGCTGGTCAGAGTCTTCGCTACAAGCACATGTCTGAAGATATCACGTTAACAAGCCCGTGTAATGTACACCCTGCCAGAAAAGTTTGATTTACGGGGATATTCATTACATTTCCTATTCTTGCTCAAAAACATAGGTTGTGGGAATCCGTTAGAACCGCCTCGTTGAGGCGGTTCTAACGAGTACCCACAATCTATATTTTAAAGTAGAAATAAGAAAAATTTCAAACATTTTCATCTGAAAATTGCTAGTTCTATAGAGCTGGACGCCATTTTACCACATAGGTCTTGTTTCCAGCTTGACGCGGCCCAAACAGCATTTTCTTGTGTATGTCTGAGATAAATGTGGAGCGTAGATCCTGACCAAAGTCATAGAATGTCTTATCATGGCATACGTTGTTTGCGTATTAACAGGAAATTACTAAACTATTAACGCAACTTGTAGAAGCGCTTTTATCGTTTATTTTTTGCGCGTGCGTGGGTGCGCGTGTATGGGTGCGAATTGTGTGTGAGTGTGTGTGAATTCGGGTTTAACGTCGCTTTCAACAATTTTTCAGTCATATCACGACGGTGTCTGGTTGCGACAGGGAGCTCAATGCTCACTTTTATAGTGCTGCCTCACTGAAGTATCATGTCCCAAACACATTACATGATACCACACCCAGTCACATCATCCTGACACTGGGTCGACCAGTCCTAGCTCTACCCCGTAAATCTGAGTGCCAAGCGAGGAGCAGCTGGTACCATTTTTAACGACTTTGTAGTATGACCCATCTTCTTTCTTATGAATGTTTTCATTGCTCTTAAAGGAACTCATTTTTGATTTTTATTTGGTATGTCGCGGCCCGGGATCGAACCCGTGACCTTCCGTTCCCCGGAGCGGACACTCTACCAACTGAGCTATCGGGGCCGGTGTATGGGTGCGAAGCAATGAGCATATTATTAACAAATACTTGCAAGAAAATTCAGATATAATACATGTTATATTATGTTATATTAAGAAGTTAAAGTTTGCCACGGTTAAAGTGTATTTTGTTTCCAAGAAGCAATGATATGTTACAATTTAAATGAATAATTTCTACCCAATACGCGACCAGTAAATAAAGTTTTAAAATACCCTAGCAAGTAGATTTTATATATTTTTAGACCCAAATCAATGGACTAAAGTCACATGCCATTTTTTTTTTTTGTGTGTTATTATTATTTAGTTTTGTATAGGTCAGATCGTCGACGAGGTTTTTCCCCTGATAAAAAATACAGGTATACAATGTCCCAGATAATTTGTCTTATACTCACCAATAGGCTAGCCTGTAACAAAAGAAAAAACTGTGTCAACCGTTTTGCTCTATTGTAATGACGGAGGCTCCACCGCTGTCTTTGCAAACAGTGTAGATACAGATCAAATGGCTTCTCCAGAAGCCAATGTCAATTAATATAACAGTAAATACAATACCAATCATACTGTTCATTCTCTACATCATTACGATAACACACCCGTGTGACATTGTGCATTTTTTCACATCTCCAAATTGGGTACTTTTCTGATGAAAATCCGTGATATTTTTTCTTATTCATACGACAAACATAGGTTGTGGGTGCTCGTTAGATCCGCCTCATTGAGGCGGTTCTAACGAGTACCCACACCCTATGTCTTGGAGCAGAAATAAGAATAATAATGTATACCCCCGTAAAGCCCAGTTTTCTCTATATAAAGTGGGGTTTAGGGGGGTGTTCATTTCACGGACTTAGTAACGTGATGTAGATTAATGGACAGGGGGCTCGAACAGGCCTATGCCATCACCCCTGGGCTGATAAAGCTCTCTGGTTCCTGTCTTGGTCTTCGGATATTATGATAACACACCTGTGGAGCATAGTACATTCTTTCATATCTCAAAATGGTTACTTTTCTGATGAAAACCTTTGATAGTTTTCTTATTTATACTCTAAACATAGGCTTGGGTGCCTCACTGCGGTTCTAACGAGTACCCACAACCTATGCCTTGCAGCAGAAATAAGCTTAATATAGTGGATCCATGTAAACCCCAGTTTTCTCTATATAAAGTTGGGTGTATACGGACTTGTTAACGTGATAGATATAGAAACTTTAGGTTTTGTACTAATTAAAGATGCGGCCCGCCCATCGGGCTTGGAGAAATAGATTGGGCTGCATGATGCTTCCACGCAGAGCTGAAACCGACCGCACATGTAGACAGTCGCCTGCCGAGGCAAAATGGTGCGAACCGGACCCTCCCTACATATAACTCTTTTGGTTTGTTTGGACGGGAGGGATTGAGATGTCATTTCATGTCAATGTCGAGTAGAAGTCCCACAAAATTGGTGGCAACGTCTCCAAAATGACCTAGATAGTGTTGACGGGGACGCAAGACCTCAGTTAAAATAAACACAACTAATTGCATGTGCTGATCAGACTGCGCGGGTGGGCGGGATGATCTGCATCAATATTGTTCACATATGGCGTTCAACAGGTTTTGTCATGACCAAGTTCGTTTTGGCGCCGCGTCGAACCCCAAGCTAAACGGTTGTCAAACGGTTGCAAATTTCAAATGTTTTTCAATCACTTCTGAAAGAGAGGTCTGTTTTAAAGTGAAGAATTTGATTCCCTTAACAGTGGACCCACACGTTCGTGTATTCAACGTCGTTTACAACATCGTATCAACGGCGATGCAACGACATTTGCCCAGTTAGTGGAATTGCCTCCCCTGAAATTATTTTCATTCACTTTGACGCAACAGGCGGTTAATAAGCTAGTATAAACGATTTTGATACCTGTGCGACCTTTCACCTGCTAGCTTGCATAAAATTTGGTGTCATGAAAACCGCAAAATTTACATTTTACGCAAAAGTAAAGAAAAACAAGAATAACGCTTAATTTTGCTTTAAGACCGAATATGGAAAAATGTATATTTTTCACCCATTCTGTTCTTGCAAAGGTATTTTCGATTCAAAGAAAGAATTGTTGATTTCTCGCCGCTGTCGCTCGTGAGAAGCCATAGTTTAATATCGATGACCTTACTTCATTGATACTGGAAACGTCACAACAGTGTCGCCCAATCAACAACTACCAATTTGACCCACATTTGTAGAAGGGGAATCCCCTGAATTTCTCGCTAGCTTCCATTGGTTGAGTGAGCATGGTCACATGATCTGCAATATTGACTATATTAGCACATTTTTCTGGATAAATGTCTAAAATCGTGATAAACATTTAAACATATATTTTGGATATAACTAAAAACTGTCTCTTGGTTACATATATAGGTAAATATAAATAGATCTGGTATTTTATTTTGCATGCACAGAACATTTTATTAATAACCAATTATTTTATTTAATAACACATAAATATCGCATGCATGCAGAGAGGTGATGTCCGCGTGCATGCGATATTTTGTTTATTAGATAAGATATATATTTATGCATTTCTACATATATTTTAACCCTTTTTGTACCAAATGGAATCTTCCTCCTTATATAGAGCAGGAGACCATTTCAAAATTTAGGGGTGTCAGGTTGTGTTTTCTTAAAAATCTATTTGGGAAATGGCTTAACATTTTGCAAACTGTGTAGGCCCTGATCAGACGCCGCCTTCTGCGGCGTCTGATCTGGGCCTGCACTGTTTGCCACGGTACCTGTTTAGGGGTTTCCAGTCTGAAATGGGGTTATACTATTTTTTCTTGAATTTTTGCTGCAATCCATCTCGCCTTACGTTAAAAAGTAAAACAACGTCGACAGAGCAAAGGCTACAAGATGAAATGGAAACAGCAACGACTAAGATGAGTCTGTGCAACCATACAGCCCGATCAGTGTCGTCGTTTGTCGTTCCATTGATAAAAACAGGAGGCATGTGCGAGCAGAATGACTGTGATAAGCATGCACATCTGCGCATGCGCAGGCAGCTTCGCTAACATTGTTTCCGTTGTAGTCTTGAAGACTTTGCAATACAGAGAGAGAGAGAGAGAGAGAGAGAGAGAGAGAACGCTCTTGCACGTGCACTGGTGCATCGGGTGAACTATTTGCCTCGAACTATGCATTGTCATTACTGAACATCAACTCCTACTTTGTACATTGGCAAACACTGTAGATCCAGATCAGGTGGAAGTCATCTGATCAGGATTTACACTGTCGCTCTGTCTGTGAATTGAACATATACATTACACTAAGGAATGCGATTGGTTGATAGTCAGAAATCCCAGCAGGCACAGGTCGCTAGAGCAGCGTCAAATGTGACGTTACATAAACGTCGTGACGTTGCACCGACGTTGATGTGACTCACAATTACGTCATGCGTCTGCTGGGAATGAGGGTGGCTATATAAGTTTATTCAGTAGGATAAAGGTTAAGGACTTTGATGTGGTTATAAAATCATACAAGGATGTTTACCAGGGAACCGGGCGCGAGGCTTAGCTCTTATTCACCTTTTTTGCATTATCTGCTGGCTCCTAGTCTGAAGATTATAAGTGTTGGAAAAACAGGTAACCAGACCCCCCTGACCTTAAAAGGTCAGGGGGGTCTGGTTACCTGTTTTTCCAATATTGACAATTTGCAAGCTGGGAGCCAGCAAATAAAATGCAAATATGGTGAATGATATAATCATCCTGACTGGCGTTAATTTTTCTAATTGAGTCGCATCACGAGAAGCCCCCTCTAAGATATATGAGCCGGTGCACAGCATTACCTTCAATTTACATGTGCACCCAGCAAAGAAACCCATCAGTCCGTGCGTCCGAGTCTGACAAGAGACTTCTCTTGCTGTATGAAGGAGCATTGGGTCCGTAGCTATCCTTAGAGCGCACGACGAAGACTCTGATCTTAGTCTTCGCCGGACGCACATGTAAATTGTAGGAAATGCTGTGCCATGGCTCATATTTGACGTATCAAGACACAAACTGACCCGTGCTCATGCAGCTACCTAATGAGAGTATCACAAAAACACTATAATTTTGACCCACTTAAACCTCACTTTGATATAGTAAAACTGGGTTTATATATCATTTTGCTTATTTCTGCTCAAAAACATAGATTGTGGGTACTACCGTCTCGACGATAAGGCGGTTCTAACATGTACCCACAATCATTGATTGTGAGTACTACCGCCTCGACGATAAGGCGGTTCTAACATATGTACCCATAATCATAGATTGTGGGTACTACCGCCTCGACGATAAGGCGGTTCTAACATGTACCCACAATCTATGTTTTGAGCAGAAATGTCAAAAATATTGGAATTTTTATCTGAAAATCTGAAAAGGCGTGTTTTCGCAGTGGTCTTGAAATTTAAGATACGAGCGTATGCACAGAAACTGGAGTCATTTTCTCTAGCAAAACAGCGATCACAAGGGTACTGATCAAACTGCAGTTGCTTGCAAATAGCATAAAACAGGATTTCTGATGGCGAGGCTTAACTGATAATTGTCAGTCTCTTAAGATAATCTATTTCTCTGAAGTGCTTATCCTCCCCTTAATGAGACTTGTCAACAAATATTGTACACTCATCGGATATGCTTAATTGTTTTCCTTAATATGTTCCCTGAGCACTTCATAGGTTTTAACCTATTTTGTACCAGAAACCCCAAAACGGGTACCTTGGCAAACAATGTAGGCCCAGATCAGACGCCGCAGAATGCGGCGTCTGATCAGGGCCTCCACTGTTTGCTGAAAGTTCAGTCATTTTCCAAATAAGTTTTGATGAAAACACAACCTGACACCGCTGAATTTTGGAATGGACTCCTGCTGTACATAAGGAGGAAGATTCCATTTGGTACAAAAAGGGTTAAGGATGATGTTAAGTGGTATTGTGGGGAAGCGTCTCGTTGTCTATTTTCACACGTTAGATAGTTAATAAATTAATTGATTTATATCTAGTCATCAAAATAAATACATGTGTCAGGCAGCCACATCAAATATTAATCTGGAGAGGCAAGATGCACTGAAGAAGTCAGTTATGCAAAAAAAAAAACTTAGTTTTGCTCTGTTTAAAACCGCTGTACAGGTGTGCATGCTAGGTTTCTTTTTCTTTTTTTTTCTTTTTTTCTTCCATTTGGTTTTGAAAAGTTTTTTTAAAACCAACTTGGAGAATCAAATATCTTCATTGCTTTGCAGACACTAATTTTAAAATCGATTTTTTTCGTTGTTTTGTTATGTGCAACAGAACTTGCAAACGGTCGCACGATAAATACCTAGAGTGCAAATTGGTTTTTATCGGGTGCAAACAGTACGCAGCCCATTTAAGGCGAACAGACCCTTTTGCCGAATAACATGGATTTGATCCACTTTCGATTAAATGTCCAAAGCTGAAACATTGACGACAAATTTGGTGTGGGTCTGCAGTACTTGGCAGTGTTACTGTAAACAATACCCACAGGAGTATAATGGTTTAGTACAAAACTTGCCACTGAATGAGCCCCGCCAAGCGAATGTGTGTCTTCGAGCATTCCGTCATGACAAATCTTAACTGCGCATGCCCAGCCGTTCAGAGGGGCCAGGGATATGGCTTTCTGTCTGAAGGTTCCGCTTGATTCACTGCTTGTATGAACGAGCAGCGAAGGTTCTGGCGAGACTGCGCGGATGCGCAGGCTCGCCTGAACCTTCGCTGCTCGCATTGGCGATAAGTACCAAAATCGCTTGACGGGGCCCAAATGCACACGCACGTACGCGCACAAGCATGAGACGTAAACAGAGCTTAACAATCAAACTCGACCCATAATGCTAGTTAAAAAAAACCCGTAGCTACTGGGCAGAATGATGCGACAAAAAGTAGATCCTGTCACATCCTATCTTGTGCCTAGTTTAATTGATTTGCGTGTTATCGCGCCTCTGATGTGACGTTAACGACCTCAATTAATTACCTTGATATAAAAAAGTCACCAAACATTTCGTACTGCTGTTTTAGATTAGGCCTCGGGGCATTAATGATAGCAAGATTGAGATAAATAATCAGCTCAGCATCTGATTGGTTGAGAACTAGTGATACGTCATGGTCATTGTTATGCAAATGTATGGGCGTAATAGACTAAATGCTAAAATGCTCGATATAGCTGCAGAATTAGCATCAGTCACATTGATCATCCTGGAGTTTTTGTTTTGTATTAACTATTGTGTCTTTGACAGGTTTCAAAGAGAGGTTGACAAAAAATGGAACAACTTACTTCATTGCATTCCGTAAGTATTTTTTATATGCATACATGTACCCAAAAAAATATTATGTTTTGCCTTATTTTTCTTTAAATTTTCAATAAAATCAGTTCTGACTTCAGTTTACTTCGACAATTTTCTGTTCACATTATAATTAATGCTCTAAAAGAAAGAGAGAATAAAAACTGCTCCAATCCATCACGAAAACACGCCTATATAATTTTTACCCCCTTGAACCCCACTTTTATATAGTAAAACTGGGGTTTATGGGGGTATACCTTATTTTTCTTATTTCTGCTCTAACATATAGGCGGTTCTAACTAGTACCCGCAATCTATATTTTGAGCAGAAATGAGAAAAATATCACAATTTTTCATCTTAAACATTTTCATTTTTTCGGCGATAAAGGTTATCATGTATTTGCATAGGCGTGTTTTCTTAATGGGGATCAAAGTATTCCCAGTAGGAATGGTATCAAATCTGAAGGGTGTTACGAGACCACCCCCCCCCCCCCCCAGTTGGAATAGTATCAAATCTAAAGTGTGTTACGAGCACACCCCACCCCCACCCCCGGTGGCATATGCTGCTGGCCGTTCTAAGGCGGTAGTTTTGGTGTTGGTCTTTTGCTGTGTGTTTTGTTGTATGTCTGCGAAATTGTTGTGAGTTGTTGTTTAGTGTTTTATAATGGTCTGATCACCCCGTGTGGGGAAGGGAGGGCTGATTGTTCCATTTCATAAACACTTTTATTTTTTCTTGTTTTGTCTATGTTTCTTCTTTCTCTGGCTGTGTCTTGTGATTGTGGCGCTCCCTGAGTCTTTCTTTTAAATTTTTGAGGGGTGTTCATTACGCGGCAACTTGTTAACATGATGAAATGAATTTTTAACCCATTTTGTACCAGAAACCCCAAAAACGGGTACTAGGCAAACAGTGCAGGCCCAGATCAGACGCCGCAGAATGCGGCGTCTGATCAGGGCCTACACTGTTTGCAAAATGTTAAGCCGTTTTCCAAATCAATTTTGGAGAAAACACAACCTGACACCCCTAAATTTTGAAATGGACCCCTGCTATACATAAAGAGGTAGATTCCATTTGGTACAAAAATGGTTAATCTATATTGGCTGCTGATTCACTATGTGCATTCAGTTTATCACCATTGTCAAAGTTGAATAGGAAAGCGTTATGTTCTTATCATATACGTTACCGAAAACGTTCAATGACATGTTAAGGTCATGAAAAACTCTCAACAAATATATTTATATCGAGATTTTCATATAAATATTTTTTCTTATATTCTCATTGTTTCTGCTTCAAACATAGATTGTGTTGTGCGATTGAGATGATTCTAACACATTCTTTGTTTTTAGCAAAAATAAGAAAATAAAAATAGAAAATACACCCACTTTTCCCTTATTAAACTGTGTTTAGAACAGTTATTACGACACTGGCTAGTTAACATGATGTTAATGTTACCCGTATATGACAATGGAATAGTCCACCTAATAAGTTTGGAGTGGTCTTTTTCAAATTATTGTTTTGTTGGTGTTAAGTTTTACAAAAATGTATGTACTTTAAGCAAACCGTGTAGACTCAGATCAGACGCCTGCGGCGTCTGATCTGAGTCTACACTGTTTGCCAATGTTCCCAAAATGAGGCCCTAGACATACATGGGTTAATGTGCATGATGTACTTTTTATTATCTTTATTTAAACTTAGATTGTCTGTTTTGTCATTCTAACACGCACCAAAAATCACAATGAAACACAAACTTTTCATGTAATCCATACCGAAAGACAGATAGTTTTATATCGCACTTTTGTAGGTCCCAGAAGCCATCTCACCACATGATTTGGACCAATCTGAAACATTCATGTATGAAGATGTAGAGCAGAAATGCGTGGATGTGGGGAGACGGGACTCGTACAGCCGCAGTGAGGCAGGGAGTCCAACCACATACCTTGACATATCAGCTAATAACATGCCTCGTGTGACACAAATGCAAACAGGTGAGTTTTTTAAGCAATCAGGCATTGCATCTACGTTGAAACAACGTTGACTACATATCCTGTACCCGTTGGCATGCATAAGATTAAGTCGATGTGAAAAATGCGCTCAATGACACACGGTGACAAACACTGATCATTCAGTTGCATGACCCTTGGATACAGTCTGATCTGGGACAGGCTATAATGAGCGACCAGAGTACTTCTAGTGAACTACTTAAAATAATTATCATTTCGATTAAAAATGTGTTGCGAACATTAAGGCAGCCTCGCGTGAACGACAATGGTCCCATGCACTGTCACTAATGTTTTCTGTTTTGATATGAGAACTCTTTATTGTCATTAATATCTTATCATTGTAAAGCCTATACCTTATTCACCTGCTGTTTCAATGGGAGTGGATTCACCACCAAGGGAGATAACTTTCACAGCCCCTTATAAGAGAGGGTATCCACATATTATTGTTTCTTATTTCTGCACGTCTAATGAGTACCAAGTCATATGTTCAGTACCTTTCTGATGAAAAAAGCGCCTAATATGGAGCAATGAGTTATTCTGCAAAACATTAGTCTCTCTTATAAATAAGGGAAGAAAACAAATTGTTTCCCTAAAAAAAACCATATTATTTTCACCGAGACCCAGACAGTGGGAATACAAATAGGAAGTCCGTTAAGTTGTCTCCCCTTGTAAAATGTCGAAATAAATATCAGCTGTAACCATTCCCTTAAACACAGCTTTGAATAGGTACACTATATTAGATGACAAATACCAAAGGAATCCACTTACTCGTAATTTGCGGAACGTCTATTTTCGCAACTAAACATTATGGAAGTCGACGCTGCGGAGAGGATATTGTATCCGCTTTGTAAATCAGGGGTCGCGAGTTCAACTGTGTATTTTCCGCTGTTTGGGATGAAACTTAAAGCCCGGTATCAAATGTCTTTAACCCTTATCTTGCTAAATATTCATTAAAGCCACAACCATTTCTGTCTATCAATCAATCAAATTACTTGATGTAATTTATTACTACAAATTCATCAACTGAATGCCAAACAGTGTAGATCCTGATCAGATGGCTTCTTCAGAAGCCATCTGATCTGGATCTACACTGTTTTCAAAGATAGGGGTTGTCGTGAACAGCAAGATAAGGGTTAAGTTTGGATTGGGCGTACAGTAGAACACCTTTAATTATCACTTTTTCAGATATGGCCATTGCCGTTTATATAGTCCTAAATCAAAACAAATAATGTTTGTACACACCTTAAAAAAAGAGTCCGATTCACTGCCATGACAATAAACCTACTTTTCCATTTTCCTTGCAGACGTTGATCAAAATACATTGTTGAGCTGGACACAGAAGCACCCCGAACACTGGACACCATCAGAAGTTTTAGACTGGATCTACTTTATAGCAGACACATTACAAATAGACGCCACAACGTTGAGAGGAGAAGCATTCCAAAACATCGCTGGTCCCCAGCTCTGCAGCATGACACTTGAAGACTTTGTTCGACGTGACCCACAGAACGGCAGTTGTTTCTATGACATGTTTACGTCTATAAGGAAAGATGGTATGTTGAGCATATATAGTTTTATGTCTTGGGTTTGCGAAAGTTTAAATTATCACACTAGTTACATGCAAAAAGTTGTTTCTTAACACACTTGCAGTTTATAAATGCTTGTCCATTCTAAAGGTGATTAATATTATGAAAAGATCTGCAAAAGGTCTTAGTAGCTCTTGCCATTCCAAACCGTATGTTAAAATGATCGTTCAGTGCAGATGATTAATTATTCGAAATTCTACCACTGACCTCGACTTTATTTTTAACACATGTTAGTTGCTTAAGGTTGGCAAGTAAAGCTGTAATAGTTTGCTTTTTCTGTTTCAGCTTTTTTCCTCGAGCCACCAGGTGGCGACTTCAGCAGCCCATACGACCACTATCCCTGTCATCCGGAAGTAAAGAATGAATACGACCCTGATCTAGAGACTGGCAGTAAGTTCAGTTGCTGTTGTTGCACGATATGTATGTTAATAGTTGAAGGTCAGGGGCGCCTTGTATGCTAGTATAAGAAAATGCATTGGGTTGACTACCAAAGGTTATGGAAATTTATTGCTAGAAAATCCTAAAAGTGTATACATTTTAAGTTTACCATCTGGATACAAATGTCAAAGTTTGCAAAAGGAGAAAAAGAAAACAGAAAAAGAGATGGCAACCGACAAACTCCAGTTCAGAAGTTTGTTTAGTTTTACTAGCATACAAAGCTTTTACATGTACAATTTGCTTCTGTTGCTTTATACGTCTATTATGAAAGAAATTCACCAAACCTATTTTCATATTTGTTTTTAATGTGGACCTGTTTTCCCCTACATCAGAAGTCCAGCTCGAAATTAACGCTATGCATGCTGGGTATTTTGACCGGCAGACGACATTTTGAAATGTTTTTCCCAGAAAACAGGACTTGACATTTCATGGAAATTGTCTCATATGAAGCAGTTTTCATGAAATGTCGAGTCCAGTTTTTTTGGGGGAAAAAATAATAAAGTAGCAGCAATTTACAATTTGTCGTCTGCTGAATTAGCCTAGAGAGTGATAAATGGTGTCAGATTCTGTTATTTTTTCTAACTTTCTGCAAACAGTGAAGATCCTGATCAGACGCCGTTTCTGAGCTGGGCATACACTGTTGGCCAATGTCCCTTGTGCACATGAGACACCATTACGCAAACACGCCTATACAAATATATTGCCACCTTTATCGCCGAAAAAATGAAACTTTTAAGACGACAAATTGTGATATTTTTCTTATTTCTGCTCAAAATATAGATTGTGGGCACTCTGTAGAACCGCCTTATCGAAACGGTTCTAACGAGTACCCACAATCTATATTTTAGAGCAGAAATAAGAAAAATAAGGTTTTACCCCTGTAAACCCCAGTTTTACAATATAAAAGTAGGGTTCAAGGGGGTCAGAATTGTATAGGCGTGTTTTCGTGATGCATCAAAAATGTTAAGGGAGCTAGTGCTGAAAATATATATAGCATAGGAATATCCCTTTAAAATAGATGGTTTGTACTTCACTAAAACAATTATCGTTTTGAGGGTAAAAGGTTATGGTGAATCTCTCTCTTGTTTTTTTTTTTTTTTTTTTGCCTTTTCAATTCTTTGCACACTTACTGTTTTCTTGTCCTTAGTTGCTGCATGTTTAATGTTTATAAACAAGTCGCCAGAGAGGTGAAAGAACAGACCAGACTCACATCCTCTTGTTATAGTCTCTAACAGCTCTACAGTCATTAACCCTCTATCAAATCACTTCATTCTCTGTACCTAAAACTATTATCAAAACTTTTGTTTGTTTGTTTACCAGACTTTGGATGTTCAGAAATAGCTTCAGTCAGTTTTCAAGTTTCATTACATGAGACATATCATGGGTAAAACGGTTTATGACACTGAGAACACAAAGGTTCAGATCAGACCGCGCTTCCGCGCAGTCTGATCTCAGCACATTTATGTTCTCTGGTTTTGTAGTAAAATAATTTAAGATTATATGTCTAAAATTTCAAGACTAGTGCTAGTCTGTAAAGCAGAGCGGGCCGGTGTATGTTTTACCTGGTTGAATAAATCCAGAAAACCGGTTCAATCATGACGTGGCTCAATCAGGAAAATTATTCGGCCAATCATTGTGAAAAAAAATTTCAAAGGTATGCCAAGACTGAAACATTTTTATTTCTGAGTTTTCTGGGATCTGTAAATTTGAAAATAAAAATTATTGTTAAAAAAAAAGTCAGTGTCTAAAGCCAGATAAGCGTTTTGCACATATTTGTTATACACGGAAATACTCCTAAATCTCCACAACAGCAAGTCTGCCAATGTCTTATTTGCATAGTTATTTCAGAGCTCTTTTAATTGTTGGATTTTCCCTATTCAAATCATGAGACTTAATACTGTAATTAAAGTAATAGTATTATAAACACAATTAAAATATCTGAATTGTTAGCATAAAGTAAGGGCATGGCAAAAAGAAATATAATTGTTATTAAAAAAATACTTAGACTAGTGACACAACTGTCGTGCCCCTTTCAGAACTCATAGATAACTGCTTGGTGAGTGAAAAGGAAATGCAAGTACAGATAGGCCAGTTCTGGTACCCGATTGATGTCAATGACAACAAAGAGATGGAGGATATATTAAATGATTGTAGCGCTGGTAGAATGTGGTTACAAGAAAGTTATGGAAGTTATGGCGGAAGTTCCGGTAATTGGGCTTTTTACTGTTCCCTTAACGGGAATAGATACACCTGAAATGTTTTCCGCCAGTTTTGAAAGGGAGACAACTTTTATGACTAGATATTTGCTTTTTTGTCGAACCAGGTTCTTGGAAAATGGGTCTACTCTTAAATTAAAGATTTTGCTCCTCGTGTAACAAATTCTTGATTTTGCTACTCGAGAGCAAATCCTTTCCATTCAGAGTAGACCCATATTAAAAAAGGAAGAAGAAGATTTTTAGATTATTACCTACCCTGGCAGTATATAAATAAGTGTGATATGGAAACATTTATCTCCCTTTAATTCGGCCTCCTATTGATATTCCTCCATTTTTGTAAGTGTTTGTATACAAGGGACGAAACTCATATCTGCAGAAGTTGTCTCTCGTGGAAAATGACGACCAAAACAAGTTCAGGTGTGTCTTTTGAGCTTAACCCCCATCATGCTGAATATTTCAATGTGCTACACTCCTCCCCATTACGATAACACACCCGCGCGAATTGGTGCATTTTTACACATCTCCAAAATGGCAATTTTTCTGAGGAAAATATGTGATATTTTTCTTATAAATACTGCAAACATAGGTTGTGGGTGCTCGTTAGAACCGCCTCATTGAGGCGGTTCTAACGAGTACCCACAACCTATGTCTTAGAGCAAGAATAAGAAAAATAATGTATACCCCCGTAAACCCCAGTTTTCTCTATATAAAGTGGGGTTTAGGGGATGTTCATTTCACGGACTTGTTCACGTGATGTTTTCGGCCACTTGTGCTGCATGATTTCACATTTTTGCCATTGATTCAGAAGCAGAATGGAAAATAATATAGATCCATATCAGCTTCCGAGAAGGTTTTTTTTTTTCAAGGAAGGATATCTGGGTTCAGCGTGGTGAGGGTTAAAACAAACAGTGCAATGCACCCCCTTTTTTCACAGCATCCATTACAAAAACACGCCTTTTCAAATATATTGAAACCCTGTAAACCCCAGTTTTACTAAATAAAAGTGGGGTTTGATGGGGTCAAAATTATATAGGCGTGTTTGCGTCATGGCTGCTATAGTCATGTGTTGAAATGTTATTTATTGTGCTTCCTGGTTTTTATTTGGAATGTACTTGCTTTATATTTTTGCTGCATGAGTAGTCGATTTTATTTTCATTTTGGTGTTGTTTTTTGTAGTTGTTTATTTTTACATTAGCTTTCATTGTTCCATTATTATTATTTTTTTAAATTTGAAGTTCTAAATTCAATCAACACTTTACATGAGAAAAAAGGCTGAACAATAAACATAACAGCACACAAACCTGCACAACTGCATAAGTGGCAGATAGAGAAAAGCGAAAAATCGGTATCTCATTTATTTGAACATAATTAAAATCAGTTTTGGCTAACTTACTAATTAATAAATAAACAAATTGAACACATGTACCATGTGCTCTTTTCTAGTACACCAGTCAGCGTATTCAATTTGCATTTTTGTTTCGGCACAGATTCTGAATCACTGAGTGGAGGATCTGACATCGACATGCCTTGTCTTGGCGGTTACGACACGATCCGACGGTCTTCCTCGACAGGTTCAGAGGTCATTTCCGACGACGATTATTCTAACATGGCAACCATTGATCAGAAGCCAACAATTAAAAGAAAGTATACTAATCAGCGGAGAAAGCATCCATCCGGGGATTCCACGCACGAAAAACAACAGAACCGCGGGAGAAAACCAGGACAAAGTATGATGTCACCATTACGATAACACACCTATACAAATACAGTAAAATTTCCTATATTAAGACCACCTTTTGGACTGTTCAAAAGTGGTCTTTAAGACCACTTTTGAACAGTCCCAAAGGTGGTCCATGACCAGAGGACATTGTGTGCAGGTAATTCGAAGAAAGAATAACTGCACTCTTTTAAATAAGCTTTTAAAAGCAGGATTGGTCTTAATTTTAGGTGGTCTTAATAGCGGAATTTCACTGTATATTGTCAATTTTACCGCGCAAAAAAACACACACAAAAAAAAAAAAAAAACACAAAAAAAAACGAAAATTTCAAAATGAAAAAAACAACAAAATGTGATTTAAGATGAAAGATCTTGATAATTTTCTTATTTCTGCTCAAACTATAGATCGTCGGTACACGTTAGAACCGCCCCATTGAGGCGATTTTAATGAGTACCCATAATCCACGGGTTTGAGCAGAAATAAGAAAAATAAGGTTTTAACTTCATAAAAGTGGGGTTCAAGGGAGCCAAAATTATATAGGCGTATTTTCGCGATTCCTAAACAGCCCGGCAAACCCCATTTCAAACGGAGAAAATCGCGGTTTACTGTGTTTAACAATATTTACCCATTTTTGGTTTTAAATACAAATCTTTTGTTTCTGCTCTATTGTGGGTAGTCATTAGAACCACCTCAATGAGGCGGTTCTTACTAGCACCCATTATCCGATGGTTCATAACAGATATAAGAAAATTACCCCCCTACTCTTAGCTACATGATGTGGGTTTTACAAGGATCTTCATTTTCAGAGACTTGCAACATTTTTAAATGAGAACTGATGAATAAGAAGCAAAAATCTAAATAAATAAATAAAACGGGTAGAATGGTTTTAAAAGATAAAATTCTATCCGAGCAAAGGAGTGCAAAGAAATGTAATTGAAAATTAAATAATTTACAGAGGAGTGTTTCTTTTCTTCGCTGTTAGCCTACAATTAATTTACGGCGTATGTATTTTGCATCCTAACAATGCCTTGATATTTCTTTACAGTATCCAAAGGGAACCATTTATGGGAATTCATCCGAGATCTGTTGAAAGACCCTAAATTCAATCCCCAGTTGCTACGCTGGGAGGAAAAGGACACTGGTGTTTTCCGGTTCGTTCAGAGCGAGGCTGTGGCACAGATGTGGGGACGTAAGAAAAATAATCCAGGAATGACGTATGAAAAACTCAGTAGAGCTATGAGGTAAGTTTCGTATTTATTTACGATAATGTTACTGAAAAATGTCTGCCAGAAAGTCACGAGCTTGCTTGCAATAGGCATTCAGGAGTCTTTTGTTGTAGTAAATGAAACAGACACCCGATTCCTTTATCTTTGATAGAAACTACAGTGAAATTCCGCTATTAAGACCACCTAAAATCAAAACTAATTCCCGGCCCCACCCATCGGGGCTTGAAGAAATAGATGGGCACGAGTACTGGTTAACCGCTTAGAGGATCTAAGCCTACCCAGGCAAAGGAGTGCGAGTCGGACCGTCCATGCTTATAAACCCTATTGGTTTCATTGGGCGACAGGGCTTGAGATGTCATTTCATCTCAATGTCGGGTAAAAATCCCACAAAATTGGAAGAAGCGTCTCCAAAATGACCTTTACAGTGTTGACGGGGATGTTAAACCTCAAATCAAACAAACAACACTGTGAAGAAATAGGGAAAATTATCACTTCCATCATGAAACATGCCTATATAATTCTGACCTCCTCGAACCCCACATTTATATAGAAAAAGTGGGGTTTGCAGGGATAAACATTAATTTTGTTATTTCTGCTCTAAAATATGGATTGTGGGTACTCGTTAGATCCGCCTCATCGAGGCGGTTTTAACGAGTACCCAACAATCTTTAATTTGAGCAGAAATAACAAAAAATATAACAATTTTCATCTAAAAATTTCGTTTTTTCGGCGGAAAAAAATTATTGTATTTATATAGGGGTGTCTCATTGTTTCTGGTCTCCCTGTCTGGAGCTATGTTGTACACAGTGTACAGACATGTTCAACATCCATCTGTGCTGCGTATCCCCTCGGACCCATCAATACTGTATTGATGGGTCCGAGTTAACCCTTATCATGTTGAATAAACTAATTCTGTCACACCCATTTCTATCAGCAGATCAAATTACTTCATATAATTCATTCAAAGTCGCAAACTGAATGACAGTGCAGATCTCGATTAGAAGCCATTTGATCTGGATCTACAATGTTTGTAAAGTAAAGCATTATCTTGATCGGCAGGACAAGGGGTTTATTTCACTGTTTAGTGTGTGTATAGACACAGTTTAGAAGGCAATGACCATGTTTTTTTTTTTTTTCAAGTTCGTGGCTTTCTCTGTGATGCATTTTTGCAGAACGTTTTTTGTTTCTGTATTCTTCTTTGTTGGTGCTTTTTATTTATATTTTAAGTGCATGTATAATTTTTTTTTTTTCGAAATACGAAGGCATGGCTAGGGTTTAGTTTTGCATGCTGTATTGTATTGGGAATTTGATGTTCGTACTTCTGTCAAGAAAACAAAAGTAACGGTTTTCAGAGCAGCAGATGTTAACCCTTCTCTTGCTGAATATTCATTTAAGCCACACCCATTTCTGTCTATCAGCCAATCAAATTTCTTGATGTAATTTATTGCTACAAATTCATAAACTAAATGCCAAACAGTGTGGATCCTGATCAGATGGCTTCTTCAGAAGCCATCTGATCTGGATCTACACTGTTTCCAAAGATAGGGGTTGTCGTGAACAGCAAGATAAGGGTTTAGATCTTATTATCTTTAAATATGGTACACTGTCTTGCTAAATTACTTATAATGTGTTGGTTAAAGAAGGGAATCTAAGAAAATGATTTAAATATCAAATATTAGCAAAGCATTATTAAAACGTATGTATTTGTGGTGCCGGAAAGTTCAATAATTGACGACAACAGGCTCGCGTCCTAAAATGGCATGTTTCATATCTCTAGAAGTAGCAATTTTCAGATGTTTTTCGTATATATCTTTTCTCGTTTCTGGTCCAAATTTAGATAGTGGGTGCTCGTTAGAAGGCGGTTCTAGCGAGTATCCACAATCTATGCTGTTTAGCACAAATAAGGAAAATAATGGATAAGCCTTTAAACCCCACTTTTCACTACAGTCGAACTTCGATGGCTCGAACACCGATGGCTCGTTTACCATGGATGTGTCGAACCCATTCTTTAGCCCCTAGCGAAATCCTCTACATAAGAAATAATGGTGGATAATTGAGGAGATTTTAGTCTTTTATCTTGCAAATGTATGTTGTGTGTACTCATTAGAATCGCCTCGATGAGGCGATTCTAATGAGTACACACAGCATACATTTCATTATAGAACAGCGAAAAGATGTCTAAAAGTATCTCGTTATTCCTCCTGACAGTAATCCCCGTGGCTCGAACTACCCCAGTCTCGAACAGATTTTCGAGGTCCCTAAGGTGTTCGAGACATTGAAGTTCGACTGTATATAAAAGTAGGTTAAGAGGGGTGTTCGTTACATGCAATAAATGGACTTGTTAACCTGATCAATAATTGAATATGAATGCATGCGGAAAGGGAACAAGAATTACACATAGAAATATTAAATTGGGGTGTGATTGTTGCATGAATATGTCGTAAAAAGCGAAGTTTAAGCAATACAATACCTTGACATTCACAGGTTCTGTAGATCGGCTGGCTATTTTGCGGAGGTGCCTAAAACGGGAAAATTCCCAAAGAAGTTGTGCTTCCGATTTGGTCCAAAAGCTTACGGTTGGGGCGAGAACTAAACATACTGGGAAGCTTAGGTTAATATCACACCATATTGACCTGTTAGCTTGCTTCATGCTTTACTAACCTTCTTTACGCTAGCTATAGATAGGCGCATGCGTGTACGGCTTTCCAACTGGGCACACAACGTTTAAACGTTTAAACAAAGTTGTATCAGCGCCCATGCAACGACCTGACATTGCAAGGACACTGATACTAGCCACCTACACGTTGTATGCCCGCTGGGTTTTTGCTATTTGTGTAGTATTGTTTGTATCGTTGTTTACTTCCGAACCTTTTCTTCTGTCTCTTCTAGCAAATATGATTGAAAATACTATGTCGATTTGGCAATTTTCTTCAATTTAAACCAGTTTAGTCTGATGGATTTACTCTGTATTTACGGTTCGAAAAAAAAGCTGGCATTTGCATTGCGCAAAAAAATACCAGCTAAAAAGATTATGTTTTCTTTTAGGAACATATTTAGAAATTTCAGTCTTTTCTTTTATAGTGTTTTCTACACCCATTATCCTCCGTTACGATACCACCTTTGAGACTTCTAAAGTAGTTTTGAAGACCAACTTAATAAAAAAAATGCATAATTAAATCTGAACTAAATATGTTCTGGAAAAAGATATTTTTCACCAAATATGCTATTGCATAATTGCAATAAATACAGTTCTATATTAAGATTATCCTTTGGATGCAAGGACTACAACTCAGAATTGAAAACCGCTGAGTGTAAAAGTTTTTTTCTGGGCCAGACTGGCTAGTTTCGGCCAATTAGGCCTCACCAAAGAATTTAATTTGTGACTGTTCTGTTATTCTTCTGAATACAGGCAATGTTTCTACAAAGAAAGCACCCATTTAACAGCTAACAAATTCAATATCTTTGCAAACATTCGGAAAATGTGGCACGAATACGTATATATTCTTACTTTTTTCTTTTGCCTAATTCCTATCTTAAATGCCCTCTCTTCTATTTCATTTACACTTCTAAGAAGGTGGTTTGTGTTATGAATACCATTGTAATTCTTGGTTTATATAGAGAAAGCTGGGGTTTACAATGGTATACATTGCACGACCCGCAGAAAAAGCGACCGACTGAAGTCGGTTGATTTTCTAAGAGTGCCCTAAAATCACCGTGTCATTCTGTCAGTCTGTCCGTCCGTAACCCATTTGTGAAAATTGGTGATAGTGACTTAACAGATTGGAATATTTAAACAATTTTTGGCATACTGATAGATATCAATGAGATCTAACCAACGAACTTGCCAAATATTACATTCCATTTAGTATAGCCTCGCCGAGGCGAAAAATGTGAAAATTTTCGAACTGCTTCTCCTCGGAAACCGTTGGACCGATTGAAGTCAAATTTCATATGGAGCCTCTATGGGATGGGGGAAAACAAAATTTGCTCATGGGCTAAAGGTCACATGACCAAAATGGCCACCAAGCCATATATGGTAAAAACCCTTCAAAAATAGTCTTCTCCAGAACCACTGGGCAGATTTCCACGAAACTTGATAAATAGCATCTGGGACGTAGGCCCATCATAAAGTGCTAAAATGGTGACCCTGGGTTGACCTTGACATTCTTTGTGCCTAGGTCAAACTTTGACACATATGCTTTTGTATTGGAAAAGTAAGAATGCATTTTATCCTGCAAACGATTCAGAATACAGTCCTAAAGTATAAGATATATTTTTGCTCCTTACGATAAGGCGCATTTATTGGGGGAACCGTTTTAGGTCCAGGTCACATGACCAAAATGGCCGCCATACCCATATATTGTAACACTCATAAAGCTAAAAGCATCCGGCGGGTCGTGCACTTCAGCTGAAGCACTGGTTTTATTATCATTCTTGATTCAAAACATAGATTGTGGTTATTGGTTATAAACGCCTCAACGAGACTTTTCTAACGAACACCCACAATCCATATTTGTAGAAGCAAGAACAACTTAAACGACTTTTCATCAGCAAAGTTCAATTTAACCCATATATGCCTAGCGGTCCGTATTTGGGACATTGGCAAACAGTGTAGACTCGGATCAGACGCCGCAGAGCGGCGGCGTCTGATCTGAGTCTACAATGTTCGCTTAAAGAACATATATTTTTGTAAAACTTACTACACAAAAAAAACCGGACACCCCTGTAATTGGAAAGGGACCACTACAAACTCATTAGGTGGAATATTCCATTTTCATATATGAGTTAACAGCAACGAAAGAATAAATTATATCACATGGACGCGTTGTTCTAATGAACAAACAAACAAAAACAAAAAACAGCGGAATCATCTCAAAAGTTATCCTCAGTTTTTCACCGGTTGGACTCTGAGATGACATCAAAGTTACTAACCTTCTTTTTACACTGTAACCATTTTCCAACTCTGACCCTTTGGCTTTGAGTAATATCCCTGGCTTTGTATTTTTACCTTATTCTATTTACATTCCGTTCTTTGATTTAGTTTCCTAACACAGTCTGACATAGATTTAGCACTTTTTCAAATGTCGCTAGAAGATACGTATTGTATAGGCATTTTATAAGCAATCATTTTTTTTTTTAAATATATTTTAGATATTTGAGAATTTTTTTTCTTTCATTTACGTCAGAAAACATGTATTTCAAAGTTTTTAAGAGACATATTTTCTCTTTACGGGTAACATCAGCTTTACGTTTTTTTTTTACGTTTGCATGTAAATGTAATGTAGTTTTTGTTCTTGTTAAGTGCTTCAAACTGGTTGTAGCTTGGTTCTTTTTATTATATAAGCTTGTGAAGGCTAGTGGATACACGTGGCAAATCTCAGCCATTTTTGCAGGAGAGACGACTAACATGACTGCATGTTTGCGTGTTTGTACAGAGTGGCAGACACGCAGAAATGAGGCCTACTTGGAAAGAAAAGAATGTGTTCCATTGGAGCAAATCCTTTTCTTTCCAGGTAGACCCCTTTTGCTAAGGGGACACATATTTGTAAGATTAGCTTATCTTGAAGGTATCCATTACCCTTAACCCTTCTCTTGCTGAATATTCATTTAAGCCACACCCATTTCTGTCTATCAACCAATCAAATTACTTGATGTAATTTATTGCTACAAATTCGTAAATAGAATGCCAAACAGTGTAGATCCTGATCAGATGGCTTCTTCAGAAGCCATCTGATCTGGATCTACACTGTTTGCAAAGATGGGGTTGTCGTGAACAGCAAGATAAGGGTTAATATCGACATGGGCATGAGAATTATTGAAGGTTTGGTAGTAGTTTTATATATCCCGCGCTGTCGGTGTACATTATTCATTTGCATACATATGTATTGGAGACGAGTTTCACTTTGTTTTTTGCAGGTATTATTACAAGCGAGGTATCTTGGATCGTGTAGATGGGCGGCGTCTTGTTTATAAATTTGGCGCCAACTCGCATGGTTGGAAATAAACCCTCAGCTACGATCTCATTCTGGATTGTGATGTGGTTGTTCTAATCAATCAGATTTGCGAACGGACGATAACCATCCTCTGTATCAGAGCGCGTGTTACCGTGGATACACCGCCATGGACTTGGTTACGAGCTTGGTCGTCGGATGACTAGATGGAGGAGCTAGAGAAAATGTTGTGTTCAGACAAACAAAGTGTTTCAGTCATTCGTCCATTCATCGCGTCAAAAACACGTACTGTCAAACAGACTTTAGATGTTGTCTACGTGACATTTATTATTGTTATTGACATGATTCCTGACAGAGCATGTATAGTTTACGAAATACGTTTTCAGTGTTGTTAAAGTGCCATTGTTTAACTGTTCTTACAAGCGTTCGTCAGTTACATCACACAATTTAAAAATGATGTCGTGACAGCGACGGTGCGGCGTCATTACATCCTAACAACACTGGGTAACGTAAATAACATATATATCCGAAATATGTGATAGTGTTAGTATTATGATGACGTTGTGGTGGCTGGCTCACTCACGTCTTTCAAAGCAAAAATAAGAAATAAAAACTGTTATGTAATTTTATTGTTAAAATGTGAACTTTGAACTCTGAAAAAGTTACATCTATTACTGCTTTCTAACAACATGATTCTTTTTATGGAAAACACCCCCTGTCTGTTACTCGATTTATTAAGTGATCCCCGAATACTCTGGTCAGGAGCTTGGTCTGAGTAATAGCTTGTCGCTTATATCATCAGAGGGTTTCCTTAACTCGGTTCCATCTATGCAGCTGTAGACTACGCAGTGACTAAAACTATGACAGTACCACACAGAAACTATGAATAACGGTTTCATTGATGTGGATGAAAAGAAAATGCTTATCAGTCTTGCATTATCTTCATAAACAATGTGTCCATGACCCTGTTTCCTCAGCCTGTTTCAGTCTTGGAACTGCGTCTTTGATGTTGTATAACGCTGCAGACATGCTGAACATTGTTTTTCATCACTGTCGTTCATGTGCTGAGAGAACCTGATCTCGTCATCTCATTAACATAATCTTTCAGCATAATTTAACCCTGCCTTACCATCTCCTATATAACCTGCTAAAGGCTGGTCCTTTTTCATTCATTTTAATCTATCTGTCCTTCATGTCATCATTCACCACACACATGTAAGATAAAGCCTATATTCCGTGCCTATGATGAAAATTATTTGTATTTTTCCCATGTCTGCCCCAAACATAGATTGTGGGAGCTCATAAATACCGCCTCATTGAGGCGGTTCTAACGAGTACCCACAACTCATTTTTCTGAGCAGAAATAAAAAATAATGTCAATCCTGGGGTAAACCTCTTTTTCTCTTCTTTAAGTGGTTTACAGCGTTTATAATTAGAGTGATACACGCCTATACAAAGACACTGAAAATTTTACCGCCGTAAAAAAATGCAAAATATTTCTGCTCAAAATATAGATTGCAGGTACACGTCAAAACCGCCCCATCGAGGCGGTTCTAACATGTACTCACAATCTATATTATAGAGCATGAATAAGAAAAATAAGGTTTACCCCTGTAAACCCCAGTTTTACAATATAAAAGTGGGGTTCAAGGTAGGCAGTTTTGTCTGATGATTGGTGAATATTAATCACAACTTACCGGTGCTTATAAATCTCTTCTTTGAATCTCAGCTGTAGTGAGATTCAGTAATTTGCAATTTTGCATGAGCAAATTTGTTGTAAATTAACTTTGGCCTGACATTTTTGTTTCACACAAATGCTTTTTGCTCTGTCTAAAGCAGTAAAAAGGTAATTTGAAGCCGTTGTTATAAGCAAGACAAAACAACATTGCAGCCAACATGCTTTAGTAAGCATGGCATCCGATAAGGCGATTATTATTTTTTCTGATGCATGAAAGACCATTTTATCTCAGATAGGTAGATGACAATGTTGGTTTAGTCGAATTTGTATAAGTGCAATGTTGTGGCGAATATGTATGCTTTTATTGTTGAGTGACTAAACGACTATGTTTTTCTTTGGGGATGCACTGAATCTCAAATGATAACAGTCTTGTCTCAAAAGTGTCAAATACTACATAATGTATTGTTTATATTGGAGACTGGGAGTTTAATATTGTCTCATTTTAGCTTACACGTCTCAACGCAACAAAAGTTCTACTTAATATAGTGAAAGTAGGGTTTATATAAATTAAGATTATTTTCTATTTCTGTTCCAAATGATACATGTTTATGTTAGAAAAGCCCGCGATTAGGGTGTACATGCCAGAACACAGTTAAATGAGAAAAATGGCATTCATTGGGCCAGAAAAGATGTTATTCTACAGCATAGGAATTTTATCCTAATCATCATGCATAGCAACACATAAGGTCCGTATTTTTTGATGATTGAAGGATAGTGTTTGTCAATTCTCAATAAAAATGTATGTTGTGGGTAAGGCTGACACGATTAATCGTATAATCGATTAATCGATCGATAAATACCACAAAAATGATTATCATTTCTGATCTGCTTTTGATCGATTACTTTAAAGGTACAATTTACTACACAAAGGTATGCCTTAAATAGTTGGATGAGTGGCAAACAGTGCAGACCCTGATGAGACGCCGCATTATGCGGCGTCTCATCTGGGTCTACACTGTTTGCTCCGGCCTGTCTGTTCAAATATACATATGGTAAAGGGCAACACATGGTAAGAGTCATGCCCAGACAGAAAGCCAGACAGGTAAAATAATGACAAAAACCTTAGCGATAACTAATCGATTATAGATCGCAATGACAGGACTGATAATCGATTATCTTTCCAGCTCCGATTGGCCAGCCCTAGTTGTGGGTAGTCATTAGAACCGCCGGCGCTTTTAATAAATACCCTAGACATAGGTGTATATCGAGAAATAAGGACAACTATCCTTTAATTATCCCAAAATACCCACCTTATATGTTGATATATATGCTAACTGGGCCCTGATAAAACTTTACAACTCTTTTCTTACAAAAATGGATGCAATAGAAGACTTCTACGTATAAATGGGGCTTTGGTAGAATTTTAAGTAAAATAATTAAAATTAACTGTCACATGAGAAAAGGGTCCTTATCATGTGTGTGCGCAGCAAAAAACAGTAAAATTCCTATAATAAGACCACTTTTGGGACTATTCAAAAGTGGTCTTCAAGACCATTTTTGAACAGTCCCAAAGGTGGTCTCTCACTAGGGGACACTAGTTTTTGAAAACAAGAACCTATTAGATATGTATTAAAAGCAGAATTGGACTGAATTTTACCTGGTCTTAATAGTGGAATTTCACTGTTATAGAGCCAGATGCATGAATTCTTGCATGAAACTACCTCAAGGCCACATCTACATGCGCAGACATCTACATGCGCAGTCTCGTCGGAGCCTTTGCTGGTCACGTATGTGATAAGTACCCTTCTCTAATGTGCTGGCTCATACGTATCTTATATAGCCTCTTAAGGTCTAGCTTGGATAATTTTCTCAATTTTTGTTACAAAGATCTCTTCTCAAGAAAATCGAAGCGACGAAGTGATTTTAACCACAACACGTTGACGAAAATTTCCTCAAACTTATTCTCATTTCCCCTTTGCTGAGTTATTAAACGGTTATTAGCTCTTGAAATCCACTTACAAGTTTGAAAAAAGTCCCGATAATCATTTAACATGTATCTTTTGTTTTACATCCGTATTTTATTTCAAATATCAAGTTCTGTTAACAGCACTGTGCGCAAGGTGCATGCTCTAAAATGCCAAACAGACATTCAGTGTTCTAAAATTGGTATCATTACGAAAATACGCCTATATCAATACATTGTAAATTTTACGGCCAAAAGTGAAAATTTTAAGCTAAAAAATTGTGATATTTTTCTTATATCTGCTCAAAATATAGATTGTGGGTACACGTTAGAACCGCCTCATCGAGGCGGTTCTAACGAGTACTCACAATCTATATTTTAGAGCAGAAATATAAGGTTTACCCTTGTAAACACTAGTTTTACTTCATAAAAGTGGGATTCAAGGGGGTCAAAATTATATAGGCGTGTTTTCGTGATTTTTTCATATTACACTGCGGGTGTTCGTTGAAACCGCCTAATGGAAAACTAATAAATACGCCTGTAACCCCACTTTTCTCTATATAAATTGGGGTGTATGGGGTTGTTGTTACAAGGACTAGTTAGGCCGAAAAATACTGCAAATTACTGAGAAAAGATGCCATTTCTAGAGCAGTGACAGACAAGATCACACAGATGAGTGCACTATCGTTAAGCTGAGTGGGCTAGTATGATTTGAAATTGCAACAGGTCTAACTTAGATATACGAGTTTGGCACCTCAGAAAAACTTTTGAACATCAATGTTTCATTTTCCATGGTTGATACGAACTCATTCTCCCCCAAACCCCCAACCCCCACTCCCGCGGTCTTGGAGAAAGATATTGGGCTGCATGGTGCTTCCACGGAGAGCTTAAACTGACCGCACATGAGTACTGGTAAACCGCTTAGAAGGACTAAGCCTGCCCAGGCAGCGGTGTGAATCCGACCGCCCAATGCATATAAGCCCTACTGGTTACATATGGCGACAGGGCTTGAGATGTCATTTCAACACAATGTCGGGTAAATGTCCAACAAAATTTGAAGCAACGTCTCCAAAATGACCTAAATAGTGTTGACGGGGACGTTAAACCTCAATGCAAACAAACAAAACAAAGTCATTATCTTATCCCTAAGAAATTCTTGGGATTGCTACAGATAAAAATAGTGAGGGGTAATTAGGGGATTTTTTTCTTATGTAATCATTAAATGCATGTTGTGTGTTCTGATTAGAATCGCCTCGACACAACAAACCCGTATTTTATGGAAGAGAAAAACATATATATATATTGAAATCATTCCCCATCATGTGAACAAGTCCCTGAAATGAACCCTCCCCCAACCCCCACTTTATATAGAGAAAACTTATGTTTACGGGGTATACAATAGGTTGTGGGCACTCGTTAAAACCGCATCAATGAGGCGATTCTGACGAGCACCTGCAGCCTATGTTTGCAGTATAAATAAGAGAAATATCGCTGATTTTCATCAGAAAAGAACCCATTTTGGAGAAGTGAAAAATGCACTATATCACATGGGTGCTATTGATAGTCCTCAGTAGCTCAGACAGTCCTTATCTCAAACAGAGTTTCATGATCCAAGAGTGATCGAGGTATTGAAGGTCGATTGTACATAGAGAAATAAATGTTTACTTTCTGCGATTTCTGTTTGACCCATAAGATGCCAATCACAATCACAACAGTTGTCGTCTGGTTTGTCGTCTGCTTAAAACTTTGATTGAAAGTCATTTTGGCAAACAGTCTTGACCCAGATCATACTGCTCGAGCAGTCTGATCAGGGTCCTCACTGTTTGCATATATGCAAAAATATGTTTGAAAAATTTGCAGGAAGATGCGACAGACGACATAAACAGACGACATTTTCAGATGTAGTTTTCATGGCATTTTAAGGGTTAAAGAAAATTTATTTTATGAAATAGTAGTTGATAATGTTTTGATATGACACCTGTTTGAATTCATTAAAAATTATCTAATGTCTGCCAAGGGATACGTGCAATACATTGAAGTAGAAAAAAGTAGAGTAATATATCATTTTGTAAATAAAGTAATAGTCATTACAGTAAAACTAGTGAAGTTTTCTATTTTTGTATGTGAAAAAAATGTTAAATAAAGATATGAAACATCGTTATGTGTCTGATACTTGTTTTTAAACCAGTACACCTGAATACATACAGCGGAACCAGCGTCATAAAGTAGAACTTCCATGGCTCGAACAGCGATGGCTCATCAAGTTACCATGGCTGAGTCGAACCTGTTCTTGAGCCTCTAGGGAAATGCTCTACATTGAAAGTAGAGTGGGATAATTTAGGAGATTTTCGTCTTTTATATTACAAATGTATGCTGTGTGTACTCATTAGAATCGCCTCGATGAGGCGATTCTAATGAGTATACACAACATACATTTTCATTATAGAATACCTAAAAAGATGTCCAAAATATCTCGTTATGCCTATTGGCGGTTACCCTCACTGGCGCGAACTACCCCTATCAGGAACAGAGTTGTGAGGTCCCTGAGGTGTTCGAGCTATCGGTGTTCGACTGTATTATCATTCTGGACACCCCCCCCCCCCCCCCACCAACACACACGCATGCACGCAGATATTATATTGAGAAAAGAGGAATTTTAAAGCTGGACATTGTAGTCAAGAGAACAGCCATAGTGACAGCTCTATCGCGCACCCACAATCTATTTGGAGCACGGAGATAATAAGACCGAAAGACTTACACTGGACTGAAAATGGCAGGAGTTTTCAATATCTAGTTTGGTTTCATAAGTAACCCTCATGCAACCATTCCAAAATCAAGGAGTGGGTTTACCAGAAAATATACTCCTTTCACCACTGTACCCCGATCCACACCCATGCGAGTACTGGTAAACCACTTAAAAGGATCTACTGAGCCTGCTGCGGGTCAGACCGTCCATGCTTATAAACCCTATTCATTGATTTTCATTGGGCGACCGGGCTTGAGATGTCATTTGAATTCAATGTTGGGTAAAAGTCCCACCAAATTCGAAGCAATGTCTCCACAATGATAGTGTTGACGGGGACCTTAAACCTCAAATCAAACAAACAAACAAAGCAAACAGTGTAGATCCATATGAGACGATTCTATTACGAAAAGTTACCTATACAAATACTTTGTAAATTTTACCGCGGAAAAACATAAGATGAAAAATTGTGATATTTTTCTTATTTTTTGCTCAAAATATAGATTGTGAGTACACGCCTCAATGATGCGGTTCTAACGAGTACCCACAATCTATATTTTAGAGAAAAACAAAAAAAGATAAATAAATAAGGTTTATCCTTGTAAACCCCAGTTTTAGTAAAAGTGGGGTTCAAGGGGGTTAGGAACTCAGAATAGGCGTGTTTTTGTGATGGTACCGAGTAGACTTACCAAATTCTGATATTTGCTATTGCCCACGTGACTATCCCGGTATCGGTATTTCTTCTCCATGTACGTCTGGACTAGGCTCGTGTACTGGGAAATTGGCAAACAGTGTGGACCCATATCAGACGTCACAAAACGCGGCGTCTGAACAGGGAATAGGGCATCAGGGAATAGGGCCTACACTGTTGGCTCAAAATACTGGAATTTAATGTTAAACGAAAGATTTAAAGTCCCAGTTCAGGACTATTCCCCCCCCCCCCCCCCCCCCCCCCCCCGACGGGCCTCCGTGGCCTAATGGATAAGAGCGCTGACTCTTAGTCATTAGGTCTCTCACCGCCGTGCGTTCGAGCCTCGCTCGGGTCACGTGTGAGACGCCAAGTTCTGCAACGGAAGGTCAGGTGGTTTTTCTCCGGGTACTCCGGTTTTCGCCCACCTATGATTAACGATCGGCTCGATATGAGTGAAATAATCTTGAAAGGGCCGTAAAATCCAAACCAAAAAAAAAAGGACTATTCCCCGCTTTAATAACAAGAATGGATGTGTTTCGCTATAAAGTCATGAACGAAAGGAATAAACTGCACTAAAGAGATTTTACGGACATTTGTTGTGGTCGAGTAAGGCGCTGGGCGAGAAATTCATTGGGATCTTCCGGGATAGGTTCGAATCCTGCCGACAAACTATTTTTTTCTTCTTTTCATCGTTATCATTTAGTTAAATACAAGCAGAGTTAGGTCACTCATCGCTATGGTTTGAGCATCGCCGACATGTGAGACGCCAAGTTCTGCAACGGAAGGTCGGGTGGTTTTCTCCATGTACTCCGGTTTTCACCCACCTCTTATTAACGACCGATTCGAAATAATTGGAATGATCGTGAAAGGGTCGTAAAGTCAGAACAAGGTTACACCGTTCACGATGTCTATGTCTAAAATAACGACAGTCCCATTCACTGGTACCGACATTCCTTATTATTTGAGCCACATGAGAAACATGTGTTGCCATTTTGCGAACTGAAAAGGAACAGATTACTCTGTGCTTTCCCGCAGTCTGATCAGCACCCTACCCAGCAGGCAAACGCTGCTAGGGCAACGTCAAATCAGCGACATTGCACAGACGTTGTTGTGACGTTGCATATACATCATGACGTTGCACTGACGTTGATGTGACGTCACATTTACGTCATGTGCCTGCAGGGTAGTGTCCAGTATGAGATATAATTATCACACGGGCTCTGTATATATACTGTTAATATAATGCGTAGAATTGTATTCTAGCTCAGCCGGGATAAATTGAAGAGATCATTCAACGATGGAACCGCAGCACATTGAATATAATAGAACAGGAATTGGAGATAGTGCAGAGATGGACCACCAGTTATATCACAGAATATGAACTATTGCAGAAAATGTCTAAAAGGCTGGAAAATATAATCACAGTTGACCATCGTACAGTATCTGAAATCGGAAGCTGCTGATACTGTACGCTCAAAAATCGTTAGCTGCTTTACACGATATTTATTAAAAACGCTAAAAATCAATAAAATTCGGTATTAACACCCGGAAAGGACACATGCTTGGGAAGGTAAGAGTCATCCCTTTTCAAATTTGCTTCGATATGGAATCATAAGGTACCCTGTTCTGCACAGTAAAACGATTCTGGTGCTGCATCAGTGATTTTTTTCATTATCGCTCGCAGCGACCATTATTTTTTCTAGCGTTAACTTATTCTATATATTCTTTTTCTATATTCTTATTAGATCAACGCATATTCTAAGCGCTATACTTGTATTGATGAAAAAATTTGGTTTATTCCGAAAGGGGGGTCAGGCTTAGACGCAAAATGAGTCAGTTATGGATAAATATATTTATGCGATAAAAATGGTATAATTGTCGATACGTAATTATCTGGAATACAGTTATAGAGAAAAATAAATCTGAGATGTATATGGATTTATATGTTTTAGTATTGATTTTAGCAGATAAAAGTCTTGACTCCCCATAGATTAAAATGATCCAGGCCCGGGAAGGCTCAGTGTATTTATAGTTTTATTTTATTTTTTTTTTTTCTTTAAAATGTTATATTGTCAATGTTGTTTTTTTCTATGAATATATATGAGTATTTTAGAAAGTATTTTAGAATAAATATATATTTATTTATGGCTGGATTATGTTGGTTAAATAAATCAATGTGTTTGAATGTGTACTCGAGAATCGAAGAACTCCCGTCGTGAGCCTGAAAATATGGCTATCGATGAAGTTGGTTGAGTGGTTTTTTTGTTCATCAAATTGGCAAGATGATGTTGTTTTGAAATTATTAACAGGTAAGTTGTTTTTATTTTAACTATTTTTGTGAGATTATTGGAGTAAACTCACAAGATCTGTCAAAGTGAGGTGGAGTCATGATTTTTTGTATGTAAAAAATAGTGGGTGGGGTAAGTGAAATGCTCCTGCTGTCAGCCTATGCAAACAGAGAAGTGTTCCTTTGGTATTCTGTTTTGATTTCATGCATGTGTGGAGCAATTTAAAACCAAAACAGAAGTTATCGCTTTCTCCAGGAGTTGTCGATAACGATTCAAAAACTTGGTGTGACGCGGACAAAAAAGTGCTGCAATTAACTGTCCCCTGATGCCTTAAGGGAAAATGCCAAAAATTCAAGTCATCTTTTTGGGTCTTATTCACTGCAATTTGAAAAGCTTATTATTTGTCGACTGAGTACCCGCAATGTTTTTTGCATCGCGCAGTCCATATTTACGCAGGAAATGATACGCTGTAGGTACCGTATGATTGTCCGATTTAAAGCCGACAAACAGTTTTCTTACATCAGACTGCAGCCTGTGCCCTTAAACATTTTATTCACATACTGGGGATAGAAATATTGTTTATTTTCAAGGATTTGAATATTTTTACATCTAAATATGGCCTTAAAGAGTATAATTTAAGCTAGTTTGGCTTTGTTTTTGGTCATTTTTCCCAATTTTGAATGAATTTTCCATTGGGGAAATGGGCAAAATTTTACTGAAGTAAAAAATTTGGCTCTAGTCCACTCCACGGTGGCACAGGCATTCTATCAAGCATTAAAATCTACCAGAAAAAGCAATTAACAGCATTCCAAGACAGTTCAACAGGAATATTTTAAACAAAAACAGTTGTCGAGTTTGGCAAGGGCGCACAGATGATATCGGTTTTGGTGAAAAGCTTGTACGGCATCGCAATGTGTGCGCTTGTCTGAAATTACACCGCATTGATTTTGCATGAGACCATTTAAATATTTTTCACAGGAGTACTTGATATGATATTTTGCCCATTTTTGCCCTAACCACCTCTGTGTAAATGTTATGACCTGTCTCATGAGCCACATTCTGTGAAAAAATTATAGGTATTTCAGTAAAAATGATGAACAGTGCCATGACCACTATAGATGCAAAGGTTGCCTCATAAACAGATCTCAAATTTGTGCTGTGCAAATGTTCCAAAAGCCTATCCAGGTCCTTAATATTAACAACAATGTCTTTTTCAGCACTGTAAGACCTTCTGTGTGTCCAAGAATGTACTTTGGACACATTATTCTGATAGGATTTTTTCTCTTTTCCAGTCTGTAGATAGTAACCTCAGAATACTCACCAGGTCTAGCTGCTAGTTGCTGATGACAGCACATGTGCAAGTTAAGAAGTTCTTCTTATCCAAGTACCGGTAAGTGTAGTTTCTTGCAGCCAGAAAGTGTTTTCTTGTGCTGACTCCATTTTATATACCGGTAGTGGAGAATGACAAGGCTAGTGCAATGTTACACTCCTCCCTGATTCTTTTATGGAGATTTTTTAGTCTGGGGCTCAGTTCTTACCTTGTAGTATGCCCCAGACTCAGAAAATAGTGCTTTGACTGTAACAAAAACACAGTAGAACCTTTCTCAAACACATTCAGAAATGAAATACCCTTTCTTTGCAGTTTCTGGTATGCATAGTTGCTGTTTTATCATAACCTGTAGACTCTGTTTTGGTCGAAATTCAGCTTCAGTAGAAACCTTATGATTTTGATTGTTTTAGAGCCTGTCAGTATCTTTATCTAAGCCAGTTATCTGATAAGAAATGACACAACTGACTTAATTGGTTTGTTCTCTCCCTTTTTCTTACCTGCAGAGGGTGTCCACTTTAGACTCTGATCAGTAGCAAAGGGGAGATAATGAATATCTCAAAGGCCCAGTCATTTTAGGAAAATTTGGGGATTGGGGGTGGGTTTTTAAGTTTACGGCCCATGTCCACCAATTCAGTCATTTAGGGCCAGTGCTATCAGTTACATGTTTTACATCAAACATCACTGTTTGCATCCCTATTCACCACATTGCTGTGTATTATCAAATGACATCTCCAGAAAGCATCGTCCATCATGGACTAAGTGCGCAATTCTCCGAATTGAATTTGGCCGCTCTTCAGTATTATTGAAATTCCAAAAAGGGCCATGAAAGCAACAACATGTATTTTAGTCAACACTTTTTTATTTGTTTTTATTACAAATAAGCCAAATTACAATGTGGGATCACCATTGGCTGAAAATCAAAGAATCTTAGTCATTAGGTCTCTCACCGCCGTGGGTTCGAGCCTCGCTCGGGTCACGTGTGAGACGCCAAGTTCTGCAACGGAAGGTCAGGTGGTTTTTCTCCGGGTACTCCGGTTTTCGCCCACCTATGATTAACGATCGGCTCGATATGAGTGAAATAATCTTGAAAGGGCCGTAAAACCCAAACCAAAAAAAAAAAAAAAAAAAAAAATCAAAGAAAACTGCCAAACTTAAGGGAAAATGCCAAAAATTCAAGTCATCTTTTTGGGTCTTATTCACTGTAATTTGAAAAGCTTATTATTTGTCGACTGAGTACCCGCAATGTTTTTTTGCATCGCGCAGTCCATATTTACGCAGGAAATGATACGCTGTAGGTACCGTATGATTGTCCGATTTAAAGCCGACAAACAGTTTTCTTACATCGGACTGCAGCCTGTGCCCTTAAACATTTTATTCACATACTGGGGATGGAAATATTGTTTATTTTCAAGGATTTGAATATTTTTACATCTAAATATGGCCTTAAAGAGTATAATTTAAGCTAGTTTGGCTTTGTTTTTGGTCATTTTTCCCAATTTTGAATGAATTTTCCATTGGGGAAATGGGCAAAATTTTACTGAAGTCAAAAATTTGGCTCTAGTCCACTCCACAGTGGCACAGGCATTCTATCAAGCATTAAAATCTACCAGAAAAAGCATCATCATCATCATCAACGGATTTTTGATTAACATGCAGGTACAGGGGCAACGTCCACATAAGTGGGCCCCCTTCCAGGTAGCTGGCTTGCTGCACGCATGGCAGATCTTACACCAGATCTCCAGGCTTGTCTATCATGAGGATCGATAGCAGAGAGCTTCCATTCTCTGCAATCTCTTTCTGTTAGCTGCTTCCAGGTCATCTTGGGCCTTCCTGGCCCCCGCTTTCCACTTACCTGTATGTTACAGGCAGTCTTGATTGCACCGTTGGAGCGTTCCACATGTCCATACCAGCGAAGTCTTCTCTCTTTCAGGATGAGGTCCAGGTCCTCAATGCCAAGACGCTCCAGTAACTCACTGGACCTGATGGTGACAGTGTCCTGTGGCTTGACATTGCAGATCTGTCTGATCATTGCCCTGTCATTTCGCTGTAGACGTTGGAGGTTTGGCTTTGTCAATGGCCATGTCTCGCTGGCATGGAGCATTGCGCTCCGCACACAAGAGCTATACACACGGCCACGTGTCTTGAACGAGAGGTGGCGGGAAGAGAGAACTGGTAGCAACTCCTTGAATTTCTTCCAGGCTGTTTTCACACGTGATGTAGTTGAAAGGTCGCAACCACCCCCTGCAGAGAGCATATCACCTAGGTAGCAGAAGGAAGCTACAACCTCCAGCTTGTCTGATCCGACTTGAACTTCCCTCTGTGGTCTGCCATCTAAGGGGCGTGCAGTTCCTTGGCACCGTGTACACCTGTACTCAGGGTCCTCTATCAAGCGTTTGAGCCCACTGCATTTCTTGTGCACCCA
Source organism: Lucinisca nassula (assembly GCA_963580285.1). Classification (NCBI taxonomy): domain Eukaryota; kingdom Metazoa; phylum Mollusca; class Bivalvia; order Lucinida; family Lucinidae; genus Lucinisca; species Lucinisca nassula. Next base: position 137,167,021 of record OY757021.1, read on the forward strand.
GAACTTGCAGCCATTACAAAAGATACTGTTGCTGCCAACTCCAGTGCGACATACAGCGCATGGGAACTGGCCTGTACTCGGCAAGAGGTCCAGACCTGTACCACAGATCATGATCTTTGTCTTTCCTGCATTCACTCTCAGCCCTTTCGCCTCCATTGCCTCTTTCCAAGTTAAGAGCCTCCTGACACATTCCTCAAGGGATTCAGCTATGATGACAAGGTCATCAGCATACAGGTCCTCCCAGGGGACTCCAGAGCGGAACTCGCATGACAAGGCTTCAAGCACAATGATGAAAAGCAGTGGGCTGAGAACAGAGCCTTGATGAACACCCACCTTCACCTCGAATTCTTCACTGTAACCATCACCGACGCGGACACGGCTCCGAGCATTTGCGTACATCCCTTGGACCAGTTTCACAATCCACTCGTCCACTCCAAGTTTTCTTAGTGCCCACCAGATGACTTTCCGAGGCACTCGATCAAATGCCTTCTCCAGGTCTACAAAAGCCATGTAGAGTCTCTTGTTGGCCGCCAGATACTTCTCTTGCAGCTGTCGGACAACAAAAATTGCATCTGTTGTGCCTCTTCCTGGGACGAAGCCAAACTGGGAATCGTCGATGGACACCAACTGCCTAATGAGGCCATCCACAATCCTCTCCAGGACTTTCATGACCTGTTCTGTCAGCTTGAGACCACGGTAGTTGCCCCGTTCCAATGCATCGCCCTTGCCCTTGTAGAGACAGACAATGAAACTCTGTTCCCAGTCAGAGGGTACCTTCCCATCACGGATGATTGCAGCTGCAAGGTCACGGATCATCGAGGCAAAAAGCAATTAACAGCATTCCAAGACAGTTCAACAGGAATATTTTAAACAAAAACAGTTGTCGAGTTTGGCAAGGGCGCACAGATGATATCGGTTTTGGTGAAAAGCTTGTATGGCATCGCAATGTGTGCGCTTGTCTGAAATTACACCGCATTGATTTTGCATGAGACCATTTAAATATTTTTCACAGGAGTACTTGATATGATATTTTGCCCATTTTTGCCCTAACCACCTCTGTGTAAATGTTATGACCTGTCTCATGAGCCACATTCTGTGAAAAAATTATAGGCATTTCAGTAAAAATGATGAACAGTGCCATGACCACTATAGATGCAAAGGTTGCCTCATAAACAGATCTCAAATTTGTGCTGTGCAAATGTTCCAAAAGCTTATCCAGGTCCTTAATATTAACAACAATGTCTTTTTCAGCACTGTAAGACCTTCTGTGTGTCCAAGAATGTACTTTGGACACATTATTCTGATAGGATTTTTTCTCTTTTCCAGTCTGTAGATAGTAACCTCAGAATACTCACCAGGTCTAGCTGCTAGTTGCTGATGACAGCACATGTGCAAGTTAAGAAGTTCTTCTTATCCAAGTAAGTGTAGTTTCTTGCAGCCAGAAAGTGTTTTCTTGTGCTGACTCCATTTTATATAGTGGAGAATGACAAGGCTAGTGCAATGTTACACTCCTCCCTGATTCTTTTATGGAGATTTTTTAGTCTGGGGCTCAGTTCTTACCTTGTAGTATGCCCCAGACTCAGAAATTAGTGCTTTGACTGTAACAAAAACACAGTAGAACCTTTCTCAAACACATTCAGAAATGAAATACCCATTCTTTGCAGTTTCTGGTATGCATAGTTGCTGTTTTATCATAACCTGTAGACTCTGTTTTGGTCGAAATTCAGCTTCAGTAGAAACCTTATGATTTTGATTGTTTTAGAGCCTGTCAGTATCTTTATCTAAGCCAGTTATCTGATAAGAAATGACACAACTGACTTAATTGGTTTGTTCTCTCCCTTTTTCTTACCTGCAGAGGGTGTCCACTTTAGACTCTGATCAGTAGCAAAGGGGAGATAATGAATATCTCAAAGGCCCAGTCATTTTAGGAAAATTTGGGGATTGGGGGTGGGTTCTTAAGTTTACGGCCCATGTCTACCAATTCAGTCATTTAGGGCCAGTGCTATCAGTTACATGTTTTACATCAAACATCACTGTTTGCATCCCTATTCACCACATTGCTGTGTATTATCAAATGACATCTCCAGAAAGCATCGTCCATCATGGACTTAGTGCGCAATTCTCCGAATTGAATTTGGCCGCTCTTCAGTATTAATGAAATTCCAAAAGGGCCATGAAAGCAACAACATGTATTTTAGTCAACACTTTTTGTTTGTTTTTACTACAAATAAGCCAATTTACAATGTGGGATCACCAATGGCTGAAAATCAAAGAAAACTTCCAAACTTAAGGCATCAGGGGACAGTTTCGCATTTGAGGGTGGACGTTTTTCAAAATATTATAGTAGGAGGGTCAATAATGGCATGGTTGCTCATAGAAATTGTGATATGTGGATATTTTTTGCCAATGTGGGCTTATTTGCTGAGTATCTGTACTTTTATGAAATGGAATACGAAACTAAAACCCCGGCTGTCTGGATGCTGTGCAAGTTCAAGGTGCAGCGGCATATCTGAATTCACGAAGGTAACTTTGGCACTAAAAAGTGGCTGTTTTTCAAAGAGGATTCCTGAAAAAGTTTACTGGTTATGGTATACTTTTCTGTCTATTTCTTTGCATGTGACTGAGTGTACATGACATTTCAACAGGTGCCAAGTACTGGTGTTTTGGGAGTAAACTCACAGGATCTGTCAAAGTGAGGTGGAGTCATGATTTTTTTGTATGTAAAAAATAGTGGGTGGGGTAAGTGAAATGCTCCTGCTGTCAGCCTATGCAAACAGAGAAGTGTTCCTTTGGTATTCTGTTTTGATTTCATGCATGTGTGGAGCAATTTAAAACCAAAACAGAAGTTATCGCTTTCTCCAGGAGTTGTCGATAACGATTCAAAAACTTGGTGTGACGCGGACAAAAAAGTGCTGCAATTAACTGTCCCCTGATGCCTTAAGGGAAAATGCCAAAAATTCAAGTCATCTTTTTGGGTCTTATTCACTGCAATTTGAAAAGCTTATTATTTGTCGACTGAGTACCCGCAATGTTTTTTGCATCGCGCAGTCCATATTTACGCAGGAAATGATACGCTGTAGGTACCGTATGATTGTCCGATTTAAAGCCGACAAACAGTTTTCTTACATCAGACTGCAGCCTGTGCCCTTAAACATTTTATTCACATACTGGGGATGGAAATATTGTTTATTTTCAAGGATTTGAATATTTTTACATCTAAATATGGCCTTAAAGAGTATAATTTAAGCTAGTTTGGCTTTGTTTTTGGTCATTTTTCCCAATTTTGAATGAATTTTCCATTGGGGAAATGGGCAAAATTTTACTGAAGTAAAAAATTTGGCTCTAGTCCACTCCACGGTGGCACAGGCATTCTATCAAGCATTAAAATCTACCAGAAAAAGCAATTAACAGCATTCCAAGACAGTTCAACAGGAATATTTTAAACAAAAACAGTTGTCGAGTTTGGCAAGGGCGCACAGATGATATCGGTTTTGGTGAAAAGCTTGTACGGCATCGCAATGTGTGCGCTTGTCTGAAATTACACCGCATTGATTTTGCATGAGACCATTTAAATATTTTTCACAGGAGTACTTGATATGATATTTTGCCCATTTTTGCCCTAACCACCTCTGTGTAAATGTTATGACCTGTCTCATGAGCCACATTCTGTGAAAAAATTATAGGTATTTCAGTAAAAATGATGAACAGTGCCATGACCACTATAGATGCAAAGGTTGCCTCATAAACAGATCTCAAATTTGTGCTGTGCAAATGTTCCAAAAGCCTATCCAGGTCCTTAATATTAACAACAATGTCTTTTTCAGCACTGTAAGACCTTCTGTGTGTCCAAGAATGTACTTTGGACACATTATTCTGATAGGATTTTTTCTCTTTTCCAGTTTGTAGATAGTAACCTCAGAATACTCACCAGGTCTAGCTGCTAGTTGCTGATGACAGCACATGTGCAAGTTAAGAAGTTCTTCTTATCCAAGTAAGTGTAGTTTCTTGCAGCCAGAAAGTGTTTTCTTGTGCTGACTCCATTTTATATAGTGGAGAATGACAAGGCTAGTGCAATGTTACACTCCTCCCTGCTTCTTTTATGGAGATTTTTTAGTCTGGGGCTCAGTTCTTACCTTGTAGTATGCCCCAGACTCAGAAAATAGTGCTTTGACTAACTGGACTTAGTTTTTGTCGAAAAATTTAAGAAATTTAAAAAGTCCATCTGATTAGAGCAAAAAGTATAACATTCAGGATGCTGAGTCCTTAACAAGATGTTGGCGGAGCTTCTGCTCCACAACTTTCGCGCTGAATGTATTGGTCAAAAATCAAAAATAAAAAAGTTATCGCCGAAAAACGCGGCAAAAAAGATAAAAAAATCGACTTTAGTCTGTTTAAACTCTTTCAAAATGGCGCCCCCCTTATACGGATTTTGTGCAATTTTCGGAAGGTCATATCCTTAACAGCTCAGCAGACTTTGATAAAATTTGTAAAAAAATAATCAAATCTCCAACATCTTTCTTTTTTTACTTAAAGGTAATTTTTTTTTTTGGGTGCTTCCGTTTAAAAACAGTAACTAAGTATTTACAGACATTACAAAGTGCATGGAGACGTTCCCATAATACCAAAACATCACCAATTCTAAAATTATGTGATTCAGTATACATTAATTGAGCCTCATCATGAGAAATCTGTCTTCGGAAAACTGAAAATAATGCTGAAAACTCATTATAAAGCGCAAAATGACTCAAAAAAGAAAAATAACAGAAGTCATACTTTGTTAATAATAAAACAAAGACTTTTAATTCATCACAATTTCAAATGTTGACAATTATTGGCTTATGAACTTATCTACTTTTAGCGTTACTACTATACACCCATTAACATTCAATTTTTTACCATACCAAATAAAACATGTTTTTAACCATAAATGAAATTAAAAATGACAGTAACAATACCTGCAATCAGTTCAAGCAATGTTGTTCCCACTAAAATATTGAATCTACTATTTTTTCACCAAGGACAGGTTTTCTCATGACACGGCCCAATTAAAAATGAAAAAAAAAAAATAATAATAATAATTATTTGAGAACAATAATTTCTTTGCAAAATAACTTAATCTTCTTTCTGAAAAGCGAATGATTGTGGTTCTACCATTTCCTGAAATAAAATGTTTTATTAGACCATGTCATATACTGCATGTTGACCAAAGTATGTGTTAAACAAACAACATACTGCATGTCCTTGCAAATATATTACTAGTATTTGGTTACCATAGTAATAATTAGTATTATTAACATTTGTATCAAAGTGACATAAACAAAATGTCATCCTCTCAGATGCATTATTTCATTACCGGCAAACTATGGTAACATAAATCTAGCATTACAACGGTTCCAATGTCATGAAGTGCACATTCTTTTTCAATAAAATAATAACGAAATGCTGAAACATAATTTTCCATTCCAAAATAAAACATTCCCATGAAAATAATTGTTCTCAAATAATTAAAATGGAATATATATACATTTGAAAACTTCTGAACTTAAAAAAAAAAATTATCATCATAATTTGTTTAGCTCACCAAGCTTTTGTGATCACTTTTTGTCCGTCGTGCGTGCGTGCTTATAAACAATTTCTTCAAACGACATCTGCTCCTAAACCACTGAACAGATTCTGACCAAACTTGGCAGCAATGATCTATGGGTGGTCCATCTCGAAAATGTTCAAAGAGTTCCATTCCATGCAGAACTCTGGTTGCCATGGCAACGAAAAGGGAAAATAAGAGAAAAGCTTTAAAAATCTTCTTCTCTGAAACCAGAAGGCTCAGATGTTTCAAATTTGGTATGAAGCTTCATCTAGGGGACCTTTACCAAGATTGTTCAAATTATGGCCTTGGGGTCAAAAATGGCCCCGCCCCGGGGCCCACATGTTTTACATAGATGTATATAGGAAAAACCCTTAAAAATCTTCTTCTCTGAAACCACAAGTCTGATGTCTTTCATATTTGGTAAGAAGCTTCATCTAGGGGACCTCTACCAAGATTGTTCAAATTATGGCCCTGGGGCCAAAAAAATGGCCCTGCCCGGGGGCCCACATGTTTAACATAGGCTTATATAGGGAAAATATTAAAAAATCTTCTCTGAAACCACAAGGCCCAGATCTTTTATATTTGGTATGAAGCTTCATCTAGGGGACCTCTACCAAGATTGTTCAAATCAAGCCCTGGGGCCAAAAATGACCCAGCCCCACGGCCCACATGTTTTACTTAGCCTTATATAGGAAAAACCTTTAAAAAATCTTCTCAGAAACCACAAGGCCGAGGTCTTTAATATTTGGTATGAAGCTTCATCTAGGGGACCTCTACCAAGATTGTTCAAATTATGGCTCTCGGACCAAAAATGGCCCCACCCGGGGCCCACATGTTTTACATAGGCTTATATAGGAGAAATCTTTAAAAGTCGTCTCTGAAACCACAAGACCCAGGTCTTTCATATTTGGTATGAAGCTTCATCTAGGGGACCTCTGCCAAGATTGTTCAAATTATGGCCCTAAGGTCAAAAATGGCCCCGTCCCAGGGCCTACATGTTTTACATAGACTCCTATAGGAAAACCCTTCAAAACTCTTCTCTGAAACCACAAGGCCCAGGTCTTTCATATTTGATATGAAGTTTCATCTAGGGGACCTCTACCAAGATTGTTCAAATTATGGCCCTGGGGCCAAAAATGGCCCCGCCCAGGGGCCCACCTGTTTTACATAGACTTATATGGGGGAAAAGCTTTAAAAAATCTTTTTTCTCTGAAACCATGAGGACTAAGTCCTTCATATTTGGTTTGAAGCTTCATCTAGTGGACCGCTACTAAGATTGTTTGAATTATAGCCATGGGACCAAAAATGACCCTGCCCTGGCCCACGGGTCCACTTGTTAATCTTTGGATCAGGTGAGCGACCTATGGCCCTCTGTGTACTCGTTTCATATGTTTACCTTTGGTCATTACACTTCTTAAATAAAAAAAAAACAAATCACATAAGTTGTTGTCATTCTAATCTTCCTTTCAGACTTCCCGTATATTCTAAGAATGCATCATAACCATTTATTGTTGCACCTGCTTTTAGCAAAGTGCGATATAGGGATCAAAATTTCCGTCTGTTTGTTTGTTCGTTAGTTCATCCACATTTGCATACCCCCAACCTCGACCCTATATACGAGTTCATTTCTCAAGAACTACTAAACCTAGACGAATACCCACATGTGGTCATCCCTTTTTGACCTTGACCTATATTTCATAGTTTACCAACATTGCAATATTTGTGACAACCCTAACTTCGACCCTAATGTACAAGTCCATTTCTCAAGAACTACTAATGCTAAAGTGTTAATACTTTGTACATATTTTCACTTAGGCATGACTGTCCACACGTGGGTATCATATTTTGACCTTGACCTATATTTCATGGTTGACCGAATTTGCATCAGTTCTAATTGCATTTCTTAAGAAATTCTAGTCTAGTGATTCCTGTCCCAGCAGGCGCAACACCGCTTTCTGCAGAATTTCTTGTGTATTATAGAGGATATGGAAAGAATCAATACTACCCATTTTTGTCAGCATTTTATTAAAATACTTGTACGTACTCCAAATGACATAAAAATTAGTCACTTATGCTGTCAACGTCACATAACTCACAATAGGGTGGTTGCCTTAGCCGAGTGGGCTAGACCGACTATAAATCCGCTGGTCGTAAAACTCTGTCCGTGTAGGCTCGAATCCAGCTCAAGCCAAAATATTTATAAACAGCGCGTGGTTATGTTTGTTAAATAGGTTTGGCTGTACCTAGGCGACAATGGTGCTTTCACAGAGCATGTGTCTGTCTAGAGAACAGACAGAAGTCCTGGCTTTCCTCCACCACTACAGCCCGTACACTGCTGCATCTTTGGGTAGCATGATGCAGCTATGGCATGTAGCAAGTGTTAGGTTAAGGGGAGGGAGAATACTCAAATAAATCTGATGGTTAAAATTGTATGGTGGTGGGCATTTTAAAAATCCTGTTACTTACCATGGTGGTGGTATACTCTACTCGTGGGTCAAACGAACTGTGCCAATAATGGCAGAATATAGTAGAATACAGATGCTATAAAAAAGTAACATCGTTTAACCAGACAAAGTGCCCAAATGCAATACGTATACCCCCGACTAGTGTTATCATCTCTTTTTTCAGAAGGTACTACTGCTATATGATACACTACAAAGAAATCATTTAACAAAGCCTAGGACATTGCCATCAAGGGTCAAAAAGCCAGTGGCATCGGCATACAACGAAAGATAGCTGGAGTATAAAAAATACAGATACAAACCAAGGTTGGGCGGTCGAAACCACCCCCCGGTTTTAACAAGTGGTTTTAACCGGTCTGGTCAATACTCCCAAAAGTGGTCAATACTGGTCAATACTGGTTTGAGTGGTCGATTGGAATTTTTAAGTACTTTTTTGTGTTTTTGTGATGCATTTGGTAAGAATTTGTTATGTTTGTTTGCTTAAATGGACAAAAAAGCTGTTTCGTCCATGCTAAGGGTACTCATCAGGTGGCTTATGACACTGATTTCTGCATTACAGCCCTGGCACCTTACAGTTATCTTTTTTTTTCATCAAGATCAGCATAGAAGTTCCATATAAGGTCTTTTGGCTTCATTTTGACTCAATAACTATCAAGAAACTTTTAGCAGATCATTATCTTCACTGATAACAGCAGATAACAGAGTGAGTGAGTGAGTTTTGGTTTAACGTCCCACCAACAGCTAAGGTCATACGGAGACGGGACCTCGGTTTAAAGACTCATCCGAAAGTCTGGAGAAGCCCGGGATCGAACCTGCGATGCCTGGTTTACAAGGCGAGTAGCATTACCACTGCACCACAGGGACTTCTGCAGATAACAGAATAGCCACACTTTCACATATCTAGATAAACACAGGTGTCACTAAATAATCTTGTTCCTTTTAAGCCCTGTGATTGGATAGATCTCTTAAACTAGCCACACCTTATTCAGACTTAGAGGCATGCCCAACATTTTCACAGTTTGGCTTGCTCTGCGTCAATTAAAGTTACGATTGCTTCTTTGACACTTTATTGTTTTCATAACAAGTTTCACACTTCTGCCTTTTCAGGTGAGATACCTGTCCAAAACTAACAGAGCATCACTAATTTGAACATCCCTTTGAAGTTTTATGTTTTGATTTTTATATTATCTTTCAGTTGCCTGTTAAATGTCTGTTTGTTATTCTTTAATCAATATGAGAATAACTATATTTAAATATATATTTAAAATAACATTTTCATTTGTCTGGCAATTGATTTATTGCTGCTTTACTAGTTGTTTAGTATTTAAGTATTTGGTAAGGTAGGTTAGGGGTCTCTAAAAATTGTAAGTTAAAGCTGAAAGTTTGTGATTTTGTATTTCATGGCCTCTTCAATACAATTCCGACTAACAGAAACTCAAGAAACTCATTTTTTTCAGTTAGGACTATCACCTTATACTAAGACTATTTTGAGTCTGCTATATAGGGTCCAATAAAAAGGGGGTGGAATATGTTAAATATCTATGAACTGACCATGGTTATTTCAATCGACCAATTGACCACCAATCGACCACTAAAAACCGGTTAAAACCAGTATTGACCGCCGGTCTGGTCAATATGAGTATTGACCGGTCATTTGCCAACCTTGATACAAACCACTTACTAAAGGTGCATGATCAGTGAACATGTTCAGAAGCAAAAAAAAAAAAAAAACAAAAAAAAAACTTTAGCTTTTCAAGTGTCCATAAGTACTTCGCTTTAGTTTTAAGCAACGCTTTGTATAACATGTTATTACATGTTATACTTTTTCTTGTTCACATTTTATCTGTCTTATGCCCAGTTTACACTTATTCTAAATAAGCGTAGACATAAAACAATCATTAACCATCACATCTCAGCACCCATTTGCTATTTCTGCCTGCCTCCCTTCAAAAAACTTACTGCTTTATTCAGTGCCTGTCATACTAGCCCCTGTACGATTAGCTGCATCTGTACGCAATCATTAGCTGCAAAAGTCGAAAAAAAGACTGTACGCTTAGCTGCAGCATATAAAAAGTGAACGTGTGAAGGGTATTGACATCATGCCATATACACGTTGTGGTCCATCGCTATGCAAGAGAAATTTGGACCATTACAAAGAAAATTTGTACAGACAGATGTTCTGATAGATTCAACGTTTCGCGATGATTGACATAGTTCTAAAATCACTTGCCTATTGTAACAGCTGTCTAGGCAACATGAAAACACGCCTTTATTATTCTGACCCCTTTGGACCCCACTTTTATACAGTAAAACCGGGGTTTACAGGGGTAAACGTTATTTTTATTATTTGTGCGCAAAAATATACGGTCCTACTAAACACTACTGGGACTGAGAAGGACTGACAATGACGGACAAGGACATTTAAAATGTTAGAATATAATATAAAAATGCATGTTTTACATTTCGCAAGCATGCCTATACAAATACATTGCCACATTTATCGCCGAAAAAATACAAAAATTTTAAGATGAAAAATTGTGATCTTTTCTTTTATCTGCTCAAAATAAAGACCGTCGAGACGGTTCTAACGAGTACCCACAATCTATATGTTAGAGCAGAAATAAGAAAAATAAGGTATACCCCCAGAAACCCAAGTTTTACTATATAAAAGTTGGGTTCAAGGGGATCAAAATTATATAGGCGTGTTTTCGTGCTGGTATTTTTAACGCAACTATCTCAAAAATATTTTCACTGGGCGAGATATTAACAACATACGCCGATACCGCACGCCCCCGCCCATAGGGGCTTGAAGAAATATATGGGCTGCATGATGCTTCCACGCAGAGCTGAATCCGGCCCGCACACTAGTACTGGTAAACCGCTTAGAGGATCTAAGCCTGTCCAGGAACCGCGGTGCGAGGCGGACCGTCCATGCTAATAAACCCTATTGGTTTCATTGGGCGACAGGGCTTGAGATGTCATTTCATCTCAATGTCGGGTAAAAGTCCCACAAAATTGGAAGCAACGTCTCCAAAATGACCTTTACAGTGTTGACGGGGACGTTAAACCTCAAATCAAACAAACAAACGCCGATACCGCAAGTGCTGTACAGTGACTGCAAGGGTACAAGGACACGACGAGCTGGTTGTGATGTTTTGAACAGTAGTTTAATATTTATATTATAAACACCATATATTTTCTTGATCTGCATTTGCATACGCATGGGTGTTATTACATGGGCTAGTTGGCCACCGCCCTTCGGGGCTTGAAGAAGTTTATATGGCTACATTACTCTTCCACGCAGAACTGAGACCATTGGTAAACTGCTAAGAGGGTTCTAAGCCAGCTCAGGAAAGTTGTCCGAGTCGGACCATCCATGCATATAAACCCTATTGGGTTCATTGGGCAGAAGGGCTTGAGATGTCAGCTCAATGTCGCGCACATTACCAAAACACGCCTATTGAAATATATTGGAAAATATACCAGCACAAATGAAAATTTCAGACAAAAAATGAAAGTTTCCATATTTCTGCTAGAAATATACATTGTAGTAACTCCTTAGAACGGCCTCGGCGAGGCGGTTCTAATGAGTATCCACAATCTATGTGTTTGAGCAAACAGGTATTTTGTTACAGCATTGGGGTGGGGGAGAGGCTCTCAATCGGACGGGTTACTGTCTTTGCTACAAAAAACAGCAAGTTGTTGTTAATGTGAGCTACATTTTTGTCTGGGGTCCCACAAAGGACTGTTCTTGGTTCAGTCTTATTCTCCCTGTACATTAATATTTCCACTGAAACAGACTCAGAAGTACAACTGTGTTTGCTAGCGGGAAATTCAGAATAATATAGATAATACTAGGTTGTTGGGCACGAAAATGGGGATGGGGTTTAAGTCCGTTAACTGCAATATTATGCAGATAACTAACTAGGAAGAGCAAATAAAATTGAGGCTTCTTACACCTTAGAGGGTACATTCCTCGAGAGTGTGTCACTGTATCTGGGATCTAATACATATAGGGTGGTTCTTAATGAAGAAAGTTCAGAATTGTAACAATGATTACTGCGTTGAAAGTGAAAGTAGAAATACTATGAATCTCTCCAGAAAACGATAACAGTCAGTTTGCTCGTCCGTTCGTTCGTTTGGTTGTGCGTTTTAGAGAGAGAGAGAGAGAGAGAGAGAGAGAGAGAGAGAGAGAGAGAGAGAGAGAGAGAGAGAGAGAGAGGGAGAGAGAGAGCCAATTACATTTTACATCCCACCGACAGCTAAGGTCATACGGAGACGGGGCGGGAGAGAGAATCAACCAAAGGCCTGGTTGAAAAAAAATGGATGAGCGTTATTGCAGTGTCAAAATCAGATAAAAAGAGTGAGAGGGAGTTAATAACAGTCATAAAAAATCAATTTTATCATTTGAAGTTTACAGATACGCGATCTGAGTGTCACCCGTTTAATCTCTCTCTCTCTCTCTCTCTCTCTCTCTCTCTCTCTCTCTCTCTCTCTCTCTCTCTCTCTCTCTCTCTCTCTCTCTCTCTCTCTCTCTCTCTCTCTTATACATTCTCTCTCTCTTATACATACAGCTATACATACATATACATACGCGCAAAACGAGAGAGAGAGACAGAGACAGAGAGAGAGAGAGAGAGAGAATGAGAGAGAGATTAGTCAAATGCGGCGGCATTCAATTCAAATGACGTCATTATGCTTTCTTCACAGCAAGCTAACTTTACATGTGTGTATATATGTACATTCAGTGCACAGGTACTTGGCACGTTGTTTCGCAAAAAAAAAGTGTTTTTGTTTGTTTGTTTGATTTGTGGTTTAACGTCCTCGTCAACACTGTAAAGGTCATTTTGGTGACGTTGCTTCCAATTTTGTTGGACTTTTACCCGCCAATGAAATGAAATGACATCTCCAGCCCTGCCGCCAGATGAAACCAATAGGGTGTATAAGCATGGACGGTCCGACTCGCCCCGCTTTGCCTGGGCAGTTTCTCTGTGGTAGTTTGATTTTTGTGTTCACGGAGATGTTGCACTAATGAGTTAGGATTCTATCTGGTGTCCCACAAGGTTCGGTCCTTGGACCGGTCCTCTTTTTGATATTCATCAATGATCTCCCTGATAACATCAGGTCATCTGTCCGTTTGTTTGCTGATGATTGTGTCCTGTATAGGGACATATATTCTTCTTCTGACTGTCGCATTTTACAAGATGACCTGGATCGACTTGCACAATGGGAAGCAGATTGGCAGATGAAGTTCAATGTAGCCAAATGCCATTCAATGAGGGTGTCACGACACCTTCAGGACAAGCAAATTAAGCATGATTACACACTACACCAGCAAACTTTGGAGCAAGTTCATTCCGCCAAATATCTTGGTATCACCATCACTGACGATCTAGATTGTGGTCAACATATCTCTGAAATAACATCTAAAGCAACTAGGACCTTAGGATTCCTTAGACGTAATTTGGCTTTTGCACCTCGGCAGACAAAGGATGTTGCATATAAAACATTGGTTCGTCTTCAGCTTGAATATGCATCACCCATTTGGCATCCATATGTTAAAACTCAGATTCAGCAGGTGGAGAAGGTGCAGAGGACTGCTGCTCGATGGACCTGCAGACGATTGCGAAATAGAAGTAGCGTCGGTGACATGCTTGATGAACTAGAGTGGCCATCCCTGGAGACCCGTCGTGAGCAGTCCTCCTTAACCTTCTTCTACAAGATACATTCTGTTACAGTATCAATTAACAAGGATAGGTATTTGACCCCTGCAACAGTGTCAACCCGGACAAGGGCATCAAGAGCAAATAACTCACAGTATCGTAGGTACCAGTCCTATAGTGATGCCCTGAAAAACTCTTTCTTACCTAGAACTATTCCTCAGTGGAATAGTCTTCCATCTTCTACGGTGAAAGCCAAGACTGCAGAGGAGTTCAAAGCCCGCACAGTATAAGATTGAGACTCAGAGGTATGCGTTTTAGGATACCTCTGTGCTTGGATTGTAAATAGTTTTAAGGACTCATCCAGAGATGATTTTTTTTTGTGTGTGCTAAATTCTAAATTTAGCCACCCACCCAACTGAGGTAATGGCCAAATATGACCGACTCAGTATACGAAGGTAGATAGATAGATAGGAAGCCTTCATGCGGACTGAATAAATTGTCTGAATCGCGACGGAAGTAAGGGCGAGGTTTGTGGCCAGGTAAAATCGATTTAAGCCGCCCAGTCGCGTTTTTTTTTTTTTTTTTTTTTTGTTTATGGTTCATGTGGTTTGTCTATGAGTGTTTGTGTCGCTTATATTATTTTGTTTTGGATAGCCAGTTGGCCATTTTGTTGGAAAGTAACTGCCCTTTTGGCTTTCCGCTGTTGATGTTTCCATTAGGGTCTGTTGTTCCATGTTTGTTTTTCTTTTCCTTTGGTGTCTCTAATGGGAGCCGATTCCTGACCACTGCCTTCACTTCTATTTTAGATCCTCTAAGCGGTTTACCAGTACTCGTGTGCGGGTCGGTTTCAGCTCTGCGTGGAAGCATCATGCAGCCCATCTATTTCTTCAAGCCCCGATGGACGGGGGCCATCTAAAAATGTGTGAAATACATGTAAGTCAAATGACCAAAATCAACAACAACAACAACAACAACAATAAAAGTCAGCATTTTTTTAGATTTTTTATTGGTTGTGGTGTTTCGTCTCATATTTTCAATACGCTTCCAAAGGGACATATCTTTAATTACCTCACATAGCTGACAGGCTTGCGGGATTTGATGGTTTGGCGTTTAACGACATATCAACCCTCGTGGGTCATTGTGTGTCTTCTCCCAGAAAAAGTATGAATAGAGACAGAAGAGATAGTAGAGTAGAAGAAAGCAAGGGAGAGAGGAGAAAAATGAACGGAAGTATAGAAACTAGAAGAAGTGACAATATTCCCCTTCTACCCTTACCTGCTGTAATGACGACAGGCCTCGCACAACTGTAAACCAATATCAGTTGGAGATACACATCACCTTTGCCTCGCCCAGAAGAAATGTAAACAAAAATAAAGCACCTGCTTTGATATCGAGCGACTGGATTAATGAATAATGACGTCAACTTCGAAACGCGATTTCTTAAAAGTTGAATTATGGATATCCACCCAACTCGTCCCTCCACAATTATAGATTTCAACATGAAAAAAAAAAAAAAAAAAAAAAAACTCCAGCAAAATTAGTTAGTATTATTTGAGTATACACAAATTAGGTGCATGAGGACTGTTAGCTAAAGACTGACTATTTTATAAAGACGCAGAAACCAGCCACTGCCTTTTGGCAAACAGACCCATGTGAGATGCTGCAGACTGCCGTCTGATCAGGTCCACACTAGTTGCTTAAATTCTTGGTTAAACGAAATAGTTTAAGTCTCAAGTCGTGTCTATAGGGAGCAGCAAGATGATATAAGCCTGCCAAGCAGGAAAGGTGGTGTGAGTCCGTGCATATAAACCCTATTGGTTTCTTTTTTTTTTTTTTGGTTTTGGGTTTTACGGCCCTTTCAAGATTTTTTCACTCATATCGAGCCGATCGTAATCAGAGGTGGGCGAAAAACCACCTGACCTTCCGTTGCAGAACTTGGCGTCCCACACGTGGCCTGAGCGAGGCTCGAACCTACGGCGGTGGGAGACCTAATGACTAAGGGTCAGCGCTCTTATCCACTAGGCCACGGAGGCCCGTCCTATTGGTTTCATTGAGCGGCAGGGCTTGAGAAGTCATTTCATCTCAATATCGGGTAAAAGTCTCACAAAATTGAAAGTTGCCTATACAGTGTTGACGGGGACGTAAACCCTCAATTCAAATAAATTTCCTACGGACATTCTCTCCCTTCCGCTGTTTCAAGAAGGACAGTTGGCAGTTTCAGGTGAAAGTATGTTTATTATGGGGCGCCGTTTTACTATTTAATACGTATTTATAGATATCCATAATTATTTATGGATATCGATAATGTGAATTATGGATATCCAATATTCAAATTATGGATATCCATTATTATTTATGGATATCCATAATTATTTATGGATATCCATAATTCGAATTATGGATATCCATAATTCGAATTATGGATATCCATAAATCGAACTATATTAATGATATCCATACATCGAATAATGGATATCCATTATTCGATTTATTGATATCCATAAATTGAATTATGGATATCCATTATTCGGCTGATTTATGGATATCCATAAATCAAATTATGGATATCCTTAAATCGAATAATGGATATCCATAAATCAATTTATGGATATCATTAATTTAGATCGAAATATGGATATCCATAAATCGAATTATGGGTATCCTTAATTCGAATTATGGATATCCATTATTCGGTTGATTTATGGATATCCATAAATCGAATTATGGATATCCATAATTCAACTCTGCAAATAAACCTAATGAATAATGACTGCTCCCTTTGCAAAAAAAATCGACAATTCGCGTCAGGTTCCCGATTTAGATGTGTAATAAAAGCCGGGGTGGGGTGGAGGTAATGTAGGGTAGGCTTAGTGGTGGCCTATGGTGTAATAGAGATATGTTTTGTTTGATTTGAGGTTTAGCATCCCCTTCAATACTATTTAGGTCATTTTGAAGACGTTGCTTCCAGTTATGTTGGGCATTAAGCCTTCATTGAGATGAAAGCTGGCCTCGGTAGCTCAGTCGGATGCGCGTCTGACTGGTGATCAGGAGGACTCGGGTTCGATACCTGCCAGGGTCGGCAACATTCTTTCGTGGAGATTGATCATGAAATATTTTCTACTGTCATTCTCTCCCTTTCGCTGATTCAAGAAGGGCAGTTGTCAGTTTCTGGCGAAAGAATGTGCACTGTACTGGTTAACTGCTTACGTATAAGCATGCCCAGAAAAAGTGTGGATAGGTAAACCGACCGGCCCAAAAATGACCTAAATAAGTGTTGACTGGGCCGTTAAACTCAAATACAAACAAACGAACGTCACAATCTCTGTCGCCCATTGACTCGCACGACTTTGTTTGGACAGGCTTAGACCCTCTAAACGGTTTACCAGTTCTCTCAGCTCATGCAGCCAAATCTATTTCTCCAAGTCCCAATTGGCCGGAACCAGGAGGTATATCTGAATTTGCCTGGTACTCCATACATCTCAAGTAGAGTATTATATGGATATATGTTAATACTATATACAGTGAAATTCTGCTATTAAGACCATCTAAATTTAAGACTAATTCTGCTTTAAAAAGCTAATTTAGAAAGGTGCAGTTATACTTTCTTCGTGAATTCTGCACACAATGTCCTCTGGTCAGGGACCACCTTTGGAACTGTTCAAAAGTGGTCTTAATATTAGAATTTTACTGTATAACCACCGTGTGCATTTTTTCTCCAGAAAGCATGCACGGATTGCCTGTTTGGATCATTATAATCTTACGTCCGACTTCCAGTGTCCTTAGGTGCGCAGTCCTCATAGAGGTGATTCCGAGGGACAGGATGCGTTGGCCGGAATTTCCAGATCTTACGGCTAGTTCCGATATTTAACTGCACACGTGGCGGGCGTTCAGCGTATGGCGTCCGTTGCTTTGGAAGCCTTACGGGCTGAAAGGCAGCACGGCAGAGCGGTCCCTTTGACTGACCATCATCTTCCAGCGATGTTGAAGACCTTGAAGATTTTTACATTAAACAATCACGAGTCTTAGGGAGAAATCATTAAACCAAAAGCATTGGCGGTGATTTATGGATATCCTTAATTCGAATTATGGATATCCAGAAATCGATCTGAATTATGGATATCCATAAATCGAATTATGGATAGCCATAAATCGATCTGAATTAATGATATCAATAAATCGAATAATGGATATCCATAATTCGATTTATGGATATCCATAATTCGAATCACCCATTATTCGGCTGATTTATGGATATCCATAAATCGAACTATGGATATCCATAATTCGATTTATGGATATCTATAAATACGGATTAAATAGTAAAACGGCGCCCTATAGTTTATCCCTCACGGGAAAAGTGTGGAAAATGGCCTAAATTGCGTTGCATCGGCCGTTGAACTCAAATACCTACAAACAAACAAACTCAAGTCAGGGCTTTCTACTGTCAAGTTGGTTTTGTTTGATTTTATGTTTAACGTCCCCTTCAACACTATAAAGGTCATTTTGGAGACGTTGCAACCAATTTTGTGGGACTTTTACCCGACATTGAGATGAAATGACATATCAAGCTCTGTCGCCCAATGAAACCAATAGGGTTTGTAAGCATGGACGTACCGCACTTCTTTGCCTGGGCAGGCTTAGATCCTCTAAGCGGTTTACCAGTACTCGACAGATTCATGCAGCTCTGCGTGGAAGCATCATGCAGCCCATTTATTTCTTCAAGCCCCAATGGGGGCTGTAAGATGTCAAGTAAAAACAATACTTCACCTGAAATTTCTACGGTTTAGGTCGTCTGCTTCCCATTCTTGCCAACTTTAAACATATTGTATATGTAGGCAAACAATTTGGATCCTGATCAAACTGCTCCTTGAGGAGCAACAATAACTTTAACAGTACCCGACAGACAACACAGCAGACGACAACTGTTGCTGGCATCTTTGTATCGTTTACGGGATACAGACGAAATAAACCGTAGCCCGTTGACGGGCCTTTCCGGCTATCGAACATAAACGCGTAAGACTGAAACACAAAAAGACAAAAAATGTACTGAATATTTTGTACTTATAATATTGCGTTTAAACGAGTACCCACAATCTACGGCCGGCCTCGGTAGCTCAGTCGGATGCACGTCTGGCTGGTGACCAGGAGGACGCGGGTTCGATTCCTGCCGGGGTCAGCAACATTCTTACGAGGAGAATTAAATCTCTCCCTTCCGTTGATTCAAGAAGGACAGTTGTCAGTTTCTGGCGAAAGAATGTGCACTGTACTGGTCAACTACTTACGTATGAGCCTCCCCAGGAAAAGTGTGGATAGGTAAACTGACTGGCTCAAAAATGACCCAAATAGTGTTGACTGGGCCATTAAACTCCAATACAAACAAACAAACAAAACCCGCAATTTACGCTATGGAGCAGAGCTACCAACCGCTTGCTATCAGTCTATCGCATAACCAGTACAAGGCACATTCTTTCACCAGAGAGAGGAGACAGTATGCTAATACTGTATAACAAAGGTCTAAAGGTTGCTGCAAGCATTCAAATAGATGACCTTGTTCTCCCAGCTAGAAGGTGTAGAAATCACCATTCAATGGCGTTCAAGAAATGACATTCACAAAAATCCATTCTTCCCTCGAGCCAGTAGAGATTGGAATGCTCTTCCCGATCCGAACATTTCCACGGCTCAAAGTGGTGGGGATACTGTAGCTAAGTTTACCCCTTTGGTAAAAATGCTAGGGACTAGCTTCCTGTATCGCGGGTCCTATACATAGTGGTCGTAGTATCACCATTCTGACTCCGATAGCATTATTTACCGTTACTCTGTACAGGCGTGATTCAGTCAAGTTATCAAAATGGGATATATCAAGGCTTAACTACGTCTCTAATCAAAACATGCAGGCAGTGATAATCGCAGCTGATCGTACAAAGAAAAAAACGAAGCTAGCAGCTAATCGTACAGTTGCCAACCTGACAGGCCCTGAACAAAGCAGTTATTATTTTGATGGCAGGAATATAAAACTAGTAAATGGGTATTGAGATATGCTGGTTTATAACCTTATTTGGCTCTCGCTAATTTATTACATGTGTAAACTGACCACATGACAGACAAAATGTAAAATAGTAACGATCGCCGCAACCGAGGATGAGATAAATCACTGATGCGGCATCAGAATCGTTTTCTTGTGAAGAACAGGATGCATTATGGTTGCAAATCGAAGCAAATTTGAAAAGAAACGTCTCTTACCTTCCAAAATATGTGTTCAACAAAAGTCTCATTAATGAATTTTATTGATTTTTTGTGTTATTTATAAATATCATGTAAAGCAGCTAACGATTTTTGGGCGTACAGTATCAGCAGCTTCCGATTTCAGATACTGTACGATGGTCAACTGTGTAATCTGCACAACAAAATGCACTGTGTGACATAATTATTGCAACTCAAGGGAACAAACTCAGATTATTTTATGAATATTTTTCAACGGTTGTCGTGGCCGAGTGGTTAAGGCGATGGACTAGAAATCCATTGGGATCTTCCCGCGCAGGTTCGAATCCTGCCGACAACGTGTAGTTTTTGCAAGCACAAAGTATATTTTTTTTTATTATTTAAGTGTTTTTATTTGGATTCTGACCACCCTTTCAAGTGTATTTGACTTACATCGGCTAGAGTATTTGACATCGAGCCGATCGTTAATCTGGTATATGTGTTTCCTAGCCATAACAAAAGAGCCCGACATGCATATACGACCAGGCAGGGCCAAGGTCAGGCTAGGGCCAAACTACAGCCCGACATTGAGAAGCCTCCGTGGTGTAGTGGTTATGCTAATCGCCTTGTAAACCAGGGGTCGCAGGATCGACCCCGGGCTTCTCCAGACTTTCGGAAGAGTCTTTAAACCGAGGTCCCGTCTCCGTATGACCTTAGCTGTTGGTGAGACGTAAAACTCAAACACTCACTCACAGCCCGACATTGGCCCGGCATTCTTCGCTAGTTGGGTTATTATGAGCCACATTACACGTTGGCACGTCAAGTGAATCCCTGTTATCATAGGTTATGTCACATATTTGTTGATAAGACAGGCGGCTACCGAGTATTCCTTATAAGGAATGAATACACGTTCAGGGGAGGCAACTCCTCCGATATCATTATGCCCCCGGGCAGTTCAATATTTTCACATGTCAAGGTCAAAGTAGTAAGCCCTTGTCACAAGAAACCTACATAACAGATTCGAAGGTTCTATCTTTAAACTAGGTCAGAGGTCAAGGTCAAGGTCACAGACCATTTTATGAGTAAGAAGCACCTACGTGACAAATATGAATACTCTATCTCAAACAGTTCAAAAGTTATGAACAGTGTTAAAGTTGCAAAGCCATAAAAAACCTTCAAACCGACAAAACAACCCAACAAACAAATCAACAACGATATGTCCGGAGACATAAAAAAAGGGGTCTACTCTTGAAGGAAATAATTTGCTCGACTCTTCGGAGCGAATTCTTTCCTTTAAGGGTTGACACGCGGGACTCAGTGTATATGAAAGCATGTGGAAGGCCAAAGGTTATTCATATATCTTCAAGTTTGTATATATATAATGAAGGAAAATATGACAGGCGTACCTTTCTCCCTGAATATTAACTATATTCGGCTGGGTATGCACTGGCAAGCGACCATTACAAATGTTAACCCATTTTGTACCAAATGGAATTTTCCACCTTATTTATAGCAGGAGTCCATTTCAAAATGTAGGGGTATCAGCTTGTGTTTTCTTCAAAATCTAATTGGAAAATGGCTGAAAATTTTGTTAAACAGTGTAGGCCCTGATCAGACGCCGCGTTCTGCGGCGTCTGATCTGGACCTGCACTGTTTGCTAGGGTACCCGTTTAGGGGTTTCCAGTCTGAAATGGGTTAAGCGCAGGCAGTACAGCAGACATAAGGGTGACAAAGTTTACATACAGTCTTATTGTACCAATGCATAGCAAAATTTATAATCACGCAAAGTGCTCTTTAAATTTCAAAAGAAATTCTGCATGGTATATAAATTTACATTGCACTATTGTTAAATGTTTTCTAATTTTGAGTGCATTTTTAAAAGCTGTTAACTAGCAAGAAGAAAACAGCAGTAAAAAAAAAAAGAAGAAAATAAAGACAAAAACAAAAAACTACCAACAAATTCGTGGGGCACACATTCAAGACACTTTAGCATGACATGTTAATGATGATGATGATGATGATGATGATGATGATGATATCTAATTGTACTTTGAAAACAAGGTCAAGATCGTTAGCTTTGTCCTTCCTGTCCCAGTGCAATAATGCAATTTCCTTGCCAACCAGAAGGTTACCAACATACCTAGATCCTGTCTGTACCTGCGGCGCTTTTGTTTCATCATGCTTAGCAGCCGAAACATTGAACATTGGCAAACAGCGGAACGCGGCGTTTGATCACGATCTTCTGTTGCTTAACCCATATATGACAATGGAATCTTCCACCTACTAAATTCGATGTGTTTGGACGGGTCCATTTCTAATTATAAAGGGTGTTAGGTTTTTTATGTGTGGAAAGTTTAAAAAAATATATGCACTTTAATCAAACATTGTAGACCTAGATTAGACGCCACATTCTGTATTTCTCCAAGCCTCAGCGGGCGGGGGCGCATGTGTGTAAGAAACTGTGCTCATACAGGGCAGGCACTCAAAATTGATAAAAACTGAGACAACGCTGATTCGACGTTGTTTCAACGTCAAGTCACAGTTATAAGCCTGCAGGGAAGACTAGACTGGTTGAAATTTAAAATTCTTTGTCCTGTGTTGACCTGACAGGGTCAAGGTCACCAAAATTTATTAAGTCAAGGCAGTGAAAAACCCATGCAAGTTTGATGGATTTTTCTCCAGCCCGTTAAGGAGATATTATGTATACAAGCTCTAACTACGTGTCAAAGTGGGTAAGAACGCTGATTCTTAATCTGTCCGTTGTGGTTCGAGTCTCCTCGGGGCCACATGTGAGACGCCAAATTCTGCAACTGAAGATCGGTAATCTTGAAAGGGCCATAAAACCAAAAATTAAAAACAAAAAATACCGGAAAATGAGGTCCAGGTTAAAATGTAATCAACATAACCATTCAGTCTTTGAATTTTGACACATCCATTGCGAAAACAGGCCTATGCAAATACATTGTAAACTTTACCGAAAAAAAATAATAAGATAAACAATTGAGATATTTTTCTAATTTCAGCTCAAAATATATATTTTAGAGCAGAAATAAGAAAAAAAAAAAAGGTTTACCCCTCTAAACTCCAGTTTCACTATATAAACATTGGGTTCAAGGGCGTCAAAATTATAGGCATGTTTCGTGATGTGAAATCACACTGTTTTGAATCTTCAATGCGGGAAGGGTTGGTTGGCAATACTGCAAAATTCCTATATTAAGACCACCTTTTGGACTGTTCATAAATGGTCCCAAAGGCGGTCTGTGACCAGAGGACGCTCTGTACAGAAAACTAAAAGAAAGAATAACTGGAACCTATTAAATAAGCTTTTTGAACAAAGAATAAGTCTTAAATTTAGGTGGTCTTAATTGCAGAATTTCACTGTTGGTATGTTCCAGTAATATACCTATGCAATATCTATGTCAACAAAAGCTAACCAAGTTCATATAGGGCATAGTCCCGTGTCATTGTCTACGCCCACGGGCGTAGACAATCTAATAATGACTATTACCCCGGAGGTCACGACTGGTTGTGTGATTTCCTGTTGACTGGTCATCATAGTTATTCACTTGCATGAAAATCATCTTTTATACAAATACCAGTCAGGTTTTCTCCCTAACCACTCAACTACCTTCCAATTGATAGACATTTATCATCATGTTTGCCAAACGTTTGACAATGAGCAATTCTCCTGTATGGTCTTTTGTGACGTGTCAAAGGCTTTTGACCGCGTTTGGCACAAATGCCTATTGTTTAAACTAAGACAACACGGAATTTCTGGCCTTCTAATTAATTGGATTTCTGATTATCTTAATAATCGATCACAGAGAGTGGTGATCAGGTCTTGCACGTCTTCAGCCAAGAATGTCAATGCCGGAGTGCCTCAAGGTTCAGTGCTTGGCCCACTCCTTTTTCTAATTTACGTAAACGATATAGCAGATTCTTTACTTAGTTTGACTAGATTATTTGCAGACGACAGCTCCCTGTATTATTCAGCCTCTACAGTCAGTGATCTAGAAGGAATTATAAACCACGATCTATTATGTCTCTCTGCCTGGGCCAAACAGTGGCTGATTAATTTCAATCCTTCAAAAACCGAAGCTATTCTGTTTACTCTAAAAAAGACATACAACCTTCCACAAATTGTTTTCGATGGAATACA
Organism: Lucinisca nassula; assembly: GCA_963580285.1. Classification (NCBI taxonomy): domain Eukaryota; kingdom Metazoa; phylum Mollusca; class Bivalvia; order Lucinida; family Lucinidae; genus Lucinisca; species Lucinisca nassula. Next base: position 137,191,090 of record OY757021.1, read on the forward strand.
AATTAGCTTTGTAACAGATCACAAACACCTTGGTTAAACGTTTAACAACACTGGAAAATGGCACACACATATAGAAAACATAGTTGCTAGTGCATCCAAAATTATTGGCATTATTGGCATTATGAGAAAACTAAAATTTTCGTTCCATAGGCCAGCTCTTAATCAAATTTATATGGCTTATGTTCTTCCAATCTTAGAATACTCCTCTGTAGTCTGGGATAACTGTACAGTTCTCGAAGCAAACACCCTTGAAAAACTTCAGAATGAAGCTGCTAGGATAGTAACAGGCTTGACAAGATCAGTCTCCTTAGAAAATCTTTACCATGAGTGCGGCTGGGTTCCCCTTAGATTGAGACGACAGGAACAAAAAATGTCATTTATGTACAAAGCGGTAAATGGTCATACCCCAGATTATATTTTCGAACTAATACCGTCCTTTGTCAGAGAAACAACAAACTATCCTTTAAGAAATCAAAACAACCTAGCTGTTCCCTTCACTCGTACTGAAATTTCGCGAAAATCCTGTATCCCATCTTCAGCTTCCCTCTGGAATTCCCTTGATGAAAACATCCGGTCTGCAAGCAGCTTATCACAATTTAAAAACACCTTCGACCAAATACCAATGATGTAGTACCGCCTTTCTATCTCACCAGAGATAGATATAATTCCGTTATGCATGCCAGAATACGAAATAAGTGCAGTCATCTCAAAAATGATTTATTTAACAATCATCTCTGCCCCACACCTATATGTGACTGCAATCGAGGAACTGAGGACGCCGAGCATTTCTTCTTTAAATGTTCATTTTACCAAGAAAAGCGCATTGACCTATTTCACGCAACACAACAGTTCCATCCACTAAATGTTAACAAACTTATTTATGGCAATCCGAACTTGTCAAATAATGATAACACGTGTATTTTTATAGCTGTTCAGAATTACATCAAATCAACCAGAAGATTCACTGCCGACTTTCCCTAAACTGAAAGTTAACGTATACAATCGTTTTAAAAGGAATTATGCCTTTAGAGCTTTACCTTCACGCTGATGCACCTGGCAAACCAAATTTATTCACACACACACACACACACACACACACACAACACACACACACACACACACACACACACACTTATTTATGTTATCTATTTTTCCTACTATTTATTTAGCTGTTGTATACTTGTATACTTTTGTTACATGTCATCTTTTTAGAATGTTGCAATGTTTGCCACTGTCATGTGAATTTAAATTTTAGTTGTGATATTGTAGGGGAAGGGTCGTAACTGATGTTGGTAGAACTCGTGACCCAACCCCCTTGCTTTGTTTGTATGCAATAAAATACTATTAAATTAAAAAAAAAAAAAAAAAAAATAAATCATAGTTATTTGTCACAATTATTAAAACCCGCTTATTACCGGAATGCTGCCTTAAGTTTATCACATGTGCATACATGAGTGTATCCACGCTTACAAAATAAACATACATTGTATATTAGTGGTTAACATGCTACTTACTTTGCCTTCATAATACACAATGTTTTTTTTTTGTTTGTTTTTTTTTTTGGTTTGTTTGTTTTTTTTTCATTTTTTTAGACGGCAAGCTTGACGGATTTTTTTCCTTTAAGTTAACCTAGATTGCGAAATGAAAGGTTAACCTAGAATGCGAAATGAAAAAGGTTAACCTAGAATGCGAAATGAAAGTTTAACCCAGAATGCGAAATGAAAGGTTAACCTAGCATGCAAAATGAAAAGGTTAACTTAGAATGCGAAATGATAGAAACCGTAAATGTTGGCATGTAGTGCATGTAGTTGTAATTGATAGTGAAAGATCGGTAAGTTTGTTTTATGTCGCACTGGAGAGAACATTTGGAAGTCCTTATTTGTAATCTATGACTTTTTTTACACGTACATATTAACTGACACATTATTACAACATACACGTGATAAGTTTTGTCATCCAGGTACTACACAAATTAGGGTGTGTTGAGAGTAGTCTCAAGTTTTTGTAAAAGGTAATATTTGTATATCCATGAAAAGATTGATAAAAATGCGACAGCCCCATTACATTAACAAAACCGTATTTAAAACTGGCGTCTGTACTAGCAATTTTCGGACGAATATTATAGACATTTTTATTATTTCTGCCCCCAAAACAGATTCTTGGGGTGGTTCTAACGAGTACCCACAATCTATGAGTTTGAGTTAAAATGTGGCAAATAGTGTATACCCCTGTAAACCCACTTTCCTCTATAATGGGGTTTATAGGGGTGTTCATTACCCGGACTTGTTAATCTGGGCCCAGGATTACAATGCGTACTTAAATTTTAAGTACCTACTTAAACTAAGTATTTTCTTAACTGGCGTATAAAGTGAACTACAAAGAAATTCGTTCGTTTAAGTCGATACTTAAACAAGAAAATACTTAAATATTTAAGGTAACCCAGGTAGGTACCTTAACTTTTAAGATTTGACCCTCACACATGAATGTATATATCAATGACGGCAAACGTTAGGCCTTTTATTTGTTCGAGATCATCAGTGATGCTCGGTATCTCAAACGGTAGAGTGTTTTCTTGCTATGCGAGAGGTCCCGGGTTCGAGTCCCGGTCCGCCCATTTTTTTTCCTCCCTGTGGGGCAAGTCTACTTGCCATATAGGTGCTGGGCTGTATTTCTCCCTTGATGTGTCAAAGTGTGCGACGAACAGAGCTGTGTAGAATCTTCCTTTTACATAATACTGTTTATCATAAGCAGTGGATAATGTCGTGTAATAAAAATCGTATGACCACACGGGTAATAACACTTAGGGGGGATTACGTAACGCCATGACGACGTCCATGTCAACCACGCATTTTCTGTGAAGCAAAGTGTCAAATTTGATGGCGATAAAATCTAATTTCAAGTGGCCATATGATAAACAGAATCTTACACTCGTGGTCACTTCATATGAATTTCATAAATTTCATATGAAATGACCACGAGTGTAAGACCCTCTATAAAATACTGGTGACAGGGCAATAATTAATTGTTTGGTGCGGGAAGGTTATTATCCTTGAGAGGGGATCCTAAAAGACTTGGTTGTTTTTGTCAGGGTAGGTGTGTGTGTGTGAGGGGGGGGGGGGGGGTCGGCGCATATCACTTTTGTCTGTTAGTTAAAAACTGATCCTGTGGCACATCGGTTCCATGCTCCTACGCTTATGCCCTACTTGCAAAGTAAATGAACTCTGAAGGGGTTCATATAAACTTTGCCATCGACCCGCTGTCGTTCATACCTTCATGAACATCCGAAAAAATATTTCTTATATTTACATCCTTTTTTCCTCATCACTCGGCGAACAAATTCTTATAAGGCAAACTGTTAAAGCTGAAAAACATTTACACGCTGTTTTTTCTACAAAGATCGGAACAGCATTGTCGTCGTCAACGCCCATTGAGATAATAGAGAACCATGGTTTAGGGTGTAGACTTGCGACACTTGACGTCATTGAAAACCATGTGATTCGATGCGTTCATTGAAGTATGAACAGGCGTATAGGTTTACAATAGGTTTTACACTTGAAATGTAAATATTAACTATTTTGGCGTGAACAACTGTAACGTATGTCAACGATGTACATTTGTTGGGCAAATGATCAAGGTAAAGGCAATAAAATCCTATTTAAAATCCAATTTGAAGGCCCGTTTCGTAACTTTCATATGAAAGGACCATTTGTGTAAGATTCACGATATCAAAATTAATGAAATACAATTTTTTTTTTTTTTTTTTTTTTTTTGATTGATTGATTGATTGATTGATTGATTGATTGATTGATTGATTTGAGATTTAGCGTCCTCGCAACACTATTTAGGTTTGATTTTGGAAGTGTTGATTCCAATTTTGTCGGACTGTTACCCGACATTGAGATGAAATTACATCTCAAGCCCTGTCGCCCAATGAAACCAACAAGATTTATATGCATGGACGGCCCGACTTGCAGCACTTTGCCTTGACAGGCTTAGACCTTCTAAGCGGTTACTGGAGGTCGCGTGTGGTCGTTGTGTACTGGTTGGGTGAGGCGAAGGTGACGTGTATCTTGCGTCACTGGGGCGTCCAGCTGATTGTGACAAGGCCTGCTTTCCTAGCAGCAGGTAGTGGTAGAGGGGAATGTTGTTATTTCCCCTGTTTCTGCACAACCAATCATTTGCCTCTTCTCCCTGCCTGGAAATGCTCAATAAAAATGAGTTTGAGGCGTTCCACCTCCCTTTGTATGCTCGTGCATGTGAGTAATTAAGTGTGTTTGTGAGTGAGTGAGCGCTTTATGTCTCACCTCACTCATAAAAAGACGGGGAAATCCAAGATCGAATGTACAGTGTGATTTTATATTCATGTTTTATTTTTTTTATTTTATTTTTTTGTAACTCCGACTGGAGCTACGGTTTTGTCCGTGTTTGTTTGTACGATGTTTGATCGTGTCCGTAATGACTATATCAACTACATACATGTAATGATGACATCCGAAAACAATATCGTAGCTGGGGTTAAGTGTCGGAGTCTTCCCTGTTCTTCATCATAGCGCAGAATATGTCTATTTTCTTAATTATCGACTCTACCAGATTGTTTTGAATATTATCCAATACGACTAACGGCATGAGAAGGGTTGAATCATGGACAGACTCCATAAAACCGATTCTGCCCCCGCCCCTCGGGGCTTGAAGAAACAGATTGGGCTACATGGTGCTTCCATGCAGAGCTGAAACTGACCACACATAACGTAAACACGCCTATACAAATACATTATAAATTTTACCTCCAAAAAAGGAAATTTTTAAGATGAAAACTTGTACACGTTAGGCGGTTCTAACCGGTTCCCACATTCTATATTTTAGAGCGGAAATAAGTAAAAAAAAGGTCGACCCCCCCCCCCCCAACCCCAAACCCCAGTTTTACAAAATAAAAGTGGGGTTCAAGGGGTCATAATTATATAAGCGTATTTTCCCGATGCCTTAGTACTTGTAGTCAGCTTGGAAGGACTAAGCCTGCCCAGGCAAAGTGGTGTGAGTCACACCGTCCACTGTATATAAGCCTTTTGGTTTCATTGGGCGACTGGGCTTGAGGTTTCATTACATCTCAGAGTCGGTAAACGTCCCACAAAATTGGAAGCAGCGTCTCCAAAATGACCTGCATAGTGATGACAGGGACGTTAAACCTCCATTCAAATAAGACTCCATAAAACCGAGCTTTGCATATTCAAATAGTGTATGAGTTCTTGTTTCTGAAGGGACCACATTGAAACAACGTTTTGAATATGTCGTGGTGCTACTTTGTGACCAATGTTTGCCCGCACAATTTGAGATCGAGTGTGATCCTTCAATTACACAGGTTTTATAGTATATAAAACATTTTTCATGGTTTATGCAGTGAAATGGAAACTAAACCATCATATTTTCTATTGTCTCCATCCATTCAAGCAGAAGCAGAGATTTTTGACAGATCGCGGGAAATTTGTGGGCCGCCTACATCAATGTGTAATTGAAACTTACGTGCTAATCTTCGTGAAAATTTCCGTCAAAATTACGACTTCATCCGAAGTTAAATTCTTAGCTAAGTAAATGAAATAGGTGGCTTTCGAATGCACTTTTTAAGGAAATACTTTACTAAGATAAGAACTCCTCCTTAAATCGTTAAGTCGACCTTAACTTAAGGAACGATTGTAATCCTGGGCCCTGATGTGTTCAAGAGAAATCGCCCATACATAACTGACTGGTCGATTGACTGATTGATATATCCACTAATCGGTCGACAAAGTCGATTATATAGGGTTAGATTTTCCAGTACAAAACTGTGCAGAACACGTTGAAAATGAAAAGAAAACAGCTTTCACTTGTTTGTGTTGAGGTTGAACGTCCCCGTCAACACTATTTAAGTCATTTTGGAGGCGTTGCTGCCTATCTTTTGTTTTCTTTTTGGCCCAAAGAATTTCACTTACATAAGTCGATTGTTAATAATGTTCGAAAATTTAAGTTACCGAAAAGAAAAATTCTTAACCATCCGATTTTGACAGAGGCTCGAACTTAGAGTGCTGGGAGACCAGAGATTTAATCAGCACCTTATCTACTAAGGTTGAACGGGCCTCCGTGCCTAGTGGATAAGAGCGCTGACTCTTAGTCTTTAGGTCTCTCACCGCTGTGAGTTCGAGCCTGGCTCGGGTCACATGTGACACGCCAAGTTCTGGAACGGAAGGTCATGAGTTTTTTCTCCGGGTACTCCGGTTTTCGCCCACCTCTGATTAACGATCGGCTCGATATGAGCGAAATCATCTTGAACGGGCCGTAAAACCAAAACCAAAAAAAAACACCTACTAAGGTTGAGCTCAAAAATAATAGGTATGACAAAGACAAGGTTCAGCCGACCATGCACAGACAAATAATACGGCTTGATGTAGGACTTCTTCAAGGAACTCCCTCGAGGTCTACATGTCTGCGTGCAGCAAGTGCTCTTGTGCGCATGCGCAGGCTCGCCTGAGTCTTTGCTGGTCGCCTATGCGATAATGGCCCAGGTTTTGTTTTCCAATGGGCCCGGTAAGATACCTGTTCGAACATTTGTTTGTTTGTTTGTATTGGAGTTTAACGGCCCAGTCAACATTATTTTAGGTCATTTTTGAGACGGCCAGTTTACCTATCCACACTTTTCCTGGGCAGGCTTATACGTAAGCGGTTAACCAGTACAGTGCACTTTCTTTCGCTAGAAACTAACAACTGCCCTTCTTGAATGAGCGGCAGGGAGAGAATGACCGTAGAAAATATTTCATGATCAATCTCTACGAAAGAATGTTGCCGACCCCGGCAGGTATCGAATCCGCATCCTCCTGATCACCAGCCATACGCGCACCCGACTGAGCTACCGAGGCCGGCATGTTCGAACATTTGAATTTCTTAACGCTCTGCATGCTGGGTATTTTTTTCCCAGCAGACGACATCATTAAGATATTTTTTCTAATTTTCCCAGAAAACAGGATTTGACATCTCATACATATTGTCTCCTTAAGAGGCAATGTGCAGGAGATGTCAAGTTCTGTTTTCTGAGAAAAATAAGAAACACATTTGTCGTCTGCTGAATTAGTCTACAGATTGATAAGATTTTACGGAGAGTCTTTTGCCAGACGTCTGGCAATAGCAGAAACTCGGTAAAATGCTATTGACAGACGCCTGGCAATAGCAGAAACTCGGTAGAAATGTTATTGACAGACGCCTGAGTTTTATGCAGTGGTCTGTGTGGAAATATACAAATATGACCAAAGAATATGTAAATGTCGGTGGTTTCTGCTGAGCCTCCATAGTGGAAATTCGGAAGCGGGTGATTTCTGATTGTTGTTGTTCGCGTAAACCATGGGTTTCTGTTTGTCCTTTCATTTCTGACAGAAACCGAATATATAATTTTTTTTTCTCATATCATATTACTATGTTTGTATCTTTAGCCCCCGCCCATCGGGGCTTGAAGAAATAGATGGACTGCGTGATGCTTCCACGCAGAGCTGAAACCGACCCTCTCATGACTACTGGTAAACTGTTCAGAGGATCTTAGCCTGCCCAGGCAATGCGGTGCGATGCGGTGCGAGTCGGCCCGTCCATGCTTATAAACCCTATTGGTTTCATTGGGCGGCAGGGTTTGAGATGTCATTTCATGTCAGTGTCGGGTAAAAGTCCCACAAAATTGGAAGCAACGTCTCCAAAATGACCTTTACAGTGTTGACGGGGACGTTAAACTTCAAATCAAACAAACAAACAATGTTTGTGTCTTTTTCCCCCACATTCCCCCCACGACCCAAAGTAACATTTTGTTTTGTTTGTTTATTTGTATTGGAGTTAAACGACACAGTCAACACTACTTTAGGTCATTTTGAGCCGGTCAGTTTACCTATCCACACTTAACCTGGACAGGCTTATAGTTAGTTAAGCGGTTAACCAGAACAGTGCACATTCTTTCGCCAGAAACTGACAACTGCCCTTCTTGGATCAGCTGGAGAGAATGACTGTAGAAAAAAATTCATGATCAATCTCCACGAAATAATATTCCCGACCCCGGCAGGTGTCGAACCCGCGTCCTCCTGATCACCAGTCAGACGCGCATCCGACTGAGCTACCGAGGCCGGCAAGTTACATTTTGAGGTCATTGAGAAGTTATACTATGAAAATCTTTTTTTCTGCTTTTATTTACAAATATTCGTTGGATGGAAATATATTGGTGATGGTACAAAAATTCATCGGTAGAGCATCATTTTACCAAAACGGATGCTGAGGAAGCCATACGTCTCTACGACTTCATATGTTTCCGTGATTTGTGGCAACGAAACCGGAGTTCGTGGAATTATGTACACAAAAGCAAAATATGGTCTTTCTACTTTATTCAAGCCGGACGGCGTTGGGCAGTCGGATTTTCGTTAATCTGGTGCGGGTACGATCCACCGGTCCGGCACGTTTTTTTATTTCGTGGAAAAACATTCCTACTTCCGTTGGTCGAAGTAGTACAACTGTAGCTATCTGTAGCTATCTGGCAGAAGAATGAGCGCTTAGTACTAGTGAACAGCTTAGAAGGTCATAGCTTGTCCAGGAAAACTGTGATAAATGCCAACAGTCGTTTCTAAAATTACCAAAACATATCAATATCTCTCTCAATATCGTGTTTCATAATTTAAAAAAAAAATAATATTGATATTTTATGTGGGATAAAATATTCTCTCTCTCTCTCTCTCTCTCTCTCTCTCTCTCTCTCTCTCTCTCTCTCTCACACACACACACACACACACACACACGCACACACACACACACACACACACACACACACAATTTTATCTCGCCATTTCCATTTCTAGTGTTAAAATTTTCAATTTCGTTGTACATGCGTGTTTTGCAATTGCCAAACGTCTGGCAATAGCATTTTACCCTATTCCGTTCTATTATTTCCCGACTTTGTGTTATTGACAGACGTCTGGCAATAGACACTTCCAAGATTTTAACTAATAATATTGGACTAATGCTATTCTGACCCATCCTAACTCGTCGGAGCAAGCAACAAAGCCGGTTTAGTCTAAGAAATGCCACAGGGTGTTGGACTAAAGTAATTGTACCAGTCAAACAGCGCACAACAAATGCGCTGATTATACTGTGCGGATACGCAATCTGATCTGGGTTTTCATTTTGGTCTATTTTTCATTTGACATCACGAAAACACGCCTTTATAATTTTGACCCCCTTGAACCCCACTTTTATACAGTAAAACTGGAGTTTCCGGGGGTATACATTATTTTCTTATGTCTGCTCTAAAATATAGATTGTGGCTACTCGTTAGAACCGCCTCGATGAGGCGGTTCTAACGAGTACCCACAATCTATATTTTGAGCAGAAATAAGAAAAAAATCACAATTTTTCATCTGAAAATGTTCGTTTTTAAGGCGGTAAACTTTTCAATGTATTAGTATAGGCATGTTTTCGTAATGGTTTTATTTTGGCCCATTTTTCATTTAAACACATATTCTCGCTATGTGGATTATCATAAGATAGCCCCGCTTTCAGAGAATTCCCCTTATCCGTAATTGTTTATTTACTTTTTAGATTCGAACTACATTCAAACAAGAGCCTGACCTTGAAAAAGCCCAGAAAACCTTGTAAAGCCCATACATTTGATTTCATGTCAAAAGTGTATTTAGTTTTTGAAAGATATAGATAATTATGCGCCTATCGCGGAATGTAGCACATCAGAAAAATTGGCCTAGAAAATACACCACCCAGGAGAGATATTGCGGTCGTCCAATGGCTGAGCTGATAACGAGGGTATAGTAGGCATAGGGAAATACCCGACCTAACAGCTGATGTACTAGCCACCGTGTTATTCAAGCTGCGTCAAGAGAAATAATGTTTTCCGTCATTGACACTCATTTAAGACATAAAGACCTGTTTGTTTGTTTGTTTGATTTGATGTTTAACGTCCCCGTCAACACTGTAAAGGTCATTTTGGAGACGTTGCTTCCAATTTTGTGGGACTTTTACCCGACATTGAGATGAAATGACATCTCAAGCCCTGCCACAAAATGAAACCAATAGGGTTTATAAGCATGGTTTCAGCTCTGCGTGGAAGCATCATGCAGCCCATCTATTTCTTCAAGCCCCGATGGGCGGGGGCGGTTTGTATATTATGATTGTATAGGACGTGGCGTGTATCATTAGTCCTGTTCAATATGCAGTATGGTAAAGGCTGTCGCGTGTACTATCGATCACGTACAGTATACAGTACGGTTGTATTGGACGTCGTGTGGTAAAATATGCAATATGTATAGGACATCGCGTGTATCATTGGTCATGTGCAATATGCAGTATTGTTGCGTAAAATATACAGTATGGTCGTTTAGGACGCTGCATGTATACCATCGGTTGTTGTAGAGGACGTCGGGTGTACCTTCGGTCATGTACAATCATGATGCAGCATTGTTGTACAGGTGATGTGTATCTTTGGCCACGTAATATGGTTCTATAGGACGTCGCGTGTATCATCGGCATGTGCAATGTGCAGTATTGTTGTATAGGTCGCGTGAGCCATCGATTATGTACAATATACACTGTGGTTGTATAGGACGTCGCGTGTACCTTCAACAACGTATAATATACATTATGGTTGTATAGGACGTCGCGTGTACCTTCGGCAACGTACAATATACATTATGGTTGTATAGGACGTCTCGTGTACCTTCGGCAACGTAAAGTAAACATTATGGTTGTATAGGACGTTTCATGTGCCATCCGTCATGTACAATATACATAATAGGACGTGGCGTGTATAACCAGTCATATACAATATGCAGTATCGTTGTAAAGAACATCGTGTGTACCATCGGTCGCGTACAATATGAAGAAATGGTTGTATAGGACGCCGCATGTAGCATAGGTACCGTACAATATGCAGTATGGTTGTATAGGAGGTCGCATGTAGCATAGGTACCGTACAATATACAGTATGGATGTATAGGACGTCGCATGTAGCATAGGTACCGTACAATATGCAGTATTGTTGTATAGGGAGCCGCATGTAGCATAGGTACCGTACAATATGCAGAATGGTTGTATAGCCATCGACCACGTCCAATATGCAGTATGGTTGTATAAGACCTCGCATACACCATCGGCAACGTACAATATGCAGTATGGTTGTACAGGCCGTCGCGTATACCAAAGGTTAGGTACAATATGCGGTGTTGATGTATAAGACGTCGCATGTACTATCGGTCACGTACAATATGCAGTATGGTTGTAGGAGTATAGGGCGTCGCATGTTCCATCAGTCACGTACAATATACAGTATGGTTGTAGAAGTATAGGACGTCGCATGTACGATCGGTCACATACAATATACAGTATGGTTGTCGGAGTATAGGACGTCGCATGTACGATCGGTCACGTACAATATGCAGTATGGTTGTAGGAGTATAGGGCGTCGCATGTTCCATCGGTCACGTAAAATATACAGTATGGTTGCAGGAGTATAGGACGTCGCATGAACGATCGGTCACATACAATATACAGTATTGTTGTAGGAGTGTAGGACGTCGCATGTACGATCGGTCACGTACAATAAACAGTATCGTTGTAAACGTCGTCGCGCGTACCACCGGTCACGTACAATATACAGTATGGTTGGGGGAGTGTAGGACGTCGAATGTACCGTCGGTCACGTGCACTATGTAGTGTCGTTGTAAAGCACGTCGCGTGTACCATCGGTCAGGTACAACATGCAGTATGTTTTGTATAGGACGTCGCATTTACCATCGGTCACCTACAATATAAGTATGGTTGTATAGGACGTCGCGTGTACCATCGGTCATGTACAATATACAGTATGGTTGGAGGAGTGTAGGACGTCGAATGTACCATCGGTCACGTGCACCATGTAGTTTCGTTGTAAAGCACGTCGCATGTACTATCGGTCACGTACAATATGCAGTATGTTTTGTATAGGACGTCGCATTTACCATCGGTCACCTACAATATAAGTATGGTTGTATAGGACGTCGCGTGTACCATCGGTCACGTACAGTATACAATATGGTTGTAGGCGTATAGGAAGTCGCATGTACCATCGATCACGTACAGTATGCAGTATGGTTGTATTGGACGTCGAATGTACCATCGGTCACGTACAATATGCAGTATGGTTTTAGGAGTATAGGACGTCGCAAGTACCATCGGTCTGGTACAATGTGCAGTATGGTTGTAGGAGTATCGGACGTCGCATGTACCATCAAATGTTGTACAATATGCAGTATGGTTGTAGTTTACAGTATAGGACGTCGCGTGTACCTTTCGTCACGTACAATATGCAGTATGGTTGTAGGCGTATAGGACGTCGCGTGTACCATCGGTCACGTGCAATATGCAGTATGGTTGAAAGAGTGAAGGACGTCGCATATTCCATAGGTTATGCCCAATATGCAGTATCATTGTATGGGTATAGGACGTCGCATGTACCATCGGTTACTGCAGTATGATTCTAGTAGTATAGCGGGTCGCATGTACCATCGGTCACTGCAGTATGGTTGTAGGGGTATAGAACGTCGCATCTACCATCGGTCGCTGCAGTATGGTTCTAGGAGTATATCGTCGCATGTACCATCGGTCACGTACAATATGCAGTAATGTTGTAGGAGCATAGGACGTCGCATGTACCATCGGTCGATGCAGTATGGTTGTAGGTCTATAGGACGTCGCATGTACCATCGGTCAGGTACAATATGCAGTATGGTTGTAGGAGTATAGGACGTAGCATATGCCATTGGTCACGTATAATATGCAATAAGGGTATATGACGTCGCGTGTAACATAGGTCACCTATAATAGGCAGTATGGTTATATCAGTACAATATGCAGTATGGCTGTAAAGGACGTCGTGTGTACCATCAGTCACGTACAATATGCAGCATGGTTGTATGAGTATAGGACGTCGCGAGTACCATCAGTCACGCCGCGTGTACCTTCGGCACGTACAATACGTGGTATGGTTGTAGGAGTATAGGACGTCGTATGTAGTATGGTTGTAGGAGTATAGGAAATAGCATGTACCATCGGTCATTTACAATATGCAGTATGGTTTTAGGAGTATAGGACGTCGTATGTACCACCGATCACACATAATATGTAGAATGGTTGTAGATGTATAGGACGTCGCGGGTTCCATCGGCAACGTACAATATGCTTTATGGTTGTAGGAGTATAGGACGTCGGGTGTACCATCGGTCACGTACAATATGCAGTATGGTTGTAGGAGTATAGGACGACGCGTGTTCCATCGGTCAGGAACAATATGCAGTATGGTTGTAGGAGTATAGGAAGTCGCGTGTACCATCGGTCAGGAACAATATGCAGTATGGTTGTAGGAGTATAGGACGTCGCATGTACGATCGGTCACGTACAATATGCAGTATGGTTGTAGGAGTATAGGACGACGCGTGTTCCATCGGTCAGGAACAATATGCAGTATGATTGAAGGAGAATAGGACGTCGCGTGTACCATCGGTCAAGTACAATATGCTGTATGGTTGTTCGCATGTACCATCCGTCATGTACAATATGCAGTATGATTGTATAGGACGTAGCATGTACCATCGGTCACGTACAATATGCAGTATGGCTGTAGGAGTATAGGACGTCGCGTGTACTATCGGTCAAGTACAATATGCAGTATGGTTGTTCGCATGTTCCATCGGTCATGTACAATATGCAGTATGGTTGTAGGAGTATAGGACGAAGCATGTACCATCGGTCATGTACAATATGCAGTATGGTTGTTCGCATGTTCCATCGGTCACGTACAATATGCAGTATGGTTGTAGGAGTATAGGACGTCGCGTGTACCATTGGTCACGTACAATATGCAGTATGGTGTAGGAGTTTAGGACGTCGCGTGTACCATCGGTCACGCACAATATGCAGCATGGTTGTAGGAGTATAGGACGTCGCGAGTACCATTGGTCACGTAAAAATGCAGTATGGTGTAGGAGAATAGGACGTCGCGAGTACCATCGGTCACGTACAATATGCAGTATGGTTGTAGGAGTATAGGACGTCGCGTGTACCATCGGTCACATACAATATGCAGTATGATTGAAGGAGTATAGGGCGTCGCATGAACCATCGGTCACGTACAATATGCAGTATGGTTGTAGAAGTATAGGACGAAGCATGTACCATCGGTCATGTACAATATGCAGTATGGTTGTTCGCATGTTCCATCGGTCGAGCACAATATGCAGTATGGTTGTAGGAGTATAGGACGTCGCGTGTACCATTGGTCACGTACAATATGCAGTATGGTTGTAGGAGTATAGGACGTCGCGTGTACCATCGGTCACATACAATATGCAGTATGATTTTAGGAGTATAGGGCGTCGCATGTACCATCGGTCATGAACAATATACAGTATGGTTGTTCGCATATTCCATCGGTCACGCACAATATGCAGTATGGTTGTAGGAGTATAGGACGTCGCGAGTACCATTGGTCACGTAAAAATGCAGTATGGCACGTACAATACGTAGTATGGTTGTAGGAGTATAGGACGTCGTATGTAGTATGGTTGTAGGAGTATAGGACATAGCATGTACCATCGGTCACATACAATATGCAGTATGGTTGTAGGAGTATAGGACGTCGCGTGTACGATCGGTCACATACAATAAGCAGTATGATTGAAGGAGTATAGGGCTACGCATGAACCATCGGTCACGTACAATATGCAGTATGGTTGTAGGAGTATAGGACGTCGTGTGTACCATCGGTCATGTATAATATGCAGTATGGTTGATGGCATGTACCATCGGTCATGTACAATATACCGTACGGTTGTACAGGACGTAGTATGTACCATAGGTCATGTACAATATGCAGTATGGTTATATCGGACGTCGCGTGTACCAGCCATCATGTACAATATGCAGTATGATTGTATAGGACGTCGCGTGTACCATCGATCATATGCAATATGCAGTATGGTTGTATAGGACGTCGCGTGTACCATCCGTCATGTACAATATGCAGTATGGTTGTATAGGACGTCGAATGTACCATCCGTCATGTACAATATGAGTATGGTTGTATAGGACGTCGCGTGTACCATCCGTCATGTACTATATGCAGTATGGTTATATCGGACGTCGCGTGCACCATCCGTCATGTACAATATGCAGTATGGTAGTATAGGACGTAGCATGCCCCATCGGTCATGTACAATATGCAGTATTGTTATATTGGACGTCGCTTGTACCATCGGACATGTACAATATGCAGTATGGTAGTATAGGACGTAGCATGCCCCATCGGTCATGTACAATATGCAGTATGGTTGTATAGGACGTCGCGTGTACCATCCGTCATGTACAATATGCAGTATGGTTATATCGGACGTAGCGTGTACCATCCGTCATGTACAATATGCAGTATGGTAGTATAGGACGTAGCATGCCCCATCCGTCATGTACAATATGCAGTATTGTTATATCGGACGTCGCTTTTACCATCCGACATGTACAATATGCAGTATGGTAGTATAGGACGTAGCATGCCCCATCCGTCATGTACAATATGCAGTATGGTTATATCGGACGTCGCGTGTACCATCCGTCATGTACAATATGCAGTATGGTTGTATAGGACGTCGAATGTACCATCCATCATGTACAATATGCAGTATGGTTATATCGGACGTCGCGTGTACCATCCGTCATGAACAATATGCAGTATGGTTTTATAGGACGTCGCATGTACCATCGGTCATGTACAATATGCAGTATGGTTATATCGGACGTCGCGTGTACCATCCGTCATGTACAATATGCAGTATGGTTATATCGCAAGTCGCGTGTACCATCGGTCATGTACAATATGCAGTATGGTTATATCGGACGTTGCGTGTACCATCGGTCATGTACAATATGCAGTATGGTTATATCGGAGGTCGCGTGTACCATCCGTCATGTACAATATGCAGTATGGTTGTATAGGACGTCGAATGTACCATCCATCATGTACAATATGCAGTATGGTTATATCGGACGTCGCGTGTACCATCCGTCATGTACAACATGCAGTATGGTTTTATAGGACGTCGCGTGTACCATCGGTCATGTACAATATGCAGTATGGTTATATCGGACGTCGCGTGTACCATCGGTCATGTACAATATGCAGTATGGTTATATCGGACGTCGCGTGTACCATCGGTCATGTACAATATGCAGTATGGTTATATCGGACGTCGCGTGTACCATCCGTCATGTACAATATGCAGTATGGTTGTATAGGACGTCGCTTTTACCATCGGTCATGTAAAATATGCAGTATGGTTGTGTAGGACGTCGCATGTACCAACGGCCATGTACAATATGCAGTTTGGATGTGTAGGACGTCGCGTGTACCATCGGTCATGTACAATATTCAGTATGGTTGTATTGGACGTAGCATGCACCATCGGTCATGTACAATATGCAGTATGGTTATATCGGACGTCGCGTGTACCATCGGTCATGTACAATATGCAGTATGGTTGTATAGGACGTAACATGCACCATCGGTCATGTACAATATGCAGTATGGTTATATCGGACGTCGCTTGTACCATATGAGTATGGTTGTATAGGACGTCGCTTGTACCATCGGTCATGTACAATATGCAGTATGGTTATATCGGACGTCGCTTGTACCATCGGACATGTACAATATGAGTATGGTTGTATAGGACGTCGCTTGTACCATCGGTCATGTACAATATGCAGTATGGTTGTATAGGACGTCGCGTGTACCATCCGTCATGTACAATATGCAGTATGGTTGTATAGGACGTCGCGTGTACCATCGGTCATGTACAATATGCAGTATGGTTGTATAGGACGTCGCGTGTACCATCCGTCATGTACAATATGCAGTATGGTTGTGTAGGACGTCGCGTGTACCATCCGTCATGTACAATATGCAGTATGGTTGTATAGGACGTCGCGTGTACCATCCGTCATGTACAATATGCAGTATGGTTGTATAGGACGTCGCTTGTACCATCGGTCATGTACAATATGCAGTATGGTTGTATAGGACGTCGCGTGTACCATCGGTCATGTACAATATGCAGTATGGTTGTGTAGGACGTCGCGTGTACCATCGGTCATGTACAACATGCAGTATGGTTGTATAGGACGCAGTATGTACCATCCGTCATGTACAATATGTAGTATTGTTGTATAGGACGTCGCGTGTACCATCCGTAATGTACAATATGCAGTACCGGCCCCGATAGCTCAGTTGGTAGAGTGTCCGCTCCGGGGAACGGGAGGTCACGGGTTCGATCCCGGGCCGCGACATACCAAAGTCGTTAAAAATTGTACTAGCTGCTCCTCGCTTGGCACTGAGAATTACGGGTAGAGCTAGGACTGGTCGACCCAGTGTCAGGATAATGTGACTTGATGTGGTATCATGTAATTTGTCTGGGATATGATACTTCAGTGAGGCAGCACTATAAAAGTGAGCATTGAGCTCCCTGTCGCAACCAGACACCGTCGTGATATCACTGAAAAATGTTGAAAGCGACGTTAAACACACACAATATGCAGTATGGTTGTATAGGACGTCGCGTGTACCATCGGTCTGTACAATATGCAGTATGGTTGTACAGGACGTTGCATGATACTGCTTATGAAGTAAATCCAAACAGGGTGACGGTTGTGTTCCAGACTGTTCGAGGCAAGGTGGCTGTTCATCAACAAATTCATCAACAAGTGACGTTCATTCAGCATAAGGAAATACATCTAGAAGGTTGCACCTCTCTGAAAATGTCCTTTGTACATTCTCCAAACCTCGACCATGTTTTAGTGGCAGCGAGATGATGTCGTCTCTCAGATGAATTTTAAGCTCTGTCCGAGTCGAATCGCAGCACATTACTGTGTTTCGACTTTCTGATTGTGAGTGAGTGTCAGTGAGTTTCAGTTTTACGTCCCACCAACAGCTAAGGTCATATGGAGACAGCTCGGTTTAAAGACTCATCCGAAAGTCGGGAGAAGCCCGAGATCGAAGCTGCGACCCCTGGATTATGAGGCGAGTAGCGTAACCACCACGGAGGCTTCTAAACTACAACTTTCAGGTTGAATGACCAAGTCACGAAAACACGCCAATACAAATACATTGCCATCTTTATCGCCGAAAAAAATGAAAATTTTATGATGAAAAATTGTGATATTTTGCTTATTTCTGCTCAAAATATAGATTGTGGGCACTCGTTAGAACCGCCTCGATGAGAAAAATAAGGTTTACCCCTGTAAACCCCATTTTTACTATATAAAACTGGGGTTCAAGGGGTTCAAAATTTTATAGACGTGTTTTCGTGATGGATATCAGTCCTGGCTCGAGGAGAAACTTTCCAAGTAGGCTATATATTCACATGCCTGTCCATCCATCATCCTTCTTCCAAGAAAGGTCGATGCTTGCACGATAGTCCTCTTTACACGGTTGCTGCAGTATAAATAGATAGTTAGTGACTTGCTGTGGAAGCATTGCCGCGTTGTTGCTTACTTACATGTAAATTGGCTCAAAGACGATGAAATGTCACAAGCATCTCAGCATAGGTGATAACGTCAAAATACTAATGTGAATTAACATGATCTAAGTAAATACAATTTCATGTTTAATTTAACCCTTCTCTTGCTGAATATTCATTTTAGCTAGACCCATTTCTGACTTTGAACCAATCAGATTAATTGATATAATTTATTCCTACAAATTCATGAACTGAATGTCAGCAGTTGGTTGGTTGGTTGATTTGAGGTTTAACGTCCCCGTCAACACGGTAAAGGTCATTTTGGAGACGTTGCTTCCAATTTTGTGGGACTTTTACCCGACATTGAGATGAAATGACATCTCTAGCTCTGTCGCCCAATGAAACCAATAGGGTTTATTAGCATGGACGGTCCGCCTCGCACCGTGGTTCCTGGGCAGGCTAAGATCCTCTAAGCGGTTTACCAGTACTAGTGTGCGGGCCGGATTCAGCTCTGCGTGGAAGCATCATGCAGCCCATATATTTCTTCAAGCCCCTATGGGCGGGGCCGTGTAGATCCTGATCAGATGGCTTATCTGATCTGGATCGTGACACTGTTTCCAAAGATATGGGTTGTCGTCAACAGCATGATAAGAGTTAACTATTGGCAAAATATTTAAATAACGTCGGAAATATTTTACTTATCATGTAAATAAATGCACTGCGGTCTAAGCGAGACAACCAGATTTTCCCAAGTATTATCTTCCTACATACGTAAAATATAACAGTGTTGAATTATGGAACTCGTTAGTGAGTGAGTGAGTTTTAGTTTTACGTCCCACCAACAGCTATGGTCATATGGAGACGGGACCTCGGTTTAAAGACTCATCCGAAAGTCTGGAGAAGCCCGGGATCGATCCTGCGATCCCTGGTTTACAAGGCGAGTAGCGTAACCACTGCACCACGGTGGCTTCTATGGAACTCGTTAGGAAAACTGATAAGATGCTCAGTAAAGCCTCACATCTTATCATTTTTTCCCAAGTTTAATAAATTTAAGGAAAGGTAACTGGCAATAGCGCGGTTTTACGTTAAAATCGCTATTGCTAGTATTTCATTCCGGTTACTTTTATTTTACTTTTACAGTAACTACTGTAACATGCATTTGCTCGTTCTAGAGTAGTGGGTATTGTGTCACTCGGCTAAGATGAAAGCCACCAACATATATATTCGGTCCGTGCCACCAATAAGACAGTTCAGTTTATTCCAAGCGGGCACATGACGTCTAGGCAACGTCGCACAGTAGAATTCGTTTCACTGACCGTTCCAAGACGATTCGTCTTTGAGTGTGTGTATCGCTTATATTATTTTGTTTTGGATAGCCACTTGGTCATTTTGTGGGAAAGTAACTGTCCTTTTGGCTTTCCGCTGTTGATGTTTCCATTAGGGTCTTGTTGTTTCATGTTTGTGTTTCTTTCCCTTTGGTGACTCTGATGGGTTGGTTAATTGCATCGATTACTGATCATTGCCATCACTTCCATTTACTACATAAAATGTGTTTCAAAGGGGACAAAAGTATATAGACGTAATTTCGTGGTACTCTGCTCTTCTGAGCATTTTCATCACGAAAACACGCCTATATAATTTTGACCCCTCTCCCCTTGAACCCCACTTTTATATAGTAAAACTGGGGTTTCCGGGGGTATACCTTATTTTTCTTATTTCTGCTCTAAAATATAGATTGTGGGTACTCGTTAGAACCGCCTCGATGAGGCGGTTCTTACGAGTGCCCACAATCTATATTTTGAGCAGAAATAAGAAAAATATCATAATTTTTCATCATAAAAATTTCATTTTTTTCGGCGATAAAGTTGGCAATGTATTTGTATAGGCGTGTTAGCGTAATGAGTTTGTAGAATACAATGAAAAAGTTACTTAGAAAAAGTCAGGGACGACGCACACAGACATTTCAAATCAACAAAAAAAGGGACGAGACCATCTTCAAGCTAATCAGCATATAGGAGACTGCACGAGAACGATCACATTCGGAAGCCTTGCAAGAGACTATGGATGCTCGCTAGTGCCAGCTTTGGTAGAAATAGATTTTCAAGGCTGCTAGAATATCGCTCAATGAAACAAAAATAATGAAGAACGGGGTACGATTTACAATGTTGGCCACGCGGATGAACACTGAGGTTACACAAAAATCATATGTATAATAATAAGATACAGAGGATCTTACATGAGTGTTCATGTATTATTGAATTAATTGAACTAGTTGTGAATGGATAAAATGCGAGGCTTTGTCGAGCATTTTATCCTTTTTCCTCAAAGACTTTAATAAATTCAATAATACATGAGCACGAAAGCAAAATTCTATTTATCATATGACATTAAAAATGCATTTTATTCACGATTGTTTATTGTCAATATTCCGCCATTAGTAAACGCGACGTCGTTAATGACGTCGTACATGTAACTTTACGGGGCGTATCCAACTAATTTGCATATTTTTAAATAAAATACACTAGTGGATTATCGAATTTATTACATGTCCTTACATCACGAAAACACGCTTATATAATTTTGACCCCGTTGAACCCCACTTGTATATAGTGACACTGGGGTTTACAGGGATAAACCTTATTTTCCTTATTTATGCTCTAAAGTATAGATTGTGGGTACTCTTATTTCTGCTCAAAATATAGATTGTAGGCACTTGTTAGAATCGCCTTATCGAAGCGGTTCTAACGAGCGCCTACAATCTATATTTTGAGCAGAAATAAGAAAAGTATCACAATTTTCCATTTTAAAATTTGTTTATTTTTTCGGCGGTCAAGTTTATAATGTATTTGTATAGGCAAGTTTTCGTAATGTACATTCTCAGACCCGACTTCATATTCATATGATAAAATAAGTTATGAATTTGTCATTATATTAGGGACAATAAAACAATACTGTACATTTAAATATTTTATTTTATATAACAAGTAACTACCAGTAAGTAATAAATTGACAAAATATTATATATATATATATATATATATAAATAAAACGCTAGCATGTCTGTTTAATCTGTATCCTTTGTGTTAACAAGTCCGTGTAATAAAAACTTTCTTTAACCGCTATTTATATAGAGTGGCCCCCGCCCATCGGGGCTTGAAGAAATAGATGGGCTGCAGGATGCTTCCACGCAGAACCGAAACCGACTCGCACACTAGTACTGGTAAACCGCTTAGAGGATCTAAGCCTGCCCAGGCAAAGCGGTGCGAGTCGGCCCGTCCATGCTTATAAACCATATTGGTTTCATTGGGCGACAGGGCTTGAGATGTCATTTCATCTTAATGTCGGGTAAAAGTCCAACAAAATTGGAAGCAACGTCTCCAAACTGACCTTTACAGTGTTGACGGGGACGTTACAAACAAAATCTTTATATTGAGAAAACTGGGGTAAACAGGGATGTAACTTATTATTCTTATTTCTGCTAATAGACATAGGTTGTGGGTACTTGTTAGAACCGCCTCAATGAGGCGGTTCTAACGAGCACCAACAACCTATTTTTTGAATATTAATAAGAAAAATATTACAAATTTTCATCAGACAAAAATGACCATTTAGGAGGCATGACAGAATGCAATATGTCACATAATGTTTGCAACGTAAGTCAGCTCACGAGAAAAGAGTTATTATTGCATGCGTGACCACTATCAAAGTCTCAGCGCCCGGAGCCTACGCCCAGGCCCAGTCGCACCAAGGTCTATGCTGGTCGCAGACACACAGAGGGGACCTTGGGGCAACTTTATGCACAAGGTCGGCCATCTTGTCCTGTGAGATGACTGCTAAAAAACATCACGAAAGCACGCCTATACTATTTTGATCCCCTTGAACCCCACTTTTATATAAATAAAACTGGGGTTTACAGAGGTAAACCTTATTTTTTCCTATTTCTGCTCTAAAATATAGATTGTGGGTATTCGTTAGAACCGCATTATCTTATTTCTGCTCTAAAATATAGATTGTGGGTACTCGTTAGAACCGCCTCATAGAGGCGGTTCTAACGAGTACCTACAATATATATTTTGAGCAGAAATAAGACAATTATCACAATTTTTAAACCTCAAAATTTTCATTTTTTCGGATGCAAAGTTTACAATGTATTTGTATAGGCGTGTTTTCGTAATGGGAAAAAAAATCGAAAAATACAAAAGGCCATTTTCTCATGTGTCGTTATTTTGCTGGTTCATTCCTAAGATGGCCAATAATTTCCCTATTTCTTTTCGCAGAAACACACTTTCGTCAAGCACCTGTAAAGGGTATCAAGTAGCATTAAGGGTTCTTGATTTCTGGGCCATGACAGGGACATTTTATAAACATAAAAGCCCCATTAGATTTTATATTGTAATGTCAGGAATCGGTACTTAGCCATACTTGATAGTAATGACACTGGGTTTTTAGCAAACTTCAGTAACTTAAGTAAAGAAAAAATCTTGGGATATGAGTAAGCACCCCAAGTACCCCTGTGACGCCAATGTATGCAGAGAAAAATAGGGCTGTTGTCAGCCGACTGGTAATAGCCAAAATACGCTAAATGGCTATTATCAGTCAGCTGATGTTAGCCGGTCAAAAAAAAACCCAAAAAACAATAACAATAACAAAAAAATACGTGAAAATGGCTCTTGCCAGCCAGCTTATGATAGCTATAATACATTAAACTGGCTGCTGCCAGTCAGCTTATAACAGTCGAAATACGTTTAAACGGCTATTGTAAGTCGAATGATAGCCAAAGTACGTTAAATGGCTATTGTAAGTCAACATGTATGTGCCAAAACACATTATAATCGCTATTGCCAGACGAATAACAGCCAGAATACTTTAAAATGGCTATTGTAATAGCCTGAATTTGTTAAATTGGCTATTGCCCAGCCACAATTTGTTAAAAATGCTATTGCCAGTCACCTTTTTACAACAATGGAAGAAAGCATTTAATTATATAATCTATACTCGGCAAAAAAGTTCTGCACAACTGGGGTTTTTGCCAATATATTTTACTCACATGTATTATCTGTTTACATATTACATATCAGCTCTTAGCTAACCCTTTTGGAAACAGTTTGCTTGAAACAGAATCCAAATCGCACAAGAAATGCTGGAGATTTTGGCTTGACAAGGCACCAGGGGTCGGCAGTCAAAAATGACAAAATTATGTTTATTACCTGTCCGTCTGTTGGCTTAAGACGTTTAAACGCGTATAGGACGAAAAGGCATTATTTTAATGGGTCTTTCGTTAATTTTGGTAAAATGCTGCTCTTGTTGTTGTTGATGTTTTGTTACCTAGCTTTTGTAATATTGGTGCTGCATGCGATTTTAAGAGTGAACATTTCTGTCAAAAGCCAACATCAAATTTCTTATCCAATAACATACATGGAATTAAAAGTGCTCACCAGGCTACATATCCAACTGCATTCTTTGCATGATTTTTTAAAGATGTTCATCATTTCATTAAATCAATTTTAATTGCCCATTATTAAGCATTTGGATACAACAATGGCGAATGCTAGACCTTTCCGAGCTTTGAGAAAGCTAACTGATGAAGAAAGAGCCCGGGCGCTTCGGCGTTTAGAGGCGGGGGCTCATCCGCAAGATGTTGCTAATCAGTTCAACGTGCATCGCAGCACTATTGTCCGCATTCGTCAGCGTCATCAAGCAACGGGGGCTGTTTCCGACCGACCCAGATCCGGACGACCGAGAGTTACCACCCATCGTGAAGACCGAAACACTGCGGTAACTGTAGCAAGGCGGCGTTTTGTTGATGGTCCCAGTCTAGAGAGAATGTTGAGACAACAACGGGGGCCTGGCGCACGTCGAATCTCGTAGCAGACAGTCAGGAACAGAGTTCGAGCCTCGGGTCCAAATCCAGAAAACCGTCTAGGAAGACCCAGCTTTCTCAGCGGAACAGGGCTCTACGGCGCCAGTTTTGTGCACGACATGGCAGATGGAACCGACGGTAGTGGTCGGAAGTTCTTTTTTCCGACGAGTCGAGATCTTGTCTTCGGAAGATTGATGGTCGGATCAGAGTTTGGCGTCGCATTGGGGAGAGGCACCTTGAGCCTAGTCTCCTACCAACAACAGCTTACATTGGCGGCAGTGTAATGGTTTGGCAGGTACCAGTTCTAATGGCAGAACGGCCCTTGTCGTATTGCTCGGAAACTTGAATGGTCGTCGGTACATTGACGAAATTCTAAGACCTCATGTTGTACCGTATCTCAGACAGATGGGCCAGAACTCCATCTTCCAGGCCGACAATGAGAGACCACATCGCGCCAGGATTGTCGATGCTTTCCTGCAGCAGAATGGTGTGCAGAGACTTGAGTGGCCACCGATGTCCGCTGACTTGGCGAGCATTGAACATTTGTGGGATATTCTTGGTCGGGCTGTAAACAAACGGGTCAATCAACACACAAGACTTCCAGAATTGCAGAGACTTCTACTCCAAGAATGGGCTGTGATTCCTCAGCATCATATACAGAGATTGATGAATTCCATGAGGAGGAGACTTGACGAGTGTCGTGTGAATCTTGATGGCTATACCCATTATTGATTATTGAGTTACTGTTCAGAAACTGTGATTTTTTCATTTTTGACAACCTACCCCATGTGCCTTTCTGAGAAGCATTTTTCATGACTCAGTGATGATATTCTTGTTTTGATTTCTGTTTCTTATCAGGATTGAATTAAATTTTCTTGTTGTGTAATTATTTTTTTTCTGTATATTTATGTTTTAGGCAAACAGATCGAAAAAAACCCAGTTGTGCAGAACTTTTTTTTGCCGGGTATATAATCAATGGTTTAATGAGCAATCTGTAACACCCAACATACCTACCTGGTCTTTCTGGTTATATGAAATTAGTTTCAAAAATTCAATTCTGTATATGATATCAGTTTACAAAATAAGATTTTCCATGCGACATCGCTTTCTAAAAATTAGACTCTGGAATTACACTACGTAACAGTTAGCTGGCACTCGTTCTTCACTGTTACATGCATTACAAATACAGGAACCTACGGAACCCGGGAAGGGACATGATTTTTTTAATATGTTGTCCGAATAAGATATTAAGTTTTGCAAACAAGATAATATGTTGTGCAAACGAGATAATATCGTGTGCGCACAAGATTTTAAGTTGTGTGAACAAGATATTATCTTGTGCGAACAAGATAATGTTGTGCGCACAAGATTTTATCTTGTGCAGACAACATATTTTATCTTGTGCCGACAACATATTATCTTGTGCGCACAAGATAATATCTTGTTCACACAACTTAAAATCGTGTGCGCAAACGATATTATCTCGTTTGCACAACATATTATCTTGTTTGCACAACATAGATCTTGGGAAGTTGTGGGAACAAGATATCATCTTGTGCGCACAACTTATAAAAAAATAAAAAATTATGTCCCTTCCCGGGTTCCGTAGGAACCAGCAGTGTTGTAATTTGACCCAGTTTTTCCCTAATAACGGCGGGTTGAAAACAAACTTATATTTATAGTTTTATGGATAATGGACGTGCTATGGATTACGAAAACGCGCCTATACAAATACAATTTAAACTCTACCGCCGAAAAAAGGCAAATCATAAGATGCAAACTGTGATATTTTTCTTATTTCTGGTCAAAATTTAGATTGTGGGTATACGTTAGAATCGCCTCATTTATGCGGTTCTCACGAGTACCCACAATCTATATTTTAAAGTAGAAATAAGAAAAAATAATGTTTACCCCTGTAAACCCCAGTTTTACTATATAAAAATGGGATTAGAGGGGGTCATAATTATACTAGATGTTTTTAGTGCTGGTAATGTGGTTTTCTGAGGGCTAAGCTATACATACCCAATTAGACATAATTTACATGAATGTTAACCCTTTTGACTGGGAAATCCCAGAACGGGCACAATGGCAAAAAGTTAAGACCAATATAGCGATTATATACAGTTAAATTCCGCTGTTAAGACCACCTAAAATTAAGGATAATTCTGCTTTGAAAAGCTTATTTAGTAAGCTGCAGTTATTCTTTCTTTGTGTTTTCTGCATACAGGGTCCTCTGGTCAGAGACCACCTTTGGAACTGTTCAAAAGTGGTCTTAAAGACAACGTTTGAACAGTTCCAGAGGTGGTGTTAGTGTATGTGATCCGACTGGGAAAAAAGGGCCTTACGATTGTGTGAAAGCGCTAACTTTTGAATCTAACAAGATACAGGCGTAATTCAGGAACCATTTTGTAGAGATTGTTAGACACTAGACTTAATTTTGTGGAAATAAGTAACCAAACCGTCTTACTTGTATAAAAAATCACGTGCAAAAATTCAAAATGCATTGTTTTTACAAAAGAACTCTTGTTTATAGTGCAGATTGAAAGGGGACACTCATAGCTTTTCAAAACTGCTTCCATACTGAAAAATAGGTTCAGACATTGCTGAGATATTTTGGATTACATTATAAATAACTTGCATAAATTTGGATAAATTATGCATATAAGCTACATTTCCTCTTGAATTATCTCGCCTTGCAATCAACAGGTTTTTCAAAGCAAAATGTCTTTGAAATCTAGGGACAATATTCCATAAATGCTTCATTTAAAAGAGTGTAACTATCGTAACAAACAATTTCGAATTTTTGCAGGTAAAATAAGAAACAAGAGGACAATGAGGTCCTCCTTATCACTCCCATGAACCCTGAGTATTTTCGGTCACTTCTCATATGAGTGGCCATGATCTTTGGTTCTAATAAGCAGGTAAAGGTAAACCTAGGGCCATTATTTATAAAATGAGCCCCGCCAAGCGAATTTGGGTCTTCGAGCATTCCGTCATGACAAGTTTTAACTGCGCATGCCCAGCCATTCAGAAGGGCCAGGGATATGGCTTTTTGTCTGAAGGTTCCTCTTGATTCACTGCTTGTATGAGCGAGCAGCGAAGGTTCTGGCGAGACTGCGCGGATGCGCAGTCTCGCCTGAACCTTCGCTGCTCGCATAGGCGATAAGTACCAAAATCGCTTGACGGGGCCCAAATAGTGTTGCACTTAGCCACTTGAAGCTACATGCCAAGTTTCAAGGGAATCGACCGAGCGGTTCTGGTGAAGAAGGTTTTCTAAGTTTTTTATCATATATGGCCATGACAGTCATGATGTTCATGTGACCTGGACTGTTTGAACACACTTGTGTTGGTCCATTGCCAATGCAGCTGTATATGAAGTTCATTCGAGATTGGTCTGGCGGTTTCAAAGAATATGTACTTTGGATAGTTGATGGACACTTTGGAGCCAAGGTCGCTGAATGACCTTGACATTTAGCAATCACATTCATACAGTATCTACTCCCATTTCACAACCTCAACGTTGACCTTTAGCATCCATAGATATTGATTTTATACTAGAATTTATGTCAGAGACCACAGCATTTATTTTTTTGTTCGAAAAATGCATTGTTTTACCTTTTTCCCATTGAAAAATTTGACCTTCCTGTTCAAAAGGTCAAGGTCTATCTAGGGTAATCATTTTTACAAACTTGGTAGTACTCAGCCAATGTTATATACCAAGTTTCAACACAATTGGCCCAGTGGTTCTGGAGAAGAAGATTTCAAATATTTACGATACTTGGGCATGGCGGCCATCTTGGTCATGTGACCTGGATAATTCGGAAAAAAAATCCACTTTCAAGATGCTGCATAAACTTTCAAGATGCTGCATAATTGAAAATCGCCCTGTGGTTTCAAAGAAGACATTTGAAAGTGGTTGACGGACGGACGGACGACGGAGGCCTACCATCGGAGCCTTGGGCTCAGGGGAGCTAAGAAGTACTGTAAAATTCCGATAATAAGACAAACTAAAATTAGACTAATGCTTCTTTGAAAACATACGTTTCAGTTCTTCTTACTTTGTGTTTTATATACCCAGTTTAAGACCACTTTTCGGGCTTTTCTTAAAGACTGCTTTTGAACAGTCCCAAAACGTGTCGTAATATAGGAATTTCACCGGTATGTGCATTATGATAACACTCCCGTGCGACATAGTGCATTTTTCACATCTCCAAAATGGCAACGTTTCTGATAAAAATGGTAATATTTTGCGTATTTGTTCTGCGAACATAGGTTTTGTGTGCTCGTTAGATCCGCCTCATCGAGGCGGTTCTAACGAGTGCCCACAACCTATGTCTAGGAGCAGAAATAAGGAAAAAATTATGTACACCCCGTAAATCTCAGTTTTCTCTATATAAAGTGGGGTTTATGGGGGTGTTCATTTCACGGACTTGTTCACGTAATGGCGTGTCACTGATTTCCTTAGGCTATGTATCTACAGGGGTTTTGCTACTTTAACGAGGAATGATCGTGTATAGCGGCAAGTCGTTAAGCTTTTGTTCAGTTGCAAGTTGTTCATATTTTTCCTCTTTCATCCAACTTCATCCTGGTTGCAGTTAGGAGTCGAAGTATTTCACATCTTTGTAACGTATCTGAAGAACAATGAAAAAATGTATACTAAGCAGACTGCGTTTCCGGATTTTTCATTTTTCAGAGAATATCAGACTTCACCTTTGATGAATCGTCTGTCAGTCAGCGATTTTCATCATGAAAAGTCAAACTGATTTTCACTGAGAAATAAAATTTGGGAAATTCGCTTGCTACTGTCTTGATTGGCATTTTAATGTACTTGGTCAAAAACAAACAATACAGATATTCGTGTAACGTGAGCTTCCAGGTTAGTACTTCACAAATGGTGACTTTTGACACATTGAACAGAAGTCAGCCACAAAAAGTGCAAAACAGAAATTTGTTCAGCATTTTATTCCAGAATTATCTTGAAATATATGCCTGGAACGTATCTGCATAGAAACTGTCAATGCACATGGACAGGTAAACATTTCAGGCAGACAGTTTAAGACGATTAACCTTGAACATAAAAAGAACACAAAAACCTTTACATTTTCAAATTCTTACTAATAGCCTTTAATGGTAGGAATTTGACTTTGTAAAATTATCAAATTATCCTCCTGGAAATAAGAAATATAGCGATTTTAGAATGGGCAATGTTTCAAAACATTTTTGAGGAATTTCGTTAAAAACCTCTTTGTTACCAAAAACAGCTATTTCGTGTGATTATTAATATCTCTACAAAATCCTCCGAATGGAATCACCACTGACAGTGGTTTTCTTACGCATTTTTTTTTCTGAATTAGAGGACCCGAGGTGAAAAGCGTACTCCAACCTACAAGGTTTTTTTTGGCGCGTATGCACTTGGTGTGTCTTATAAAATGGTCAAAGTGCACAACTGCAAAAGCCTTTTGAAGAGGGGTAATTTTTCATGCAATTAAATGTAGCATTTTAATTTCCTTTATATGCTAAAATGACACTTATGACTGTTCAAGACAATCCTGAACTGTGATGATGCTTTGAAAGCCCGCAGAACAATTGATAATAACCAACAGACAAATATGTAATCTTTCCACAAAAAATTAAAAGAAAGACCCAGGGTGCGCCACAACTACAAGACGCAACCCACTCTCGACACCATGAGGAAGAGGAAACATACACAAAACAAGAAACATTACGAGTGTTTATGAAATGGAACAATCAGCCCTTTCTTCAATACACGGGGTGATCAGACCATAAGAAAACACTAAACAACAACTC
Organism: Lucinisca nassula; assembly: GCA_963580285.1. Taxonomy (NCBI): domain Eukaryota; kingdom Metazoa; phylum Mollusca; class Bivalvia; order Lucinida; family Lucinidae; genus Lucinisca; species Lucinisca nassula. Next base: position 137,221,294 of record OY757021.1, read on the forward strand.
ACAACAAATTCGCAGACAAACAACAAACATAACAGCAAAAGACCAACACCAAAACTACCGCCTTAGAACGGTCAGTAGCATATGCCACTGGGGACTTAAAACTCTTTTAACAGCCAGATCATCGCCCTAGGTTAAGGTTATGTTCCCAACAATAAACATTTAATATTCGGTTTGCATAAACCATGAGCGTGGACCTAATGGCCTACAATGGTAACACACGCAGTTTCATTTACTGGAACGTTAATTAAGTTCACATGCAACCAAAGTGTAACTAAAATGAAATTTGATCTTACCCCAGATAGAAAAAAACAACAACAACATGAAATTTCGTAACAAAAGGTTTATAATATAAAGTATAGGAAAGACATTCGTAAAGGACTGTTTGTCCAAAGTCTTTTATACAGGATTGTTTGACCAAAGTCTTTTATACAGGATTGTTTGACCAAAGTCTTTTATACAGGATTGTTTGTCCAAAGTCTTTTATACAGGATTGTTTGACCAAAGTCTTTTATACAGGATTGCTTGTCCAAAGTCTTTTGTACAGAATTGTTTGACCAAAGTCTTCTATACAGGATTGTTTGCCCAAAGTCTTTTATACAGGATTGTTTGACCAAAGTCTTCTATGCAGGATTGTTTGTCCACAGTCTTCTATACAGGATTGTTTGTCCAAAGTCTTTTATACAGGATTGTTTGCCCAAAGTCTTGTATACAGAATTGTTTGCACAATGTCTTTTACACAGGATTGTTTGACCAAAGTCTTTATAAAGGATCGTTTGCCCAAAGTCTTCAATACAGAATTGTTTGACCAAAGTCTTTTATACAGGTTTGTTTGACCAAAGTCTTTTATACAGGATTGTTTGTCCAAAGTATTTCATACAGAATTGATGGTACAACGTCTTTTATACAGAATTGTTTGTCCAAAGTCTTTTATACAGAATTGTTGGTCCAAAGTCTTTTATTCAGAATTTTTAGTCCAAAGTCTTTTATACAGCATTGTTTGTCCAAAGTCTTGTACACAGAATTGTTGGTCCAAAGTCTTTTATACAGAATTTTTAGTCCAAAGTCTTTTATACAGGATTGTTTGTCCAAAGTCTTTTATAAAGAATTGTTGGTCCAAAGTCTTTTATACAGAATTGTTGGTCCAATGTCTTTTATACAGGATTGTTGGTCATAAGTCTTTTATACAGAATTGTTTGTCCAAAGTCTTTTGTACAGGATTGTTTGACCAAAGTCTTTTATACAGGATTGATTATCCAAAGTCTTTTATATAGGATTGTTTGTCCAAAGTATTTTATACAGGATTGTTTGCCCGAAATCTTCTATACAGGATTGTTTGCCCAATGTCTTTTACACAGGATTGTTTGCCCAATGTTTTTTTTTACACAGGATTGTTTGACCAAAGTCTTTTATACAGAATTGTTTGTCCAAAGTCTTTTGTACAGATTTGTTGGCCCAAAGTCTTTTATACAGAATTGTTGATCCAAAGACTTTTATACAGGATTGTTTGTCCAAAGTCTTTTACACAGAATTGTTGGTGTAAAGTATTTTATACAGCATTGTTTGTCCAAAGTCTTTTATACAGGATTGTTTGTCCAGATTCTTTTATACAGAATTGTTGGTCCAAAGTCTTCTATACAGGATTATTTGCCAAAAGTTTTCTATACAGGATTGTTTGACCAATGTCTTTTACAAAGGATTGTTTGACCAAAGTCTTCTATACAGGATTGTTTGCCCAAAGTCTTCTATACAGGACTGTTTGCCCAAAGTCTTTTATACACGATTGTTTGCCCAAAGTCTTCTATACACGATTGTTTGCCCAAAGTCTTCTATACAGGATTGTTTGCCCAAAGTCTTTTATACACGATTGTTTGCCCAAAGTCTTTTATACACGATTGTTTGCCCAAAGTCTTCTATACAGGATTGTTTGCCCAAAGTCTTCTATACACGATTGTTTGCCCAAAGTCTTCTATACAGGATTGTTTGCCCAAAGTCTTCTATACACGATTGTTTGCCCAAAGTCTTCTATACAGGATTGTTTGCCCAAAGTCTTCTATACACGATTGTTTGCCCAAAGTCTTCTATACAGGATTGTTTGCCCAAAGTCTTCTATACAGGATTGTTTGCCCAAAGTCTTCTATACAGGATTGTTTGCCCAAAGTCTTCTATACAGGATTGTTTGCCCAAAGTCTTCTATACACGATTGTTTGCCCAAAGTCTTTTATACAGGATTGTTTGCCCAGTGTCTTCTATACAGGATTGTTTGCCCAATGTCTTTTTCACAGGATTGTTTACCGAAAGTCTTTTATACAGGATTGTTTGTCCAAAGTCTTTTATACAGGATTGTTTGACCAAAGTCTTCTATACAGAATTGTTTGCCCAAAGTCTTTTATACAGGATTGTTTGCCCAGTGTCTTCTATACAGGATTGTTTGCCCAATGTCTTTTTCACAGGATTGTTTACCCAAAGTCTTTTATACAGGATTGTTTGTCCAAAGTCTTCTATACAGGATTGTTTGCCCAAAGTCTTCTATACAGGATGGTTTGCCCAAAGTCTTTTATACAGGATTGTTTGCCCAGTGTCTTCTATACAGGATTGTTTGCCCAATGTCTCTTTCACAGGATTGTTTACTCAAAGTCTTTTATACAGGATTGTTTGTCCAAAGTCTTTTATACAGGATTGTTTGACCAAAGTCCTTTATCCAGGATTGTTTGACCAAAGTCTTTTAGAAAGGATTGTTTGCCCAAAGTCTTCTATACAGGATTGTTTGCCCAATGTCTTTTACACAGGATTGTTTGCCCAAAATTTTTCACACAGGATTGTTTGACCAAAGTCTTTTATACAGGATTGTTTGTCCAAAGTCTTTTATACAGAATTGTTGGTCCAAAGTCTTTTATACAGAATTGTTTGTCCAAAGTCTTTTGTACAGATTTTTTGGCCCAAAGTCTTTTATACAGAATTGTTGGTCCAAAGACTTTTATACAGGATTGTTTGTCCAAAGTCTTTTACGCAGAATTGTTGGTGCAAAGTATTTTATACATGATTGTTTGTCCAAAGTCTTTTATATAGGATTGTTTGTCCAAATTCTTTTATACAGGATTGATTGACCAAAGTCTTTTATTCAGGATTGTTTGTCCAAAGTCTTCTATACAGGATTATTTGTCCAAAGTCTTTTATACAGGATTGTTTGCACAATGTCTTTTATACAGGATTGTTTGACCAAAGTCTTCTATACAGGATTATTTGTCCAAAGTCTTTTGTACAGGATTGTTTGCCCAAAGTCTTTTATACAGGATTGTTTGCACAATGTCTTTTACACAGGATTGTTTGACCAAAGTCTTTTATAAAGGATCGTTTGCCACAAGTCTTCTATGCAGTATTTTTTGTCCAAAGTCTTTTATACAGAATTGTTGGTCCAAAGTAAACTATCAAATATACAAAACCTCACAACGTAAGATATAAGAAATAGAATTGAAGGCAATGGTCAGGAATCGATACAATTAACCCACAGCTCCCATCAGAGACAGCAAAGGGAAAGAAGCACAAACATGAAACACTTAGACCCTAATGGAAACATCAACTGCGGAAAGCCAAAAGAACAGTTACTTTCCCACAAAATGGCCAACTGGCTATTTAAAACAAAAAATATAAGCGATGCACACACTCAAAATACAAACAATAACAAAATTAAACCGCGACAGAAGAAAGGCCTTAAAACGGTCAGTGAAACGAATTCCACTACGGGGCCAAATCGACCCCACGCGGCGGCCACAATCCTCGCCCTTATTTCCATCGCGATTTAGACAAATAATTTGTTGAGTCGGCATGAAGGCCTCCTAACTCATCAGTGCAACATCTCCGTGAACATAAAAATCAAACAACGACAGAGATGAAACAACGGCGAGGACTCGACAGCAAGAAACCACTGAAATATAAGGCCTGCCCTGACAATTTCCCTTTATATAAGGAATTTATTTTCCTAATCACACCATTGCACTATATAGTTGATGCTTCTGCAAAACAGTTTTTTTTTGGTGGATGGGCGTTTCCAATCCAAGGGATGACCATTTCCGCTCAGTACGGTCACCAACCGGGTTTGAAATGTCCACCGGACGTAGCCTCGGGAGTTATCTTATAATAGTTTTCACAGCTCTTGCTGCTATCTTGCAGAACCGTTTTGGATATTTTGATAGAAGGTTACCTAAGCAACATTTTTCTGAAGTTTAAATCAAATTGGACCAACGGTATAGGAGATATTGTCATTTTTCTTATTTTTAGCTCTGGCGGCCTTTTCGTCCATCAGAACGAAATCATTTTAGTCATTTTGGCAGATGGCTACCCAAGCAACATTCCTGTGTAGTTGGAATTAAATTGCACTAAATGTAAAAGAGGAGTTGTCATTTAAATGTTTTTTTTGTTGTTTTTTTTGGTGTTGTTTTTTATTATTATTATTTTTAACTGTAGTGACCATTTTGTTCATCAGAAAAACCGTATTAGCTATTTTGGTAAATGGTAACCTTAGCAACATTCCATTAAAGTTTGAATGAAACTGGACAAAATGTGTAGGTGAAATTGCCATTTAAAGGTTTTTCAATTTTTCGCTCTGGTGGTCATGTTATTCAATGGAGCGGAACCGTTCAGCTATTTTGGTAGAGGGTCTCCTAGACAACATCCGCCTGAAGTCTGAAATAAATTGGTTCTGAGGTTCAGGAGTGTTTGTTGCTTAAAGGTTTGTCTATTTTTACCTCTTGTGGCCATTTTGTTCCTCAGTGTGGAATCGTATTAGCTATATTGGTAGAGAGTCATCAAAGCAACATCCCAGCGAAGTATGAATGAAATTGCCCGTGGGGTTCAGGAGGAGTTGCCGTTCAAATATTTTTTTTCTATTTTTGTTTCAGCTCTGGTGGTCATTTTGTAAATCGGACTGGTAGAGGGCCACCTAGGCATCATTGTGGTAAAGTCTATGAATCAGTCGACCCAATTGTCATTAAAAGCAAATTATTGACGACCCACGACGCATGACGCACGACGGTAATTTAACCGATCAAAATAACTCATCTTGAGTTTGTGCTCATGTGAGCTAACAGCCGCCTCTCTTGGAGAAGATTTCGTTCCCCTAGACCAATATATATATATACAAGAAGCTTGGTTAATAAAGACTGCAATGATACAAACGACTAAATGTTAACAGAAAAATGCTAATGGGTAAATTCTATTACACGAGTGCACCGACATACGAATTAAGCAGATGACATTAAGAAAGATAATGTCTACACTAATTTCACCATGGGTTTAAAGAATCAAACAAAACAAATAATGCTACGATTTAAATATGCGTCTAGTTGTTAAAAACTAGCGATGTCGCTATTTCATTGAATATGACAAAAATTATAATATTTTACTGAAAAAATGTGAGTAGCTTTTGCATATGCAAAAGCTACGCACATTTCTTTTTAAGCGAAAATTCCCTGTGTATTTAACAAAAAATGCAGTCAATAGACCATTTAAGGGTTCGGCCAGCAGCGAGATCATTATGCTAACAAGGCATTGAACAACAGGACTTTTGTTTTCAACCATACTGAGACATTAGTATTCCACACCCGTGTAATAAAGTGTACTCTGTCATATCCTAAAACCTGACATGTTTCTGGTACTAATTTTTGCTATTTTCTTCTAGGGTTTTTAGCACGGATTAAGCAAAAAAATGAATATCCTTGTAAAGCCCAAATTTCACTATATAACGAGGGAATTAACAAAGCATTCATTACAAGAACTTGGTAGAGCGATTGGGTAGTTCAGCTGTCCTTTTATTTGTCCACATGAAAGTACTTCCATCGATACTTTTGTCTGAAGGCTTTAAAACGGCTGATATTTTAAAACCTTCTCTTGACAAATTATGGCGTCATTTATATAATCCGGTCGACGTCATTTCAAGACTCACTCTGCAGAATATGTAAAGAGTAATTTGTCTCGCAGAGTATATTTCTTCTAAACCTATGCTATGGCATGGCAAACTTATAGCTTATAGCCGTAAGTCAAATTATTGGAACCATACATTACACAAACACGCCTATTCAAATATACTGGTAAAATTTTACCAACAAAAATGAAATTTTTCAGATAAAAATCCTGATATTTTCATATTTCTGCTCAAAACATACATTGCGAGTACTCTTAGAACCGCCTCGGCGAGGTGATTCTAACGAGTACCCACAATCTATGTTTTTGAGCAGAAATAAGAAAAATAACTTATACCCCTATAAACCCCAGTATTACTATATAAACTTATATAGGCGTGTTTTCGTGATAGGTGAAATACAATACTTGCCAGCTCGTATGCTAAGGGTATTCGTCGCATAGCCATCAACAAAGACTCATGCGAGCCTGCTCCTAAGCGCCATCTCAACAGAGTCTTTGCTGTTTGCAGATGTTTAGTGAAGAACTTGGACAATAATGCATAGCCTTTTAACACCCACTTTTCTTTAAATAATTAGGGGTTTACAATGCTATTAACATGATAAGCACATAACATATACAGTGGAACTTCAATGGCTCGAACACCTTTAGGACCTCGAAAATCTGTTCGAGACAGGGGTAGTTCGAGCCACCGAGGGTTACTGTCAGGAGGCATAACGAAATACTTTTGGACATCTTTTCGGTGTTCTATAATAAAAATGTATGCTGTGTGTACTCATTAGAATCGCCTCATCGAGGCGATTCTAATGAGTACACACAGCATACATTTGCAAGATAAAAGACTAAAATCTCTTAAATTAATCGCCACTTTTTCTTATGTAGAGGATTTCCCTAGGGGCTCAAGAATGAGTTCGACTCAGCCATGGTAAACGAGCCATCGGTGTTCGAGCCATCGAAGTTCTACTGTAATGCCAAACTATGACTTGTCACTCAGGTTTAGTTGGCATCTCAAAGTCCAAGGGAATTTTGGTTTGAGATAACAGCAGTTTGAGATAACAGTAGTTTGAGATAACAGTAGTTTGAGATAACAGTAGTTTGATGTAAAAGGAGTCATCACGAAAACATGCCTATACAATTTCGACCCACTTGAACCCTGCTTCCATATAGTAAAACTGGAGTTTACAGGGGTAAACCTTATTTTTCTTATTTCTGCTTTAAAAAATAAATCGTCCGTACTCGTTACAATCGCCTCAATGAAGCGGTTCTAACGTGTACCCACAATCTACAATTCGAGCAGAAATAAAAAAGTTTTCATAATTTTTCATCTTAAACTTTCCGTTTTTTGCGGCGGTAAAATTACAATGTATTTGTATAGGCGTGTTTTCGTAATATAAAATGTAATGAAAATATAGCAAAACGAAAACACCAGTACCCAAAATGTTGTTTGTTTTAAACAGTAGTTTTAGATATCTGTATTTGAGATAACGAGAGTCAACTGTATATGACCGATATGATTTGTAAACAACCGTAACGACAACATGTATGTGAAATAATTGACGCCAGACGCCCCCAGTTCGATCAACGGCAGCGGTGATAAAAGTTTGGTGTCCGAACAGGCTCCACTGGCATATCATTTGCAGGGATAAAGTGCGCCCTCGTTAAATGGGGAATGGACCCCCACCCCCCAGTGCAGGAAGAGTCATCCCAGAACCCCCACCGTAAGTAGAGCTGTCAGAGGATCTGATTATAGCCCCCCTGCAGTGTCATTAGAAGAGAAAGCCCCATAATGTTAAATAGTTTGAGCATCACTGTAGAGCATGGTACATGGCAACATAAAACTTATCAAGGAGTTCTGGCCATAAACCCTAATTACGGTATACACAATTCATCAACCCACTGTTCATGTGTGTACCAGGTTTCAACTTTTTAACCCTTACAGTTCTTGCGAATAGGCGAATGATTGTCATGTGACCTGGACTGTTTGAACACACTTGTGTTGGTCCATTGCCAATGCAGCTATATATGAAGTTTATTCGAGATTTGGTCCTAGCAGTTTCAAAGAATATGTTCTTTGAATAGTTGATGGACACATTGGAGCCAAGGTCGCTGAATGACCTTGACATTTAGCAATCACATTCATACGGTATCTACGCCCATTTCATAACCTGAACGTTGACCTTTAGCATCCATAGATATTGATTTTATACAAGGATTTATGTCAGAGACCACAGCATTTATTTTTTCGAAAATGCATTGTTTTACCTTTTTCCCATTGAAAAATTTGACCTTCCTGTGCTAAAGGTCAAGGTCTATCTAGGGTAATCATTTTTGCAAACTTGGTAGTACTCATCCAATGCTACATACCAAGTTTCTGCAGTGCCATTAGAAGAGAAAGCCCCATAATGTTAAATAGTTTGAGCATCACTGTAGAGCATGGTACATGGCAACATAAAACTTATCAAGGAGTTCTGGCCATAAACCCTAATTACGGTATACACAATTCATCAACCCACTGTTCATGTGTGTACCAGGTTTCAACTTTTTAACCCTTACAGTTCTTGCGAATAGGCAAAAGCTACATCGACTAGAACAACACACGTCGAAGTTATTAAGCAAAATGCACGTCAAGTTTTTTGAAAACCTACCAAGGGTATAACTCCGAGAGTTATGGACCATTGATTCTTATTCTGCTTTACACGATACATGCAGTCATTTTCCATGTTTATATGAAGTCCACAGTTTTCTAGCTTTCATAGTTCCTGAGAAATCTCATCATCATCATCGAAGTTTTGATCAACGTGCATCGTTCACGTAGAAGTGCTCCCCCCCCCCCCCACTCCCCATCCCTTCCAGGTACATTACGGAAACACGCCTATACAAATACATTGTCACCTTTATCGCCGAAAAAAAATGAAAATTTAAGATGAAAAATTGTGATATTTTTCTATTCTGCTCAAAATACAGATTGTGGGCACTCGTTAGAACCGCCCTCATCGAGTACCCACAATCTATATTAAGAGCAGAAATAAGAAAAATAAGGTATACCCCCGGATACCCCAGTTTTACTATATAAAAGTTGGGTTCAAGGGGGTCACAATTATATAGGTGTGTTTTCGTGATGTGCTGCGAGCATGGCAGATCCAGGTAGGTCGAATTATCAGGGTCGATAGCCGATAGGTCCATTCTCTGCGATCTCTCTCTTCAGCTGCCTCCACCAAGTCATCTTGGGTCTCCAGGTCCACGTTTTCCATTCACCTTAAGTCAAAGGCTGTCTTGACTGCACGCTTGGAACGCTGCACGTGTCCATACAAGCGGAGCCTCCTCTCCTTCAGTATGAGGTCCAGATCCTCAATGCCAAGCTGTGCAAGTAGCTCACTGGACATGATAGTGACAGTATCTTGCGGCTTGATATTGCAGATCTGTCTGATCATTGCCCTGTCATTCCGCTGCAGACGTTGGAGGTTTGGTTTTGTCGATGGCATGCAGCATTGCACTCTGTACACAGGGCCATGTGTCTTAAACGAAGAGTGAACTGCTAGCAGCTCCGTGATCTTTAGTGTGGTGGTTCAGAGACGACAACAATTTATATCTGGAGCATATCTAGCAAAACTATTATATATTGCACCAAACAGTATAAGATTTAGTGCCAACAAGACTTTATTAATATTGTATAGGTGTCGAATCGTAATGGAAATCAGAGGAGACTGGGTGAACTGTCGGACTTAACCCTTATCTTGCTGAATATTCATTTAAGCCACACCCATTTCTGTCTATCAACCAATCAAATTACTTGATGTTATTTATTGCTGCAAATTCATAAACTGAATGACAAACAGTGTAGATCCAGATCAGATGGCTTCTTCTGGATCTACACTGTTTGCAAAGATAGTGGTTGTCGTGAACAGCAAGATAAGGGTTAATGTAGTGTTTGATCAAAATCCACACTAAATATAAATGCCATATAATGCCATATGTCATAACATGTCGTAATACTAATGTCCTGTTTAATTTACAATGTCAAACTGAACGATTTTGTTTCTTTCTTTTCCTGAATAATACGACTTTAGGAAGGGCCTCCGTGGCCTTATTGATAAGAGCGCTGACTCTTAATCATTAGGTCTCTCACCGCCGTTGTCGGGTCACATGACTGTGAGACGCCAAGTTCTGCAACGAAAGGTCAGGTGGTTTCTCTCCGGGTACTCGGGTTTTCGCCCCACCTCTGATTAACGATCGGCTCGTTAATAGGTAAAAAAATTTTGAAAGGGCCGTAGAACCAAAACCAAATAGGAACTTTAGTCTCTTGAAATGACGTCATAATCTGCCACGACGATGTCACAGGGAAGTGAGGAAGAACTTAAAGCAGACGAATAACCAGCCTGCAGCCGGGGGTAAACAGACCTCTAAATGACAATGAAAGTGGGCGATATTTAAGGAGTAAGAATACATTTACATGTTTTTTATGTTGTTTTTTTTTTTCTCTCCTGTCAACAGGGGTCTTCTCTTAGCGGAAAGAATTTGCTCCTAAGGAGCAAATTCTTTCCGATTAAGAGTAGACCCCATTTTCAGAGGGTCAAACCCTAGAGAAAACCTATAGGAAGCCACATAAAAGTTGTCTCCCTTCCAAATAAAATGACGTTAAATATGACCTCCGGAAATATCTTATTTACAACTTCCTCAGTAGGTGTGCAAGAAAGAAACTGAGAAATAAGAAGAGAAGACTACTGACCTATACCAATCCTCAGTGCTAATTCACCAGACGATAGATTGTTGATACATTTCTTCTTTTTTTTCCAGAAAACGGGATTTGCGTTTCATGAAAATTGTCTCCTTTAAACAGAAATCTCTTGCAAATTGTGAAACGGGCAAACTGTCAACAATTTGCATGAAACGTCAAATCTTGTTTTCTGGGAAAAATAAGAAAATTTTTCAAAATGTCGTCTGATGAAAAATTACCCAGCATGCAGAGCGTTAAAATCAACTGAATGTGCACTGCTGGACATTCGGTGGATCAAGTGCGCTAAAGCGGAGTCCATTGCGAAAACACGCCTACACAAATACACTCACAAATACATTGTAAATTTTATCACCGACACATCAAAATTTTGAGATGAAAAATTTCGATATTTTTCTTATTTCTGCTCAAAACATAGGTTGTAGGTACTCGTTAGAACCGCCTCGGCGAGGCGGTTCTAACGAATACCAACATTCTATGTCTTTCAGTAGAAATAAGAAAAATAGTATATACCCTTGCAAACCCCATTTTTACTACATAAAAGTGGGGTTTAAGGGGGTCAAATTTATATGCGTGTTTTCGTGATGATAAGATGTAGGAATGCAAAAGTAAGAAATAAGTTGTTTGGATAACGCACGCTTGTGGTGTATTGCTTTCATTCATGTTGTAAAAATACTTTTTCGTGTAAAAAAATTGTGTTCTTATTTTCTTATTTCTGCTTCAAACATAGATTGTAGACACCCGTTAAACCCGCCTCATTGAGGTGATTCTAACGAATTCCAACAGTCCAGGTTTTTAAAGAATAAGGAAAAATTGTTTATGAAAAGCTGGGGTTTACAGGGGTGGTAATAGTCAACACCTTTTGTGGTTGGCTCCCCTCAAAACTACAGTATTCCCCGCAATAAACATCTCTTAGGGGTAACCAAAACGGCGTCTAAGTTTTGATAATCACAAGCGAGCATTCATTTTTATCATTACGATAACACACCCGTGCGACAGAGTGCACCTTTTTTACATCTCCCAAATGGCTACTTTTTCTGATGAAAATCCGTGGTATTCTCCTTAAAAGATACTGCAAACATAGGTTGTGGGTGCTCGTTAGAACCGCCTCATTGAGGCGGTTCAAACGAGTACCCACAACCTATGTCTTGGAGTAAAAATATGAAAAATAATGTATACCTCCGTAAACCCCAGTTTTCTCTGTATAAAGTGGGGTATAGGTGGGTCCTCATTTCACGGACTTGTTCACGTGATGCATATGCCTTGTCGCTATGATTTGCCCGAGGCCTCCTCCTGGAACCCGACAAATGTTAATGTATGTACATTATCAGCCGGCCTCGGTAGCTCAGACGGATGCGCGTCTGACTGGTGATCAGGGGGACGCGGGTTCGATACCTGGCGAGTCGGCAAACTGGAGATTGATCATGCAATATTTTCTACGGTCATTATATCCAGGGCAGTTATGTGCACTGCACTAATAGCCCTAGAAACACACACAAACATCAATGACCCCTACATGCTCATACCCAACTGCAGAGGACGTGACATGTTAGTTTTATAACATATGAAGATTATGACACTAATTGCAGCTACATTAAAGTAAAATTTTGTTAGGCAGAAAAAATAAACTCCTTACCAATAAATCTCTCGTGCTCACTAAAATGTGATCAAAATTATTAAAATGCTACACATGTCTTGGAAGCGTTAAAAGCCTGTTTATGTGCTATTCTCATACCATTTCTAGAACTTTACCTATTTCACCCACTGCAATTGTAAAAATTAGTTACATTTCAATAGGGTTATATCCCCCATTTCATTTTTACATGTTCATAATTGGATTGTGTGTGTGTGTGTGTGTGTGTGTGTGTGTGTGTGTGTGTGTGTGTGTGTGTGTGTGTGTGTGTGTGTGTGTGTGTTTTGAAAATGTGTCATATTTTTCTCACTTATGGACTGCGGAGTCATCACATCACGAAAACAAGCCTAAATAATTTTGACCCCCCCCCCCCCCCACACACACACACACACTTAAAATGCCACTTTTATACAGTAAAACTGGGGTTTGCAGGGGTAAACCTTATTTTTCTTATTTCTGCCGCCGAAAATATAGATTATGCGTACTCGTTAGAACCACCTCGATGAGGCGATTCTAACGTGAACAGACAATGCATATTTTGAGCAGAAAAAGGAAAATATAACAAGTTTTCATACTAAAATTTTTTTTTTTTTTTTTTTTGCCAAAAAATACAATGTATTTGTATATGCGTGTTTTCGTAATGACGTTAAGAAGTCCATGTAATGACCACCATTTGTGATGGTTTACGGTATGATTGCAGAAACGACATTGTTTTTCCAAACTGAAGTTAATGTCTCGAATACACACGTTCCAAATCATGAAAACTTCAATAAATCAAACACTGATGGCTCGTGTATTACGGCTGTTTCGAACAGTTAATTGAAAATCTCCCAATACTCACATTACGATAACAAACCCGTGCGACGTAATGCATTTTTTACATCTCCAAAACGGTCAATTTTCTGATGAAAATTTGTGATATTATTCTTATTTATACTCAAAACATAGATTGTGGGTGCTCACTGAGGCGGTTCTAACGAGTACCCACAACCTATGTCTATGAACAGAAATAAGGAAAATAATATATACTCTCGTAAACCCCAGTTTTCACTATATAAAGTGGGGTGTAAGGGGGGTTCATTTCACGGACTTGTTAGCGTAATGGATGTTAATATCTTTTAAATCATTTATTTTACCATAGAAATGTATGTTTTGTGTACTCATTGGAATCGCTTCGATGAGGCGATTCTAATGAGTGAACACAACATACATTTATCTTATGACGTTGCGTCTGAGAATGTTATACCGCAATTTTACATTTCCAGTGTAAAGTCTAATGTAAACCTATAGAAAATAACTGCGTTCATACTTCCATGAACGCATAGAATCACATGATTTTCAGTGACGTTAAGTGACGTCATTCTAAACCATTGTTCTCTAAGGGCGTTGATGACGTCAACGCTGCTCCGCTCTTTGTAGAAAAACAGCGTGTAAATGTTTTTCAGCTGTAAAATTTTTCTCTACAAGCATTGTTTCGCCCAGTGATGAGGGGCAAATAATGTAAATATAAAAAATAAACTTAATTTTTCTGCTGTTCCTGAAAGTATGAACGACAGTGGGTCGCTAACAAAGTTTATATGAACCCCTTCGGGGTTCATTTACTTTGCACGCGACCCACTGCGTTCATACTTCCATGAACTGCAGAAAATAAATTTCATTTCTTAAATGTATTAAATTCCGTAATCCACTGGAGGATTAAAAGATACGCCCATAACGTCACGTACGGCGTCCTTAACGACGTGGCGTTTACTAATGGCGGAATAGTGACATTTTTGGGCAAAATTGTAAATAAAATGCGTTTTCAATGTCAAATGATAAATAGAATCTCGTTGAGGAAAAGGGGTACAATGCTCGGCGAAACCTCCTGTTTTATCCATTTTCCACAACTCGTTTGATAAATCGAATAACACATGAACACTCATGTAAGATCCTCTTTTTAATTAATAGGTGAACGATAAGATATCCGTTGATAATCCCCATTGTATCACCTGACCTGATACTATGATTAAAATCTTCAGTGGTTTGAACTACCCCTATCCCGAACACATTTTCATGGTGCCAAAGTGGGCTTTCTAGCCACTAAAGATCAACTGTAGTTGGAACTGTAACGCGGTGGTTCTATGTTTGCAATAGACGAATGAAATATATCAAACTGTTGACATAACAGACATGTAAGAAAACCTTATCTCACATGGGATGCCGGCCCCGGTGGATCAGTCAGATTCGCTCCTGGCTGGTGTTCAGGTGATCACGTATCCGATACCTGCGGGGTCCTTAACGTCCTTAACGACGTCTCGTTTACTTATGGCGGAATATTGACAGTTTTGTAAAAAAGATCGTGAAAAGAAAATGCGTTTTAAATGTCATATGATAAACAGAATCTTGCATTCGTGCTCATTTTTTATTCAATTTATTGAACTCGTTGAGGAAAAGGCATAAAGCCTCGCGTGTTAGCCCTTTTCTTCAACTCGTTTATTAAATTCAATCATACATGGGCACTCATGTAAGATCCTTTATGTAATAGAGATGATGATTATTCATTATAACTATTACTCAGTTCTGTAGAAACCTCCGTGGTGTAGTGTTTAAGCTACTCGCCTCTCAAACCAGGGGTAGTGGTTTGATTTCAGGCTTTCCTAGACTTTCAGATGCGTCTTTACATGTAATTCGAGATCCAGGTATCATCTGCAGAATTAAGATAAAGAAAACGCTGTAACTGAATACCTTTTTCAGTCTACAATGAAACTTCGATAGCTCATTCACCATGGCTCATTCGAAATCGTTCTTCAGTCCCTACAGAATTTCTTCCCAGAACCTCAAATATGGATTTTTAAGGATAGTATATAGAGATTTTTTTCTGTTTTTTATCTTGAAAAGGAATTTTGTGTATACCCATAAGGGTCGCCCCAATGAGGCGATTCTAATGAGTATGCATAACGTTCCTTTATTTACAGAAGATCTTTATTTTATTTATTTATTTTTTTTTTTTTTTGGTTTGGGTTTTACGGCCCTTTCAAGATTATTTCCCTCATATCGAGCCGATCGTTCATCAGAGGTGGGCGAAAACCGGAGTACCCGGAGAAAAACCACCTGACCTTCCGTTGCAGAACTTGGCGTCTCACACGTGGCCCGAGCGAGGCTCGAACCTACGTCGGTGAGAGACCTAATGACTAAGAGTCAGCGCTCTTATCCACTAGGCCACGGAGGCCCGTTTACAGAAGATCTTAAAGATATCCTTAAGTCCTCCCATCACGAAAACTTGCCTATATAATTTTGACCCCATTTAATCCGATTTCCAGACACTTCGGCCCCACTACCACCTCGGCCCCTAGAAAGGTCGGCCCAAAACCAAGTCGGCCCTAGACACCTTGGCCTTAGTCACCTCGGCCCTAGACACCTCGGCCCCACTGTCACCTCGGCCCCTAGAAATCTAGGTCCCAAAGACACCTCGGCCCCACTTTTGATATCTGTTAGGGTATGAGCATTTATGTCATGTTAAAATCGGGCCCGTCCATCGGGACTTCAAGAAACCGACAGCCTGTGGCATGAGTACTGGTAAATCGCTTACAGCTTCTAAGCCTGGCCAGGAAAAGCGGTGCAAGTCGGACCGTTTATACTTATAAACCCTATTGGTTTCATTGGGCTGCAGGGCTTGAGATGTCATTTCATCTCAATGCCGGGTAAAATTCCCACAAAATTGGAGGCAACGTCTCCAAAATGACCGATACAGTGTTGATTGGAGCGTTAAACGTCAAATCTAACAACCAAAACATCATATTAACAAGCCCGTGTAATGAAGACCCCGCTAAACCCCAGTTTATATCGGGAAAACTGGGGCTCATAGGGGCATACATTATTTACATCAAGAAGACACGCCTTTATAATTTTTACCCCCTTGAACCCACTTTTATATAGTAAAATTGGGGTTTACAGGGGTAAACCTTATTTTTCTTATTTGAGCAGAAATAATAAAAATACCACAATTCTTCCTCTTATAATGTTCTTTTTTTTTTCGGCGGTAAAGTTTACAATGCATTTGTATAGGCATGTTTTCGTAATTCTTCTTTCTGCTCCAAGATACAGGTTGTGTGTTATATAATTTTGGTTTTACGGAATCTTCTATTCAGTTGTTAGGAAACAAGATCAAATTATTTTATTGCTATATTTATTGTTATTGTAAAACTTTTTGCTTAATAGTGTACTAACCTGAAATTCATTCATCCTTACCCCGCTGAACACGATAATCCTTATCTTTGCAAACAAAGTAGATCTTGATCAGATTGCTTCTGCCCTCTGAACCGGATCTGCACCGTTTTTCATGCGATTTTTGAATTGCATGCATACATTATGTTAATTGGTTTACTTACGAGGATAATTCTAGTTCAGCAAACCTGAACACTGATGATTACCTAATAAATAAATAAATAAATAAATAAATAAATAAATTGTTTGTTCGTACTGGAGTTTAACGGCCAAGTCAACACTATTTTAGTTCATTTTCGAGCCTGTCAGTTTACATATATCTACCAGGGCGGGCTTATACGTAAGCGGTTAACCATTACAGTGCACATTTTTTCGCCAGAAAGTGACAACTGCCCTTCTTGAATCAGCAGAAGGGAGTGAATGACCGAAGAAAAGATTTCATAATCAGTTTCCACGAAAGAAAGTTGCCGACCCCGGTAGGTATCGAACCCGCGTCCTCCTGGTCACCAGTTCATACGCGCATCCGACTTAGTTACCGAGGCCGGATAAATAAATAAATATGTTAACAAATATAAGATTTCCCCCCCCCCCCCCCCCCCCCCATCATCACCATGGTTGACGAAACCGAGGAATGATTTTTTTTTTTTTTTTTTTTTTTTTGGTTTTACGGGCCATCCACCGATCCATCCAGATTTCCATCCAATTAGTAAGGATAACTTATTGAAATTAATTTAAAAAGTATTTTAGCGGTGTGGAATTATTTCGGATAATAAAAAAAGCCTATAGATGATCGAAAGAGCAGAAAAGTAGAAAAAGAGCCTGCTCTAAAGCATGCCGCAATGCAATTAGAATTATACATTGAAATAAAAGAGGGGAATTTTCAAATGTATCTTCTGAAATTAACATATAGATTTTCTATTTTGTAACGTTATTATATATAATAAAATATATTATAGGTTCAAATATTCGTGGCTCCCTATCAAAATAATGAAATCAGCAAATAAAAATAATAATAAAAAAATAATCGGGCATCCAACCCGATCTCTTATTTAAGTGGAAGCCCCGTGAAAAGAAAAATGGGGCCGAAGTGTCTAGGTATATGGGGCCGACGTGTCTAGGGGCCGAGGTGTCCAGGGGCCGACCCGTCTAATACCGGCCCCGATAGCTCAGTTGGTAGAGTGTCCGCTCCGGGGAACGGGAGGTCACGGGTTCGATCCCGGGCCGCGACATACCAAAGTCGTTAAAAATGGTACTAGTTGCTCCTCGCTTGGCACTCAGATTTACGGGGTAGAGCTAGGACTGGTCGACCCAGTGTCAGGATAATGTGACTGGGTGTGGTGTCATGTAATGTGTCTGGGACATGATACTTCAGTGGGGCAGCACTATAAAAGTGAGCATTGAGCTCCCTGTCGCAACCAGGCACCGTCGTGATATGACTGAAAAATTGTTGAAAGCGACGTTAAACCCGAATTCACACACACACCGACCCGTCTAGGGTTTCAATTTTATGTGGGGCCGAGGTGATTTTGGGGCCGAGGTGTCTAGGGGCCGAAGTGTCCAGGGGCCGAGGTGGTTTTGGGGCCGAAGTGTCCTGTTACCTTTAATCCCACGTTTATATAGTAAATCTGGGGTTTATAGGGGCAAACCTTATTTTACTTACATGTATTTCTGCAATAAAATAAAGATTGTGGGAACTCGTTAGAACCGCCTCGATGAGGCGGTTCTAACGAGTTCCCACAATCTATATTTTGTGCAGAAATAAGAAACATATCACAATTTCTCATCTTAAAAGTTTCATTTTTGGAGGTAAAATTTACAATGTATTTGTATAGGCGTGGTTTCGTAATGTTCCCCGACGCTATGAGTAATTCTCGGTAGTTCGAACTAACCCTATTTCGAACATATTTCATGGTCCCGAAGGTGTTCGAGTTACTGAAGTTTGTTTGTATCGA
This sequence comes from Lucinisca nassula, assembly GCA_963580285.1. Taxonomy (NCBI): domain Eukaryota; kingdom Metazoa; phylum Mollusca; class Bivalvia; order Lucinida; family Lucinidae; genus Lucinisca; species Lucinisca nassula. Next base: position 137,239,727 of record OY757021.1, read on the forward strand.
GGTTTTACGGCCCCATCAACACTATTTAGGTCATTGTGGACATATTGAATATTACACGTTTTTTATATTGGCCCTGGGCTTGGCCCCGAGTTGCCTGTCTCAGCCCGAGCCGGAACGGACCGAAATCAAAACAACTGTGTTATAGTCTTTTTATCATATACATGTACTTATTTCTGTAAAAATATTCTAAGATGAAAGATTCATAATTGAATAGAGACAATTATGGCGTAAGAAAACATGAAATAGTTATTTGACTTACTTCCCTTTCACTAAATGTGATCAATTGTTTTGCTTCATTGTGATTTGAACATTTTATGCCATTTCTCATGTATTAATATTTGCAGGGCCGAGAGGCTGTCTCAAGGGCGGGACAGACTTCTGTCCCGGCCCTCGAGTAGGGTAGTTATAGACTGTGTAGGCGAGATGCCTGCCACTAAAATATTGAGGATACGGGTTTTTGTTTGTTTGTTTGATTTGAGGTTTAACGTCCCCGTCAACACTATTGATAGGTTGCTTCCAGTTTCGTGGGACTTTTATCAGATATTAAGATGAAATGACATCTCAATCCCTGTCGCCGTGTGAAACCAATAGGGTTTATATGCATGGACTCACACCACTTTACCTGGACAGGCTTAGAACGCTTCTAAGCGGTTTACCAGTACCCATGTGCGGTCGGTTTCAGGTCTGCGTGGAAGCATCATGCAGTCCAACCTATTTCTCCAAGCCCCAATTGGTGGGGGAACTGAGGATATGGGGTACAAAATCTGTTGTCTCAAGGGTAATACAAGATTAAGTATATGATAAACGTTGCTTCAAGTTTTGTGGAACTGATATCAGACATTGAGATGGAATGACATCTCAAGCCGTACCGCCCAAACAAACTGATAGGATTTATATGCAGCTACGGTCCGACCAGCACCACTTTGCCTAGGCAGTCTTAGACCTTCCAAGCGGTTTACCATTACTCATGTGCGGTCAGTTTCAGCTCTGCGTGGAAGAATCATTCAGTCCGATTTATTTCTCCAAGCCCCGATAAGCGGGGGCCTCAGTTATTGAAGTATGACTGTATATTGTTTCTTGAGTTTATTAAAAAATACTTACAACCCGTTTCCCATCGGCGTTGAATTTAACAACCCTCTGTTCTGAACACCATTCATCTGTTTTACAGAGCCCACATTTATATTGCCATATCCAGGAGCCACGGAATGGGTTCTCAGCACCTGTTAACTGTCTTAAACACTGATCACAGTACTGGTGAGGGCACCGGAACTTGTTGATGCACTTGAAAACACAAGGTATCGTATAGCTACACACATATTAACTTGCACCTTTTTCTTTTAAAATGCACCATGAATTCGTAATACCCAGGTAACCCTCACTTTATATGGAAAATAATGGTATTTACAAGGTTATACATTGTTTTCCGGATAGTTGCTGAAACAAAGACTGCCGGTGCATGTCTAACAACCACCCGCAATCTACACCTGGAATATAAACAAGGAAAATATCAAGATTTCTGATACGTAATGCAATTTCCAGAGACAGTAAGGACAGGATTATCTCACATTGGTGTGGTTTTCTGATCAGTTCCGCGGCCAGGATCAAATTTCAGACCTTACCAATTATAGGCCATTCTCTGGACGATCAACCGGTATGGCTCATTACAAGCCGTCACACCAAAAGCTTCCCTGCAAGTCCATGGCAAACTGGACTGAAATGTTGACTGAAATCACTATCTGGGGTAACTGAAAACATTTATAACCTCATTTTACTCCAATGCGGCTCATGTGTTCAGTATGCTGTGGTGGCTTTAAAACGTCTCTCAGCCATAAATCATAGCATACATGGCCGGCCCCCCCACCCCCACCATCGGGGCTTGAAGAAATAAATGGGCTGCATAATGATTCCACGCAGAGCTGAATCCGACCGCACACGAGTACTGGTAAACCCCTTAGAGGATCTAAGCCTGCCCAGGCAAAGCGGTGCGAGTCGGACCGTCCATGCTTATAAACCCTATTGGTTTCTTTGGGCGACAGGGCTTGAGATGTCATTTCATCTCAGTGTCGGGTAAAAGTCCCACAAAACTGAAAGCAATTTCTCCAAATGACCTATATAGCGTTGACGGGGACGTTAAACACCAAATCAAACAAACAAAACAAACATGTATATGGACCCATCCGGAGGCATTTACTTTGCACGCTACACAATGTATACTAGGAAAGCGCATTTCATTGTTGTAGTCGTTGCTTCCAGAGGTTACCTTGTAGAGAACCATCACGAAAACACACCTATATAATTTTGACCTCCTTTAACCCCACTTTTATATAGTAAAACTGGGGTTTCTGGGGGTATACCTTATTTTTCTTACTTCTGCTCAAAAATATAGATTGTGGGTACTCGTTAGAATCGCCTCGAAGAGGCGGTTCTAACGAGTGCCCTCGAAGAGGCGGTTCTAACGAGTGCCCACAGTCGATATTTTGAGCAGAAATAAGAATAATATTACAATTTTTCATAATAGAATTTTCATTTTTTTCGGCGATAAAGGTGGCAATGTATTTGTATAGGCGTTTTTGCGTAATGATTGATTGCACTGCGGAATTCTGAAAATATTTCAGGGACACTGATGAGACTTATTGTCCGAAACTAGCTATGCTGGCATCGAAAAAAAGACATTCTATAGTTTACAGTTCCTTCTCCAAAACATAACCTTTTTTATCCATAACGTCGCAAAGTTTTCCAGTAACCATCAGAATGACTCATTACTACGGAAGAGCATTAGGGTCTCGTATACCTTTGATTACTGATAGGTTTCTCGAAATTTTGACATAATTACCCGAAATTTCCACTTATTAACTCAAAATTTCGTCTTAATAACTTGAAATTTCCACATATTAAGTCGAGGGGAATGTCATCTTATTTATTATCTCCAAATTTCGACATAGTAACTGGAATTCAGACCTAATATATTGAAACTTCGACTTAATTGATAACTCCAATTTCGACTTAAAATTTCAAAATTTCGACATAATATCTTATATCTTAAAATTTCGACTTAATAACTCGTGATTTCGACTTAATATCTCGAAGTTTCGATTATCTTGACACTTCAACATATTAAGCCGAGGGAAATTTCCACTTACTATCTCGACATTCGACATGAAATTTCGACATTATAATTTTAAATTTCGGCATAATAACTTGAAATTTCGAGACCGTGAGTGTGTATGCTTTTTTTTATATATGTAGTATGAGTGTCATTTATTCTTGTCTTCCTAGCAAATTTGTAAATATTTGAGGGCCACAAGGGAGATTAGCTTTGTACTAATTGTGTTACCCTCTTGAAATACAGACTTTATTATTATTATTATTATTATTATTATTATTATTATTAATTCCAAGATACTAAGTCGAAGTTGTAAAGTCGAAATTTCGAGACACGAAGCCGAAATTTTAAGATTCTTACTCGATTTGTTTAGTATTTTGTCGAAATTTCAAGGGACTAAGTGGAAAGCGAAATTTCGAGTTGTTATGATACTTGGAGGAAATTTCAAGATACCATCAAAGAAATAAAAGTTTAAATGGCCTAATGCTCTTTGTACATTGTATTTATAGGGAATAACGATGGAAATTTTTGAATACGTGTGTTTTTTCTAATTTATCCATAAAAACATAAGTTGTGGGTACTTGTTAGAATTGCCTCATTGCGGCGATTCTGAGTATAACACATTCGTGAGGTAAAGTGCATTTTTTCTTGTTTCAAGAACGGACATTTTTCTGATGAAAAGTTGTGATAGTTTTCTTTCTTTTAATCCAAACATAGGTTCAGGGTGCTCGTAAGAACCGCCTTATTGAGGCCACAACCTATGTATTAAAGCATAAATAAGATAATATTGTAAATCCCAGTAAACCCCCACTTCTATGTATTGATTGGGGTTTAGAGGGGTATTCATTACACTGCATCACGATAACTAGTCCTTGGAATAAATACCCCGCTAAACCCCACTTTATATAAAGAAAACTGGGGTTTACAGGGGGGGTACATAATTTTGACATAGGAATCGCCTCAATTAGGCGGTTCTACCGAGCACCCTCAACCTATTTTCGGAAATATCAAATATTTTCATCGGACACATCACGTGAACAAGTCCGTGAAATGAAGACCCCCCCCCCCCCTAAACCCCACTTTATATAGGGAAAACTGGGTTTGAAGGGGGTAAACATTATTTTTTTTATTCCTGCTCCAAGACATAGGTTGTGGGTACTCGTTAGAACCGCCTCAATGAGGCGGTTCTAACGAGCACCCAAAACCTATGTTCTGAGTATAAATAAGAAAAATATCACAAATTTTCATCAGAAAAATTATCTTTTTTGAGGTATAAAAAATGCACTATATCAAACGGATGTGTCATCGTAATGAGTAGCCATTTGGGAGAAATGAAAGCACCAAGTCACATGGGCTGGTTTTCGAAATGCTTGTTAACATAACATGTTTCTATCTGACAAAATAAAAAGGAAACTTTTCCCTCAGTTATCCACTTAACTCCTTATTTTGGTACTATGCGAGTCAATTAACAATTAGACCAATTGGTGTGTCTTAATAATATATAAATGGTATGTTTGAAACTTACCACGTTTGTCCTGAAGCAACGATGACAGAATTTTGGAGAATGGTGGTTGTCGAATTCACTTTCATAGTTCCCCGTCAAATCTTCTGGTCGGAGATTAGGTTGAATACGTGTCTCCTGCATAATTGTGGCAAACTAATTGCACAATAAATCTTTAAACCAGGGTTTGAATTTGAAATCCCAGTTTGAAGTTCTCATTAGGAAAACATGTCCGTGTGAAATAATGGCGTTCAACATGGTGTCAGAAATTACAAATTTAAGGTAAAGATGATAACAGCTTTCTTATTTTTGCTTTCAACATAGATTGTGGATGCTCGTTAGAACCGCCTCAATGAGACGATTCTAACGAGTACCCACAATCTATGTTTTTGAGCAAAAATAAGGCAGAAAAAGTATACCCCCGTAAACCCCAGTTTTCTGTATATAAAGTGGGCTTTAGGGGGTGTTCATTTCACGGACATGCTCACGTGATGTCAAACTGGGGTTTGAAAATTTCAAACCAAAGTTTCAAAGAAAACCTGCACAAGAATTCTTTAAACCAATGTTTCAACTTTTAAACTTGGGTTTTAAATTATTTTCAGGAAAGCCCAGCTTCGACATCAAATGTACAATAAATTATCAAACCACGGTTCGAAGTTTGCGAATCGATCACAGTAATTTATCGTTTTCTTTTTAACATAGTTTCAAACATTCAAACCCAGGTTTGAAGTCAGTTAATGTACAAACTGTCCTCAAAGTACGTTGCAACCTTTAAACCACAGTTTAAAAGTTCAAACCGTAGTTTCAAGATTTATCGTGTATTTGGCATTATTTACACTTCCAGTGTAAAGTCTAATGTAAACCTATAGAAAACAATTGCGTTCATACTTCCATGAACGCATCGAATCACATGATTTTCAGTGACGTTAAGTGACGTCATTCTAAACCATTGTTCTCTACGGGCGTTGATGACGTCAACGCTGCTCCGCTCAATGTAGAAACACAGCGTGTAAATGTTTTTTAGCTTTAAAAGTTTGCTCTACAAGCATTTTTTCGCCCAGTGATGAGGGGCAAATAATGTAAATATAAAAAAGAAACTTAATTTTTCTGCTTTTCATGAAAGTATGAACGACAGTGGGTCGCCAGCAAAGTTTCGGGGTTCATGTACTTTTCACGCGACCCACTGCGTTCATACTTCCATGAACTGCAGAAAAATAAATTTTATTTCTTAATTGAAACGGGGGCTTGAAATTTTTAAACTAAGGATTGAAGTAAACGTATTAGAAAATAAAATAAACCCAGGTTTGAAGTTGAAACCGTGGTTTAAAGAATAATTGTGCAGTTTTTCTTTGAAACTGTGGTTTGAAGTTTTCAAACCCCAATTTGAAAACTTCAAACTGGGGTTTCAAGTTCAGACTGTGGTTTAAAGAGTCATTGTGCAATTTGCTTGCCATAATTGATACATGTAAGTAAATTTACAATCAAAACAAAACGAAATATTTATGTATACTGTCCGTCTAGGAATAGTTGACAGTGACGTCACGACTTGTTTTTGTTCTTAACAATGCAAATCTTATGGGGCTAACGGTAAAATAGCTCAAATAGTCAGCTACGTCACTGGCAAACTATAGTATTCACCTTATTTGCATTATCTGCTGGTTCCTAGTCGGAAGGCTATCAGTGTTGGAAAAACAGGTTACCAGACCCCCCTGACCTTGAAAGGTCAGGGGGGTCTGGTTACATGTTTTTCCAATATTGACAATGTGCAAGCTGGGAGCCAGCAAATAATGCAAATATGGTGAATATGTGGAAGGTGATATATTTATTCCATGCGCCTTCAGAGAACGTAATGCATTGCGGGGCTCCAGTTTGTTTGGTGTCCCACAAGGCATCACGAAAACACGCCTATATAATGTTGACCCACATAAACCCCACTTTTATATAGTAAAACTGGAGTTTACAGGGGTAAACCTTATTTTTCTTAATTTTGCTCTTAAATATAGATTGTTGGTACGCGTTAGAATCGCCGTCAACACTATTGAGGTCATTTTGGAGACGTTGCTTCAAAGTTTGTGATACTTTTACGCGACACTGAGATGAAATGATATCTCAAGCCCGACCCCCCTAACAAAACATTATGTTTTTTATGCAGAGGCGGTTCGTCTAGCACCACTTTGCCTAGACAGCCTTAGACCGTTCTGTCGTGGTGTATTTTTGTGATAGTTTGTCTTTGAGTGTTTGTATCGCTTATATTATTTTGTTTTGGATAGCCAATTGGCCATTTTATGGGAAAGTAACTGTCCTTTTGGCTTTCCTCTATCGATGGGTCTGTTGTTTCATGTTTGTGTTTCTTTCCCTTTTGTGTCTCAGATGGGAGCTGTGGGTTAACCCTTTACCACTCAGGGATTTTGTGAATTTCGCTGATTTTCACAGTGTTGCACCTGATAGCAACTTCAACTAGCCATTGTTTCATAATGGATGGTCTGTTTTACACCAAACTCGGTATGAATGTTCATTTGGCAGTAGCCTTTCAAATGCAAATTTTCATGACTTGATCATTGTTGTGATGGAAAAGAGGGGGCATCTCAAAGTTGGCAAAAAGTGTGTTTTCACATGAATTTTGACCACATTTTAATCTTCACACAGCTGTCAAGGCAAAAATTTAGGTGTTTGGCACTGGCCAGTTTCTCTGTTTGCAGCATCATGTTTTATCAGCATCAATGTTCAGGCATTTTTTACCCCAGACACCCTTAGATATAAATTTTAGCGGCCGGTTGGGCCATACACCCAATATTTTTCGGGATGTGTGGGGGGGGGGGGGGTTGCCCCCCTTCAATCCACCCCCCCCCCCCCAGAAAATTTTTAGTGGGGAGGCGAGCGAAAAAACAGGTCACTTTTTTTTGCCCAACAAATCCTAAAGCAAACATAACTATCCAGCGGTAGAAATGCAGATTTTAGGTGCTTCTAGGGCTTAAAATGAGGGGGGGGGGTGCAGACACGTAAAACACGTATCTGAGTGGTAAAGGGTTAACTGAAATCTGGGAACATACTGAATTTTAGCCTAAAATGCATTCATTATATCTGAAATATCGTTTCTTGCAATAAAATGATGAAAAAACATTAATTTGGTCAGTTGGGATTTTCTTCATTAACCCTTTACCACTCAGGGATTTTGTGAATTTCGCTGATTTTCATAGTGTTGCACCAGACAGCAAGTTCAACTAGCCATTGTTTCATAATGGATGGTCTGTTTTACACCAAACTCGGTTTGCATGTTCATAGGGCAGTAGCCTTTCAAATGCAACCTTTCATGACTTGATCATAGTTGTGATGGCAAAAAGTGTGTTTTCACATGAATTTTTGACCACATTTTAATCTTCACACAGCTGTCAAGGCAAAAATTAAGGTGTTTGGCACTGGCCAGTATCTCTGTTTGCAGCATGTTTTATCAGCATCAATTTTCAGGCATTTTTGACCCCAGACACCCTCAGATATAAATTTTAGCGGCCGGTTGGGCCATACACCCAATATTTTTCTGGATGTGGGGTGGGGGGGGGGGCAACTTCAATCCCCCCCCCCCCCCCCCCAGAATATTTTTAGTGGGGAGGCGAGCGAAAAAACAGGTCACTTTTTTGTCCAACAAATCCTAAAGCAAACATAACTATCCAGGGGTAGAAATGCAGATTTTAGGTGCTTCTGGGGCTTAAAATGAGGGGGATGGGTGCAGACACGTAAAAACACGTATCTGAGTGGTAAAGGGTTAATTTTATCGATTCCTGGTCATTGCCTTCACTTCTATTTTAGACCCTTTAAGCGATTAACCAGTATCCATGTGCGGTCGGTTTCTGTCCGCCTGGGACTTCTCGGTGAAGCAGATAGTTTTTCAGGGCTGTTGCTTTGCTGATGTTCCAGGATTCTCTCTGTCTCTGTGGTGTCAGTTTCCAACCAGTGAAAATATCACTTTTATACAGAATCATGCAATATTGTACTCCATTATAGTACCCCACATGTGTTGGTTGTCAGCTTGCTGTAATTTGAATATTTGACCTTGACCTTGACCTATGGTCTACTTTAAAGCAAAGCTTGACCTTGGCCCGGCGACATGTTCGTGTTTCACAAACACATCTTGTTTAACTTAAAAGTCAGTGACAACAGTCTACATGTTTATGTATTTCCAAACTTCTGGTATTTTGTCGTTGATACTCTGATACTTTTATGTACCCCACTACCTCTTCATAGCAAGGATTTAGGGATCCAAAGCATGAAATGTGCTAGTTAAACAACCGTGTTATATCTTATCAATAGATTTTACAGAAAAGTAAACATTTATGACCACTTTTCTGTATGATCTATCCATTTTAGCATCCATCCGTCAAAAGTATTTTATCCACAACTGTTATAATGAGATGTGTTATAAGGATTGTATGGTGCTTTTCTTGTTTCATTCCTACAACCACATAACTGATAGTTTAGCAATAAGAATCACGTTTGATCCTGTTTGCAACGATCATAAAAGACGCGCCTTATCGCACCGTGTAGAAGTCATGCAACCAGGGATTGCATGATCGATCCCGGGCTTCTCCAGACTTTCGGATGAGGGTTTAGACCGAAGTCCCGTCTCTGTAGCTAAAACACACACACGCCTGTCGCACCGTGTTGAACCTATCGCTATTTAAGATGACTGACAACGCTGGCTTGTCCTTCGTAGTTGATTGGGCGAAACGTCAAAACAGCTGACGTAATGTTAATAACAGGTTTTGGGATCATTGATTCCATTGTGGAATTTTGAAAATATCTGAGGGTCACTGATGAGGCCTAATTGGCCGAAACTAGCTAGTCTGGCCCAGGAAACATGTACACTCCATATTTTTTACTTCTGTGGTGTATTCCTTGCTTCCAAAGGATAACCCTTTTATAGAACAAAATTAAATATGCAGCCTAGATTTGAAAAAGGTGGGGGTTGTTGTGGTATAGATTTTTTTGACAATCGCAAAGCTCCGCCCCCACTTTATGTGAGAAGCAGAAGTCATCGGTTTGCAATATATTAAATGGGCCCCGTCAAGCGATTTTGGTACTTATCGCCTATGCGAGCAGCGAAGGTTCAGGCGAGCCTGCGCATCCGCGCAGTCTCGCCAGAACCTTCGCTGCTCGCTCATACAAGCAGTAAATCAAGAGGAACCTTCAGACAGAAAGCCATATTCCTGGCCCCTCTGAATGGCTGGGCATGCGCAGTTAAAATTTGTCATGACGGCATGCTCGAAGACAAAAATTCGCTTGGCGGAGCTCATATATGGAATACGGTTTCTTTTTACTTTTGACAATCTTGTCACTTGTGACGAAATACTTTTTCAGTGGGTCATTGTGTTTTGATGTATTTGCACTTTCAAACGCAATCATCGATGGCGCGCTTGCACAAAACTACTTCTGATTGGTCAATATTCTTGGACAGTATGACGCCATTAGGAACAAAATGTGATTATGCGCGCCGGAAAGTTTCCTAGCTGTGTGTCTTTTTGCAATGCATAATATCATTTATGTATAAGACTAAGAACGGTACCTAGAGGAACTCAAGACAAACTGGAGCCTAGGGCTGGCTAATCGGGGCTGAAAAGATACTCGATTATCAGTCATGTCATTGCGATCGATAATCGATTAGTAATCGCTAAGATTTTGTCATAATTTTACCTATCTGGCTTTCTGGCTGAGCATGACTCTTACCATATGTTGCACTTTACCATATGTATATTTGAACAGACAGGCCTGAGCAAACAGTGTAGACCCAGATGAGACGCCGCAGAATGCGGCGTCTCATCAGGGTCTGCACTGTTTGCTACTCATCCAGCTATTTTAGGCATAACTTTGGGTAGTAAGTTGTACCTATCAAGTAATCGATTAAAAGCAAATCAGAAATGATAATCATTTTTGTGGAATTTATCGATCGATTAATCGATTATACGATTAATCGTGTCAGCCTTACTGGAGCCCCCATTACGAAAACACGCCTATATCAATGCATTGTAAACTTTACCGTCGAAAAAAGAAAAAAGTTAAGATGAAAAATTGGGATTTTTTTTCTTATTTATGCTCAAAATATAGATTATAAGGTTTTTCCTATATAAGCCTATGTAAAGCCAGTAGGCCCAGGTGGGGGGGGGGGCATTTTTGGCCCCAGGGCTAAAAAATTGAACAATCTTGGTAGAGGTCCACTAAATAAAGCTTCAAGACCTGGGCCTTCTGGTTTCAGACAAGAAGATTTTTAAAGGTTTTCCCTATATAAGCCTATGTAAAACCAGTGGGCCCCGACGCGGGGCCTTTTTTTAGCCCAATGGCTATAATTTGAACAATCTTGATAGTGGCCCACTAGATGAAGCTTCATACCAAATATCAAAGACCTGGGCCTTCTGGCTTCAGACAAGAAGGTTTTCAAAGGCTTGTTTTTCTTATTTTCCCCTTTTTGTTGCCATGGCAACCAGAGTTCTGCATGGAATAAAATTCTTTGAACAATTTTGAGAGAGGACCACCTAAAGATCATCTCTGCCAAGTTTGGTCAAAATCTGTTCAGTAGTTTATGAGAAGATGTCGTTTAATAGAATCGTGGACGGACGGACATCACGGACGGACGGACGACGACGACGGACGGTGACCGATCACAATAGCTCCCCCGGAGCCATATAATAATCTCTATATCTCAAATGGGTGCTTCACTTGGTAATTCTGTTGGGAAATAAATTACCTGAAATGTTTCTTGTCTCGGCGATGGTCTTTCATATGGGTCATCATTTCTGAAAAGAATTCAGAATGTTGTCAAGTACGGAAGCCAACACTGCCATTTGTTTTTTTTCCAGGCATCATAGAAATGACAGCAGGCAGAGTACTAGTTAAAAGCAGAGCTTCATATGCCACAGCGTGCTCCCAACATTGTGTAACTCACACTCCCAGCATATTGTGTATCCTACCTATACAATATGCTACCGAATAGCACATGGTGCAGGTTGGGTACATATGCATTTGTTACGAGATGGAATAGGAAACCTCTCTGGTGCTTATGCACATCTAAATTATTTTAGTAGATATATGGTAGGGCGGTGCGAGTGAAATATTTTGGGTGAAATATGGTACGCAAACTGTGCGGCTCCATGAACAAGTCATGCACATATCATACGATGTATGCATGAGTGGTTTATAGAGAGCTGTTTTTACAATACAGGGGGCCGCTAAAAGGCCGAGTCCTATAGAATTTGCCTAAAAATCGCCAACCGCCAAATTGTGCCATATATGATTTTTATTCCCGTCACGTGTTGTGTGGGTGTTCGTTTTGACAGGAGTCATGTCATTGTTTATAGGGTCGTTTCATCAATTTTTCCTATGGGAAATATACTACTTGAACGCAAATCCATTATCTACTCGATTTTTGCTATCTGGCTTTGTTTGTGGCCGGTATCTCCACTTCGCCACGAACAAAGCAAGGTAATACGAGTAGGCATGATTTTCCGGTAGTATTCATAGATATATAAACCCTGAAAAAAGCGGACACTTTAGCAGCAGGTCAAGTTGTAAAGAGTGAACATTGTGACGGGGAAATAGAAAGTATATTGAAAGGTATGTTAAATCTATGTTTAGTATTATTTTTGTATGAACATGCTTGTAGGTTTTGGAGGGGTTTACTTCTAGTATACCCCAACTTTCTGAAGCCTATTCTGAATTCACTATTGAGGCCTGTAGTGATTAGGCTACTAGCTTTGCCAGCTAGACGTCGCAGGATCGATCCCAGGCTTCTCCAGTAGTAGAATGAGTCTTTCTAAGTGAGGTCCTGTCTCATGCTGACCCTAGATGTTGGTGAGACGTAAAGTTTGGACACCCGCTCATTCTAGATTCATTTAGGCTTTTAGACCCCTTTTGTAGAATGTAATTAATAAACGCCGGGTCACTTGTTTGATCCATGACTTGTGACTGGCTGTGGTTAGAAAACCGTGGTTCCGTCCCAATATGATATTAGGTGTAGAGGGGACGTAAACTTAAGACGGGTTTAACCACATCTTCATCATCAGGGCAAACTCATACAAGAGCCTGTTGGGTTATCCGTGATGATGAACCGTAATGAATTTTATTTTACAAGCATGTTCACGTTGATTAGAAATAATTTTGTTCAAGAAGAATTACGAGTTCATTTTGTAATGATGCCGTTTTTGTCTGATAACTCAGTTTGTGCATGTATGTACATAAAGAACGTGATGATGATAAGTGGGAGTATTTGGTCGCCACACGTCATAACGGCCTGAACGGCGGGGATGACGTCAGCTGCGTCATCGGCGTCGCGAGGACGGTTGTGACGGGGTGCCTACCAAATAGAGAGAATTTACGGCAAACAGTGTTGGCCCATATGAGACACTAACAAATGTGTGGATTATAGATGAAAATCTTCTGTTGTAGTTTCTATCTGTTATTAATGTATTGAATTTGTGAATAGCTATATTTGTGAGCCGTGTTGCGGAGAAGGATATGAAATAGAGATTGTTATGTTTCCTGTAATTGGCGGCTGACCAGGTAGCGCAAAGGCGTGGTCTGTTCAATTGCCTCTTACTTGTGATAATATAGTGAGCACAAATTTGATGAGTATTATGCTCAGTAGTAGTGAGCATTGATTGATTTCTGTAGTGCTCAGTAAGGAAACATGAACGTTGAGTATTATTGTGTCAAGCGCTGGGTGCTGATAATTTGATGCACAGTCAAGTTGAGTTCTGCTGTACGGTTATTTGTCGCATGCACTAATCAGCCTGTATGTCTGGTCGGCGCATGCGCAATAACGGTATATGCATGAACATATTCTTACTTCTCCGGGAGGGGGATCATGATATAGCATGTATGTTTTGTGACTCGTTTCTAGTCCCGTTATCGTAATTTTCAGGCATAACAATGTGTGACCTGCTGCTCCCTGCTTCATAGCAGCAGGTACTGGTACGACGCTAGGCGTTAGGGTCCAGCAAGGGCGGACAGACCGCCGTAATCAGCGCCTACCAGGATAGAAGCAGAATCTTCTAAATCATTGTTCGTTGTGAACAAATGTGATCATGGAAGAGGTCAACTTACCTGCAGGTCATTTAGACGATCACTAAACGTCTGATCAGCAAACGTGATCGCTAAACCTAGGATAATCAACCATGTTGATAGACTAGTTTTACTAGTTCGCGAGAGGAAGTGTCACGCGAGTGGGGGATTCACCCTAAGTTATAAACTGGCCAGTCGCGTCTTGTGTTGTTTCTTTTTTTGTTTTTGTTGTTGTTTTTGTTGTTTGCTTCTGTAGGTATTCACGTCACCCGTTCCGAGCACAGAACAGTGTTTTGCCTTCGGAGCGGACGTCGTGAGTTGGCTACAGAAGCAACAAATTGTGATGTTTTGTGTTAGTGAGTGTTGTATGTAGATACTGTAAATAATTCATGTCATTCATTTAACATCTTTCTTGTGCCTTACCCCACAGCTGCCCGTACACCTGTCAGAGATCACGCTCGGTTGTCTTGTCAGCATGGGGGTTTGCGGGACGCCGTAAACCCAAATGTAACATTTGGTGTCAGTGAAGTGAGGATTTGATCTCTGGCTGGTGTTCCCGGCTGTGGAACAGCACATTGATACTCTAAATCATCAATTTAAAAAAAAAAAAAAAAAAAATGTATTGACAGCCACATTTAGAAATTAACTTGAATCTTCCTTCCTGCGTTGATGAAGTGCGAAACCCATGTATTCAACTGAATGGATACTGACAAGTCGATAATTTCTGAGCAGGAAGGCTAGGCAAACCCCACTTTTTCTTGGTAACGAAAAATTTAAGTAGACCCCACTTAATTGTGTTACCTGACATTCTACTAAGTTAAATTGGAGCTACTAATTGATCTTACCCACACATGGTTCTGACGTAGTGACGTTAACAATTTACTGACGTTGACATAACGGTAGCGTTAATATTTACGCTGTGGCTTGAGGTTAGGTATGACGTAATAGAAATATTAATGGTGACTTGTTATGATCGGAGTTTTGTAATGTGATGAAACTTCGGATTGTAGCATTTTACTGTAAACGTCGTCAGTTTATGACGTCATATTAGACTACCAGTACGCAACGTCATACTTTGCTGAAAGCATTTGACATTTCAAATCGCGTGTGCTTTAATAACTAACGTTTTAGTTAGATTAACGCGTATAACACATATCTTAACGTTTTAGTTAAGCCCATTCAATCATCACTGATCATAACTGATCAGTTTATAGTGGTTTTGATAGTAACGTGAGATTTACGTTATCAATAATGGAGCGTTTAATGCAAATGGGAAAGGACTTAGGTTATGAGGGGAAGGAGTTACAAGGTTTTGTTAAAGAGCAGCAGGATATTGAGCGGGCAGAAAGGCAAGAGCAAAGGGATTTAGAAAGGTTAAGGTCTGAAGAAAAAGAAAAGGAAAGGGCAGAAAAAGAAAAGGAAAGGGCACATGAACTAGCTATGTTGAATGTTAATAAGGAACTTGAAATGGCACGCATTAAGACTGAAAGGGAGGCAAAAGAGATTAGTGAGGCCCATTTAGAAAAAATAAAACATGGGTTTGAGCTACAGCACCAAGAATTAAGGAATCAGTTAGAAATGCAGAGAGCGAAGCTCGAGCTAGAATTTGAAAAGCAAAAAGCTGAGAAGGTGGCTCATGCCCGGGATCCTAAGTTACCTTATTTTGAAGAGGGTAAGGATAAAATGGATAGTTATTTATCTAGATTTGAGAAATATGCTACGGCTAATAAATGGGATAAGAGTGTTTGGGCCGCGTATTTAAGTGCATTGCTCAAAGGGCGCGCACTTGATGTATATGACCGGTTGTCAAATGAGGATGCGGCGGATTATGAAAAGTTAAAGGACGCTTTATTAAAGAATTTTGACATGACAGAGCGCGGATTTAGGAAACAGTTTCGTTATAGTAGGCCCGAGAAATCAGAAACGTTCATACAGTTCAGTAGTAGACTGAGAAGTTATTTAGAAAAATGGCTTAATATGGCAAAGATAGAAAAATCTTTTCCGGCTGTCTGTGATTTCATGGCAAGGGATCAGTTCCTGGAGTCATGTAATAGAGAACTGTATGTACATCTGAAGCCAAAACAGTTTGGTAATTTAGATGAAATGGCTAGGGAGGCAGATTTGTTTGCAGAAGCGCGCGGGGGCGTATATAGTTGCATTAATAAGGGGCAACGCGATAATAGAGGCGCAGCGCAGGGTAAACAGGACAAAGTTGACTCGAACAAACCGAGTGGTAGACCGGATATCAAGTGTAGCATATGTGGTAAGGGGCATTTAACAATTAAATGTTTTAAGAACCCCGACAGGAAACAATTGTATAGCGCAGAGGTAGGAGCAACTGGAGTTGGGGATAGCGGTGTTAAAGAAAATTTTAACACGCGCGTAGAGGCTCAAGGTTCTCAGGTTAAGAATGAGAATACGCAGAATGTAGGTCGTGGTTATACACGTGGTCGTGGTAATTTTAGAGGGTCTTTTCGCGGACGCGGTAAAAATAATAGCACACCACGTGGCGCAGCACACCAAGTTAGTTTTTGTCAAACGGAAGTAACTAGGAAAGGTGATGAGATTGGAAGTATTTTTGAAAATAAGGTTGGTGATCCTTTGATTTCGGATAGGGAGGAGTGTAGTAAGGAAACTAGGGAAGGTGTCTGTTACTTCTTAAAGGCAAGGTTACCGACGGTACAAGGTTTGGTTAATAATAAAAAGGTGGTTGTATTAAGAGATACTGGGTGTACAGGCTGTGTCGTTCGGAGAAGTTTGGTTTCGGATAGTCAGTTAATAGGAAAGGAATCAAATGTTACGTTGATTGATGAATCCACACAAAGGTATCCTTTGGCAATGATTGACATTGATTGTCCTTTTTTCACTGGGAAAACTGAAGCTTTGTGTATGGATGATACGTTGTACGATTTGGTTATCGGTAACATTGATGGATCAAAACTTCCTGATATGTCTCATTTCTCAGCTGCGGCTGTAACTAGGTCTCAAACTAGGCAGGATGAGAAGCCTTACAGAAAACTTAAGGTTCCCGATCAGATCATTAACGATGACAAGGAGGCTTTCAAGCAAGCTCAGGTTGATGATCCAACTTTGGAAAACATCAGGAAAAGGGTTGTATCTGGGAACAAGACTGTGAGTCGTGGTTTAAACCGAGGTGAAACTAGGTTTATTGAGAAAAAAGGTTTGGCATATAGGGAGTTCACCAAGGGTAACAAAGTCTCTTTCCAACTTGTGGTCCCTCAAAGTTTCCGAGGAAAGGTGTTGAAACTGGCTCATGAAACGCTTATGTCTGGACATATGGGTATTAGGAAGACATTGGATAGAGTTGTAACTGAGTTTTACTGGCCCGGTATTTGCGGTGATGTCGCTAGATTTTGTAAATCTTGTGATATTTGTCAGAGAACTATTCAGAAAGGTCGGGTCACTAAAGTACCTCTAGGAAAAATGCCATTGATTGATACGCCATTTAAGAGGGTGGCAGTGGACATAGTTGGTCCAATTGAGCCTCGATCTGATAGGAAATCTCGGTATATTTTAACCATGATAGATTATGCGACAAGGTATCCAGAGGCGATAGCTTTACCGAGTATTCAGACGGAACGTGTCGCGGAAGCGCTTATTGAAATGTTTAGTAGGGTTGGCATTCCTGATGAAATGTTGACTGATTGTGGATCACAGTTTACTGCTGAGGTAATGAAGGAAGTCAGCAGACTTCTTTCTCTTCAACAGTTAACGTGTAGTCCGAGACACCCAATTTGCAACGGACTGATAGAGCGTTTCCACGCTACGTTAAAGCAGATGTTACGTCGCATGTGTGCTGAACGTCCAAAAGATTGGGATAAATATCTTCCAGCTTTATTATTTGCGGTAAGGGAAGTCCCACAAGAGTCTTTAGGATACTCCCCTTTTGAGTTGTTATATGGACGTAACGTCAGAGGTCCAATGGCAATATTAAGAGAATTATGGGCTGAAGAGGTACGCGATGAGCAAGTTCTTTCGACGTATCAATACGTTATTGAGCTTAGGGAACGGTTAGAGCAGACATGCAAATTAGCGCGTGATAATTTAAAGAAGGTTCAGATTAAGCAGAAAGCTTATTATGATAAAGGCACGAGGTCGCGTAAATTTGACGTCGGCGACAAAGTACTGTTGTTACTACCGACAGACAGTAATAAATTATTGCTTCAATGGAAAGGTCCTTATGAAGTGGTCGAGGTAGTGAACAGAATGGATTATAAGATTGACGTCAATGGAAATGTTAACACATATCACGCTAACATACTGAAGCAATATGTGGAACGTCAAAATGTGACGTCACATTGCTTGCTTTCTGTAGAGTCCACTCCGTCAACTGAAAATGATGACGTTGACGAATTCTCATTGGAAGATTGCGCTTTTCCTACTGCAAAGCAACCAGAGACGTTTAAGGACGTCAATATTTCAGAAATGTTAACGCAGGATCAGCGTAAAGAAATAGAGACGTTGATAAAAGAATACCCGGACGTACTGTCCAGTGTACCAGGACGAACTGACCAAATAGAACACGACATAAAGTTGCTGACGACGGAACCAGTGAGGTCAAAAGGTTATGCCATACCATATAAAGTACGGGATGTAATGGAAAAGGAAATTCAAGATATGTTAGATTTAGGAGTTATTGAGCCATCAATATCTCCATACTCATCCCCTGTAGTACTTGTCCCTAAAAAAGATGGTTCGGTGCGGTTCTGCATTGACTTCCGTAAACTTAATAAAGTGACGGAGTTCGATGCAGAACCAATGCCAAATATGGAGGAGGTTATAAATAGAATGTCGGGGCACAAATACTTTAGCAAATTAGATTTGTCAAAAGGTTATTGGCAGGTAAAAATGACGTCTAAGGCAAAACCCCTAACTGCGTTCGAAACCCCCAAAGGCTTGTTTCAATTCAAAACTATGCCCTTCGGTTTGGTAAACTCAGGAGCAACATTTTGCAGGTTGATGAGAAAGATTCTGTCCGAACTTTCTAACGTTGATAGCTTCGTCGATGATATGTGGATCTTTACCGAAACTTGGAAAGACCACTTGACGTCATTACGTGAAGTTTTGGATAGACTTAGGACAGCCAAGTTGACGGCAAAACCTTCCAAGTGTATGATTGGGTATAGCAGTATCGAATGTCTTGGTCACAGTGTAGCTGCTCAGTCAGTTAGACCGCAAGAAGACAAGATACAAGCTATAAAGGATGCTCCTCGACCTTCTACTAAGAGACAAATAAAGTCATTTCTTGGGTTGGCTGGTTTCTACCGCCGTTTCATTCCAAATTTCTCATCTATCGCTTCCCCTTTGACAGATTTAACTAAGAAAAGTAGACCAAACAAGATCACAGACTGGCAGGACCATCATGAAAAGGCTTTCCAGACCCTGAAGAATAGACTCACGTCTAGTCCTATTCTTCGTCTTCCTATCTTTCATGATGGGAATCCGTTCATACTCCGGACGGACGCTTCTGATGTTGGTATAGGAGCCGTTTTGCTCCAAGAATTTGAAGGGGAAGGACGACTTCCCATTGCTTATGCCAGCAAGAAACTTTTGCCTCGTGAGAAAAACTATTCTGTAATAGAGAAGGAATGAATTCCTGCTTGAGACAGACCACAAACCCTTGTCTTATATGCAAACAGCAAAAGTTCTCAATCCTCGAATTATGCGTTGGGCAATGAAACTACAGCCGTATAGATTTCGGATTGTTGCAATTCGGGGCCAAGAAAATTTGGGGGCAGACTACCTTAGTAGGTAATTCTTCGCACGGTTGTTGTGTAAATAGCTGTCTTGTTTAGATAGGTTCATCCTATTCCATCTCTATACACAAAGAAAAAACATTTCTGATTGTTTTTTCTCCAAAAGGGGAAACCTTTGTTACGAGATGGAATAGGAAACCTCTCTGGTGCTTATGCACATCTAAATTATTTTAGTAGATATATGGTAGGGCGGTGCGAGTGAAATATTTTGGGTGAAATATGGTACGCAAACTGTGCGGCTCCATGAACAAGTCATGCACATATCATACGATGTATGCATGAGTGGTTTATAGAGAGCTGTTTTTACAATACAGGGGGCCGCTAAAAGGCCGAGTCCTATAGAATTTGCCTAAAAATCGCCAACCGCCAAATTGTGCCATATATGATTTTTATTCCCGTCACGTGTTGTGTGGGTGTTCGTTTTGACAGGAGTCATGTCATTGTTTATAGGGTCGTTTCATCAATTTTTCCTATGGGAAATATACTACTTGAACGCAAATCCATTATCTACTCGATTTTTGCTATCTGGCTTTGTTTGTGGCCGGTATCTCCACTTCGCCACGAACAAAGCAAGGTAATACGAGTAGGCATGATTTTCCGGTAGTATTCATAGATATATAAACCCTGAAAAAAGCGGACACTTTAGCAGCAGGTCAAGTTGTAAAGAGTGAACATTGTGACGGGGAAATAGAAAGTATATTGAAAGGTATGTTAAATCTATGTTTAGTATTATTTTTGTATGAACATGCTTGTAGGTTTTGGAGGGGTTTACTTCTAGTATACCCCAACTTTCTGAAGCCTATTCTGAATTCACTATTGAGGCCTGTAGTGATTAGGCTACTAGCTTTGCCAGCTAGACGTCGCAGGATCGATCCCAGGCTTCTCCAGTAGTAGAATGAGTCTTTCTAAGTGAGGTCCTGTCTCATGCTGACCCTAGATGTTGGTGAGACGTAAAGTTTGGACACCCGCTCATTCTAGATTCATTTAGGCTTTTAGACCCCTTTTGTAGAATGTAATTAATAAACGCCGGGTCACTTGTTTGATCCATGACTTGTGACTGGCTGTGGTTAGAAAACCGTGGTTCCGTCCCAATATGATATTAGGTGTAGAGGGGACGTAAACTTAAGACGGGTTTAACCACATCTTCATCATCAGGGCAAACTCATACAAGAGCCTGTTGGGTTATCCGTGATGATGAACCGTAATGAATTTTATTTTACAAGCATGTTCACGTTGATTAGAAATAATTTTGTTCAAGAAGAATTACGAGTTCATTTTGTAATGATGCCGTTTTTGTCTGATAACTCAGTTTGTGCATGTATGTACATATAAAGAACGTGATGATGATAAGTGGGAGTATTTGGTCGCCACACGTCATAACGGCCTGAACGGCGGGGATGACGTCAGCTGCGTCATCGGCGTCGCGAGGACGGTTGTGACGGGGTGCCTACCAAATAGAGAGAATTTACGGCAAACAGTGTTGGCCCATATGAGACACTAACAAATGTGTGGATTATAGATGAAAATCTTCTGTTGTAGTTTCTATCTGTTATTAATGTATTGAATTTGTGAATAGCTATATTTGTGAGCCGTGTTGCGGAGAAGGATATGAAATAGAGATTGTTATGTTTCCTGTAATTGGCGGCTGACCAGGTAGCGCAAAGGCGTGGTCTGTTCAATTGCCTCTTACTTGTGATAATATAGTGAGCACAAATTTGATGAGTATTATGCTCAGTAGTAGTGAGCATTGATTGATTTCTGTAGTGCTCAGTAAGGAAACATGAACGTTGAGTATTATTGTGTCAAGCGCTGGGTGCTGATAATTTGATGCACAGTCAAGTTGAGTTCTGCTGTACGGTTATTTGTCGCATGCACTAATCAGCCTGTATGTCTGGTCGGCGCATGCGCAATAACGGTATATGCATGAACATATTCTTACTTCTCCGGGAGGGGGATCATGATATAGCATGTATGTTTTGTGACTCGTTTCTAGTCCCGTTATCGTAATTTTCAGGCATAACAATGTGTGACCTGCTGCTCCCTGCTTCATAGCAGCAGGTACTGGTACGACGCTAGGCGTTAGGGTCCAGCAAGGGCGGACAGACCGCCGTAATCAGCGCCTACCAGGATAGAAGCAGAATCTTCTAAATCATTGTTCGTTGTGAACAAATGTGATCATGGAAGAGGTCAACTTACCTGCAGGTCATTTAGACGATCACTAAACGTCTGATCAGCAAACGTGATCGCTAAACCTAGGATAATCAACCATGTTGATAGACTAGTTTTACTAGTTCGCGAGAGGAAGTGTCACGCGAGTGGGGGATTCACCCTAAGTTATAAACTGGCCAGTCGCGTCTTGTGTTGTTTCTTTTTTTGTTTTTGTTGTTGTTTTTGTTGTTTGCTTCTGTAGGTATTCACGTCACCCGTTCCGAGCACAGAACAGTGTTTTGCCTTCGGAGCGGACGTCGTGAGTTGGCTACAGAAGCAACAAATTGTGATGTTTTGTGTTAGTGAGTGTTGTATGTAGATACTGTAAATAATTCATGTCATTCATTTAACATCTTTCTTGTGCCTTACCCCACAGCTGCCCGTACACCTGTCAGAGATCACGCTCGGTTGTCTTGTCAGCATGGGGGTTTGCGGGACGCCGTAAACCCACATGTCACAGCATTTTCACTGTCGCCCGAGGGTATACAATATGCTCCTGTTGACAAAAATCAATGTATGGTTCTTTGTTTGAATGTAGGATTTTACGTCCCTGTTAACAATATTACAGTCATTCTGGAGATACTGCCTTCATTTTTTTCGGATTTGTACCTCACTTGAAATGAATCACTGGATACTTGAATATTGATCATTAAGGCTGCCTGGTGTGAGTCGGGCCGTCCTTAATGTGGCGGTAAATGTTACAATAGTTTATTGCAGGGCTTGGATGTTATTCATCTTACGTCAGAGTCAGAGGCCACGTCTTCAAAATGACTGAACTATTGTTAGCAGAGTCAAGTCAAGTCACCAATTTGTTAAAGTAGAGTCTCCGGAGTAAATTGGGTAACTTTATCTCGATCTTCCATTTTGGATCCCTTCCATCAGGTTAAAAAATCCGTGCAGTGAACACCCCTCCAAACCCCACTCAATATAGGAAAAAGTAGGACTTACAGGGCAGTTCATTATTTTCCTTAGTTTGTTCAAAACAGAGATAGTGGGTATTCGTTAGAGCCGCCTCACCGTGCGGTTCTAAGGAACACAAACAATCCATATTTGTACTAGAACATTACGAAAACACATCCGTGCAACATAGTGCATTTTTTCACATCTCCAAAATGGCTACTTTTCTAATGAAAATCTGTGATATTTTTGTTATTCCTTCTTCAAACATAGGTTTTGGGTACTCGTTAGAACCGCCTTATTGAGGCGGTTCTAACGGGTACCCACAACCTATGTCTTGGAGCACAAATAAGGAAAATAATGTTTACCCCCGAAAACCCCAGTTTTCTCTATATAAAGTGGGGTTTAGGGGGGTCTTTATTTCACGGACTTGTTCACGTGATGAGTTAGGAAAATATCGAACATTTTTTTATGAAAAATGGTAGTTCTAGAGACATGAACTGACTGAGACGCCATTATATCGCGAGAATGTTTTTTTCGTAATGTCTGTTTGTCAGTAATATTATAATGTTATTAATCAAGTAATTTCGTATTGGCCCAGGCACAGGTCAGAGGTCTGCTGTATTGGCACGAGGCCGAAGGCCGAGGCCAATACAGCTGACCGAGGACCTGTAACTTGGCCAATACGAAATTACTTGATTAATGACAATTTTATTAATTGACGCAATTAAAAACATGATTTATGACATTTGAATATTGGTTGACCTTGTGTTATATAGGATAATCAATTAATAATACATGATACATGTGGATAGTAAACACACTTATTTAAGATGTTTATAACATATATACTGTGATTTCAATACAGTATTCATATTAAATGTTTTACATAAGAAATCTAGTGTTCGTGAGAATTTTACAGCCATAGAAAACATTTTGATTCTAAAAATATTTCATTTATAAAATAACATAGACCCTTTTATTATACGTGTTCATTAATCCATTGAATTTTATAACATTTGCTCCACTATTATAATACTGCTGAGTGTATTTTGACCAAATCTCATTTAATGCTTGACATTCTAATGTTACGTGAAATTCATCGACTAAAGGTGTTTTACAAAATGTACAGAGCCTTTCATCTCTTGGAATAGTTTGTCATCTGCCTGCTTCGATAGGCATCTCATGATTTCTAGTTCTTAGCTGCACTAATCGATTTCTTAATTTGCTCGGGAGAGTTATCAAAAAAAAATTCTAAGCCAAATTGTGTTTTTGTAATACTGTATCTAACATTACTGCTTTAGTGTCTAATGTAGAGTACCACTCAGTGATATAAATATCCTGTAGTGTTGTTTTACTGCTGTCTCCCATATATATCCCACTCATCCCACACTTTGCTAATTATTTCGTTAACATTAATTAATCATTTAAATTCATTACCAATGTCATCGAGCTTGAATAAACTGTGAGTTACATCATACATTAATGATGAAAGTTTCAATGAATTTGGCGTTCTAATTTTTCCCAAAATGCTATGCCACGACATTCTATATCTACTGAAATCGGAAAGACACCCGTCTCACCTAGACCATACAATTTGGAGTGGAGGTTTTCATAATAAGAATCATTTTCATAAATTTCAGACCAACCTTTTTTTAGAGTAGCATGCTTTCCGAAACCCCATACTTCTGCTCCATACAGCAAAACTGGCTTGACCATTTTTTTTTTTTCAAACAGTTCAATTTGTAAGTCTATTGGAAGTTTTGTTTGTTTGATTTGAGGTTTGAAGTCCCCGCCAAGGTCATTTTTGTGACGTTGCTTCCAATTTAGTGAGACTTTTAACCGAACTTGAGATGAAATGACATCTCAAGCCCTGCCGCCAAATGAAACCAATTGGGTTTATATGCATGTCTGGTCCGACTCGCTCTATTTTTCCTAGGCATGTTTTGAACCTTAAAGCGGTTTAACAGTACTCATGTGCGGTCAGATTCTGCTCTGTGTGGAAGCACCATGCAACCCAATCTATTTCTTTAAGCCCCAACCCATTGGGAGTATTTTCGTATTAGATTATTCATAGCTTTTTCTGCGTGTGCATCAAGTTCAGATGAAAAACATTCTATACCCCTGCATAAAAAGTTATCTGGTCCATCACGAAAACACGCCTATATAATTTTGACCCCCTTGAACCCCATTTTTATATAATAAAACTGGAGTTTACAGGGGTAAACCATATTTTTCTTAATTCTGCTCTAAATATAGATTGTGGGTACTCGTTAGAACCGCCTCGATGAGGCGGTTCTAACGAGTACCAACAATCTATATTTTGAGCAACAATAAGAAAAATATCATAATTTTTCATATCAAAATATTCATTTTTTCGGCGATAAAGGTTGCAATGTATTTGTATAGGCGTGTTTTCGTAATGCATTCATACACCAGAGACCCAAAACTGCAACACCACAAGCAAACACACCGACGTCAAACCGTTCTGTATGGGTATGAAAAGTAGAAGTAAAACAAAGATCAGGAATCGATACAATTAACTTACTCCACCCATCAAGGACACCAAAGGGAAAGAAACACAAACATGAAGTGACCAGACCATAATGGAAACCTAAACAAAGGAAGGCCATAAGGACAGTTTCTTTCCAGCAAAATGGCCATATGGCCATCCAAAATAAAAAGACACAAGTGACGGTAAGTAACAAACAACAACATAAATAAGTCGCCACAGAAGAACCGCCTTGGGGGGAGGGGGGGGGGGGGGAGGGCTTAAATCGATTTTACGTGGCCACAATCCTCCCCCTTACTTCCGTCGCGATTTAGACAAATACTTTGTTCAGTCCGCATGAAGGCCTCCTAACTCATCAGTGCAACATCTCCGTGAACACAAATAATCAAAGAACCACAGAGGTGGGACAACGGTGAGGACTCGACAGCAAAAAACCACTGAAATGCTGGAGCAAAAGAAAACCAACAGTTAGACTCCGATGGGCCCGACCAGAGAAAACTGATCAGCTAGGGAGAATAGTGTGTAGTGATGCTCTTAGGTTTTGCGGTGTATTGGAAGTTCACATGTTATCAATCGATCCAAAGTTCTATACACAAGAGCAGCTGTACGGCTGATAGTCACATGACTGCCACTGGCCGCATAAGTTATACCAGTGGACACAAAAGCGTTCAAACCCGGGTGAAGTACCTTTCAATGAATCTCTTTGCATCAAGTTGGTTTGACAAGCAAACTAGTCTAAAACTGGACCAAGCAATATACATTGATTAGTCTTATTGTGGCAAGCACTTTTTTCCATATTTAGATCTGATTGACATTCGAGATGCATTCTGATTGGACCGTGCAGTGTCTTCAATGAAATACACAACACTTTGTGTTTTGAATTAATTCCTGTCTTGCAGCTGACTGACATGATGTTGAAACATCAGATCAAAAATGACATGAAGCTCATCAAAGTTTGAACGGATTTGTGTCCACAGGTCTAAAGCGCGCGCAAACTCAAATAAACAGACATTGCTTAGAAACCGATGCCACAACTTCCGGAAAGTGTTTTTCTGTTATCTCTAAAGTCCAAAACAGTGCGGACTAAGATCAGACTGATCAGGGTCTACACTGTTAATTAAAGTACAGTGATTTAAGAGTATAATTCAAGGTTCAGGATCATTTTTCCAACCTACACTCAGAGACAATCGGCTCACCAGTACTGTCAGGACTGATTATTGCCGGTGGCGAGCCCAGGGTACCCGTTTTGGGGTTTCCGGTAATAAATGGGTTAATGTTCAGAATGTAAGTTATGTGTGCTCGTTAAGGCGGTTCTTACGAGTACTCACAACCTATGTCTTGGAACAGAAATAAGAAAAATATGTCTGACCCTGTAAATCTCATTTTTTTCTATAAATGTGGGGTTTAGAGGGGTGTATTTCACACGAACTTGTTAACGTGATGAAATTACGATTTAAAGAAAAAGATAAATTATTCAAAACATAATCTTAGATGGTGAATGACATAAGCTACTATAAACTGCAAGGATATTATTTCAAAAGTGTGTAGTTAAAGTATCAAACTCGCGTAAATATCCGTCTAAAAGAACCTAGTTACGTTCTCAAGAAACTCTTGGTACATTATATAGAAGAAATGCGTCACCTGTTCAGCAACGGGGCTTCCCGGAAATCATTCCTCCTATCAAACTCTTGATCATATTTGCTTCTATATGTCTCCCGTCCTCTGTTATACTCTTCGTATCTGTTTCTGTACTGTTCATTTCCTCTGTTGTATTCTTGGTTGTATTGACTCCTATATGACAAAGGCTCTCTATAGGGAGATATGTCTCCTGGGTGTATCTCCCGTCGATCGGTGTCTTGTCTGCCTGGTTCCATTCCGTAACGCCCCGTCATCATCCCGTAGCCGTCATCCTGACGGTAGCCGTCACGTAGAGGAGAAATGTCACGTATCCCTCTCTGTTTCCGCTCTTCCTCAAACAGAGGGGAGACATAGTATGTAGGAACGTTTTTGTAAGATAATGAATATACTGATTTGTAGTTATTTGGGTTGTTGAGATAAAGATAATAGTCGTCGTTTGCTTTCGCCATTGAGGATTCCATCTGCAAAACGAAATGCAAAAACCAGTTCCAGATAACATTATACAAATACACTGTAAATTTTTAGCCGAAAAAACTAACATTTTAGGTTGAAAAATTGTGATATTTTCCTTATTTCTGATCCAAATATAGATTGTGGGTACTCGTTAGAACCGCCTCATCGAGGCGGGTCCTACGAGTACCCACAATCTATACTTTAGAGCAGAAATAAGAAAAATAAGGTTTACCCCTGAAAAGCCCAGTTTTACTATATAAAAGTGGGGTTCAAGGGGGTCAAAATTATAAAGGCACGTTTTCGTGATGAGGAGGAGTATTGAATACTGAGGTCAATAAAGGGATATTGTTATAACACATGGGTACTTGTTAGAATCGCCTCGATGAAGTACCGACAACTTCATCTTATCTGAAGCTGTAAAGCATGACTAATCAGCTGAGTCTATACCGGTCTGGCATGCCAAGTCGCACTATTAATCAAGCATTAATAGTAGATGATATAAAAAGTCTAATCATTTTTTTATATTTGTTATTATACTGGTTTAAAATTTTAGCGTCAGATAATAAGAAATATATTAAGCTAATTTTTAATATGATGTTAAGGGAAATGGAATCAAGGCCTCAGTACTGCGCCACCTATTGATGTCAGTGGGTTTCTATGAGGTATGACTTCAGCAAGGGGTGGGCAATTATAACGCAATAATATCATTATTCAAGCAGAGGGTTACAGATAATTTATTCAAAATTGGCATGCAAGGTTAGATGATTCTTCACGTGCTATATTTTATAAATCTCTTGCCACATTTCAATTTCAACCGTACTTAGATAAAGTTATTGTATACAAATATATTGAAGCTTTTAGTAGATTACGAAAGTCATCACATACATTAGAAATAGAAGCCGACAGGTGGGTAAAACCAAATAATATTCCAGTAAATGAACGAAAATGTGCTTTGTGTCATATACTAGAAGACGAATATCATTTTGTTTTGAAATGTCCTTTATATGTTGAATTGAGACAAAAATATATCTCGAAGTATAACTGGAATAGACCAAGTGTGATGAAGTTTGTCGATTTAATTAATACGAATATTCGATTTATATATACATAAACTCTGCGTATTTATTTTCCAGGCATTTAAGCTACGTACAGAAATATTATAACGAGGTGAAACATAAAATAACGTCATAATGTATTTATAAGTTCATTGCTTAGAACTGGTTTAATTATTTAATATGTTTTATAATAGAATTTCTGTATTATTTAATTTATACCTTGTGAATTCGAACGATATTGTGTATTAGATAAACAGATATAGGTGAGTCCTATACTCCGGTCTTGTGTTTCGTTTCGAAAAGGTAGGAGTAAGGGCGGCAATGTAAATAAAGTATTAATAGTAGAATAAAAGTCTGATCATTTTTGGTATTTGTTATTATACTGGTTTGAAATTTTAGCGTCAAATAATAAGAAATATATTAAGCTAATTTGTAATATGATGTTAAGGAATATGGAATCAAGGCCTCAATACTGCGCCACCTATTGATGTCAGTGTGTTTCTATTAGGTATGACTTCAGCAAGGGGTGGGCAATTATAACGCAATAATATCTTTTTTTTTTAAGAGGAGGGTTACAGATAGTTTTATTCAAAATTGGCATGCAAGGTTAGATGATTCTTCACATGCGATATTTTATAAATATCTTGTCACATTTCAATTTCAACCGTACTTAGATAGAGTTAATGCATACAAATATATTGAAGCTTTTAGTAGATTACGAATGTCATCACATAAATTAGAAATAGAAGCCGGCAGGTGGGTAAAACCAAATAACATTCCAGTAAATGAACGAAAATGTGCTTTGTGTCATATACTAGAAGACGAATATCATTTTGTTTTGGAATCCACTATATGTTGAATTGAGACAAAAATATATCTCGAAGTATAACTGGAATAGACCAAGTATGATGAAGTTTGTCGATTTAATTAATACGACTAATTCGATTTATATATACGTAAGCTCTGCGTATTTATTTTCCAGGCATTTAAGCTACGTACAGAAGTATTATACAGAGATGAAGCATAAAATAACGTCATAATGTATTTATAAGTTCATTGCTTAGAACTGGTTTAATTATTAAATATGTTTTTATATTAGAATTTCTGTATTATTTAATTTATACCTTGTGAATCCGTAAGATATTGTGTATCAGATAAACAGATATAGGTGAGTCCTATACTCCGGTCTTGTGTTTCGTTTCGACAAGGCAGGAGTAAGGGAGGCAATGTAAACAACATTTTTCACTCCGGATAACTGATGCTTATATGTATTATTCTGCTAGATGGTTTATCGTGTAAATTATCTTAAGTTTGATATGTACTGTTGATATATGGACAGTAATTTGTTTTACCCTGAGGACACTGAGATGAAAAGATATCTCAAGCCCTGTCGCCCAATGAAACCAATAGGGTTTATAAGCGGTCCGACTCGTGCGCACCGCTTTGCCTGGACAGGCTTAGATCCTCTAAGCGGTTTACCAGTACTCGTGTGCTGGTCGGATCAGCTCTGCGTGGGGACTTTTACCCGACATTTAGATGAAATGACATCTCAAGCCCTGACGCCCAATGAAACCAATAGGGTTTATAAGCAGGGACTCGCAACGCTTTGCTTGGGCAGGCTTAGATCCCTAAGCGGTTTACCAGTACTCGTGTGCGGGTCGGTTTCAGCTCTGCGTGGAAGCATCATGCAGCCCATCTATTTCTTCAAGTCCTGATGGGCGGGGGCCATGATTATAATTCTGGTGATGATGGTGATGATAAGGGTGATAGTGATAATGGTAACAATTGTTATTATTATTGTTATTATTATTATTATTATTATTATTATTATTATGTCTGTGCTATGTAACGTGTCGTCGATTTTTTACACACACCTTCTCCATGAGTATCATTTCGCTTTTAGTCCAAATAGATTGAAGACTGTCGTTTCAGCCCCCATGGGCTTTACAGCCTTCTGGAAGTTTGTAAATAAATTCTATTCTATCCTAAATTCTATTCTATATCAAAATTTATCACAAAGTCTATTTGGTAGTCTCTCTAAGCTTAGGTAAAACTGAGCCAGTGAAACTAAACTAGCGAAATTTTTATACATTGTTCATTTTAATGCAAAAGATGATTTTTATTCCATATTCATTTCAACGTCTAGTGGACAGGCTACATTAATAGGTGCATGCAAGACCCACTTTTATATTACATGTATTTCTTTTGTTTTACGGTCCTTTCAAGATTATTTCACTCATATCGGGTGAGTGAGTGTTTGAGTTTTACGTCCCACCAACAGCTAAGGTCATACGGAGACGGGACCTCGGTTTAAAGACTCATCTGAAAGTCTGGAGAAGCCCGGGATCGATACTGCGACCCCTGGTTTACAAAGCGAGTAGCGTAACCACTACACCACGGAGGCTTCTACCACTCGTATCGAGCCGATAGTTAATAAGACGTGGGCGAAAACCGGAGTACCCGAAGAAAAACCACCTGACCTTCCGTTGCAGAACTTGGCGTCTCACATGTGAGCCGAGCCAGGCTCGAACCCACAGCGGTGAGAGACCTAATGATTAAGAGTCAGCGCTCTTATCCACTAGGCCACGCAGGCCCTACATGTATTTAGATAGAAATTATGTATGAACCAATACTTACATGACAACATACCCGTGTATGTGTGGCCTCCCGCACCTACTGGTAAAGAGCACTCACTCTAAAACTATGGTATCGCGCCAGTGTGCGTTCGAACCTCGTCCGGATCACACGTGAAACGCGTAGTGTTGCAACGGAATGTCCGTTTTTTTTTTTGTTTTTTTTTTTCTTCGGGTACTCCGAATTTCGCCTACCTATGGTTGAAGTGAAATAATCTTGAGATGGCCGTAAAATCAAGCGCAAAAAAATCATATCCGTGTGGTATAATGCTATCTTTCACTCCTTCAAAACTAGTAATTTTCAAGAATGTATGTGACACGTATACCGCACTCTATATTTTGGAGCAAAATAAGAACAAATATCTAATCATGTAAACCTGGGCCAGTTGTTCAAAGTATCGTTAGCTGAACGAGCTCGTAAGTGGTCGAATTGTTAACTGTTCTAGCGAGTAGAAGACATTTTTTTCAGCAAAAATTTAGCATATTTGCCATATTTAATGATCAAAGTTTTAATGATACGTTAACTAACGGATACGTTAACTAACGACATCGTTAGCTTTGAACAACTGGCCCCTCATCTCTACATGTGCTTCACGCGCCCCCGCCCACCGGGGCTTGGAGAAATAGATTAGGTTGCATGGTGATTCCGCGCCCGAACTTGAGTACTGATGCCCAGTGATGCGCATCGTACCGCTCCTTTAGTTTGTAAGCTATAACCCTACCGCTTTCTTAGAGTAATACGGCTTGAGCTCCATGTCATCTTCATGTCGGGTAAAAGGCCCACAAAATCGGAAGCAACGTCTCCAGATTGGCATAAATAGTGTTGACGAGGACGTTAAACCTCAACACAAGTGTATACAATGACGTATTATTTTCTCTATCACAGCCCTTAAACCTTGTGACGTTTGATCATATGAGCCCCGCCAAGCGAATTTGTGTCTTCGAGCATTCCGTCATGACAAATTTTAACTGCGCATGCCTATCCATTCAGAGGGGCCAGTGATATGGCTTTCTGTCTGAAGGTTCCTCTTGATTCACTGCTTGTATGAGCGAGCAGCGAAGGTTCTGGCGAGACTGCGCGCATGCGCAGGCTCGCCTGAACCTTCGCTGCTCGCATAGGCGATAAGTACCAAAATCGCTTGACGGGGCCAATATGGAAGCTAATTGCAGAAACGCAGGTATAACAGATGCCCGGACACGCCGTGTCGCGGAGGGGCCTTTCACCCGCTATCTGCTCTAGGTCCCATGCAGAAAAAAGACTTTAACAATAGATGTAGACCCAGATCAGACCGCTGGATGAGTCTATATGTCATCCTTGGGTCACAAACTTTCAAATAACAAGCATTACAAGGTTTTACAATAGTATTTTGAGTGGTTACTGCTCTATAAGGTTGATTTATCGGAGCATTTATCTCCATTCCAGTTTTCTTTGTATGTTTTATTTATTATGTTTTTCGCTGTGTCGATGATGATAAGGACTTAATGATTCAAAACATGGTTACCCATTACTGGTAATCACCCATTAATGGTAATCAATACTTTAATTTATTTAAATAAACACGTCCACCATAGTGATGCAACAATATGAAACAAGCGGAAAAGTTCATGTATAATTGAAGAAAAAGTGAATAATTCCTATTTACATAGAGGATATTTTTTTTTCAGTGTACGATCGCCATTTATTTCAGCGAATGAACATAAAAAACGTATTTTCACGAGCGGCGAAGCCACGAGTGAAAATGCGTCTTTTGGTGTTCATGAGTGAAAAAATATCGATCTCACACTGAAAAAAGATGTTTCTTTCATGCTTTAAACTGTATATTTTGATGCATTTTTATAAGTCTCCAAACACCGTATTTTCACATGGAAAATTTTATATTCCTTATTTCTGCTTCAGACATCGAACTCAGAAAGAGACTGTTGGTGCTCGTGAAAATCGCCTCGTTGAAGCTATTCTAACGAGTACCCAAGCTCTATGTTTTTGGCTAAAATAAGACACTTGTAAACTTAACATTTCTGTAAATATAAAGAGGGGAACCGGTACATTACGCAAACATGCCTATGTCACAGGGTTGGAAAAAGAACATGGCTCGACCGGGACTCGAACCCAGGGCCTTTCGCATACCGTACGAACACTCTACCGACTGAGCTACCGAGCCACACGGTCGACCTGCTACATTTTCCCCCTGCTTAATTAGATTCGTCCCGAATCTCTTCTCATGAGATTCGTCCCGAATCTCTAAGTCCTATCCAGTCCGGCTGCGAGACTTATTTTCATACTCTTTCATGCCCTCAGATGCGGTGCTGGACCCCCACACTGGCCACCAAATGTCACAGGGTTGGAAAAAGAACATGGCTCGACCGAGACTCGAACCCAGGGCCTTTCGCATACCGTGCGAACACTCTACCGACTGAGCTACCGAGTCACACGGTCGACCTGCTACACCTATACAAATGCATTATAAACTTTACTGCCGAAAAAAAAAAACATTTTAAGATGAAAAAGTGTGATGCTTTTCTCGTTAGTACCCACAATCTATATTTTAGAGCAGAAATAATAAAAAAAAATAAGGTTTATCCCTGTAAACCCAGTGTAACTGAATAAAAGTGGGGTTCAAAGGGGAGGGGGGTGAAAATTACATGGGGCCCCGTCAAGCGATTTTGGTACTTATCGCCTATGCGAGCAGCGAAGGTTCAGGCGAGCCTGCGCATCCGCACAGTCTCGCCAGAACCTTCGCTGCTCGCTCATACAAGCAGTGAATCAAGAGGAACCTTCAGACAGAAAGCCATATCCCTCTGAATGGCTTGGCATGCGCAGTTAAAAGTTTGTCCTGACGGAATGCTAGCTCGAATACACAAATTCGCTTGAAATGGACTGATTTATTTGTTTTTGGGGTGAGTTTTACGTCCCCGTCAACACTATTAAGGTCATTTTGGAGACGTTGCTTCCGGGACTTTTACCCGGAATTGAGATGAAATGAAATCTCAAGCCCACTACCGCCCAAATTAACCACTAGGGTTTAAAGAGCGGTCCGACGCGCACCACTTTTCCTGGGCAGGCAGCGGTTTACCAGTACTCAAATTCGGTCGGTTTCAGCTTTGCGCGGAAGCACCACACGGCCAGATCTATTTCTGCAAGGTAGAAATGACAAAGTGAAAGAAAGAGTATATTAGAACAGAAGTGCCATCACTTTTTAGCGGGGTGGTGGCGTCAATTCTTTGACAATCGGTCAAAATTCACCAATTAATCAATTTCACATTCAGTCCGCGCGACAGAACACGCCTATTACTTTGACCCTTTCAAGCCGTAGTTTTATATCGAAAACCTGGGGCTCAAACATGTCAAAGGGGTAAACCTTATTTTTTTAATTGAGGCGGTTCTAACGTGTACCCATAAATAAGAAACTTTTCACATTTTTCTCATCTAAAACTTTCCAGTTTTGTTTCGGTGGTACAATTTACAATGTATTTGTAAAGGCGTATTTTCCTAATGTTAAGTTAAACCGCGCAAATATTTATGAAATTCAAGATACCCGCTATTCTTGTCGAAGTGACGAAGGGCTGTGCTGGTATGGGGCGCCGTTTTACTATTCAATCCGTATTTAGGGATATCCATAAATCGAATTATGGATATCCATAATTCGATTTATGGATATCCATAAATTAGCGGAATAATGGATATCCATAAATCAGCGAAATAATGGATATCCATAAATCGAATTATGGATATCCATAATTCGATTTATGGATATCCATAAATAATTATGGATACCCATAAATAATAATGGATATCTATAAATTGAATTATGGATATCCATTATTCGAATTATGGATATCCATAAATAATTATGGATATCCATAAATAGGGAATAAATAGTAAAACGGCGCCCCATATGCTCGCGCTCAACCGGAAACACTGTTTATCCAAGGCATGTTTAAATATGGAATTAGTAGGCCCATTTATATCTTGGGGCCCAAAAAGGAACATTGGAAAGCGACGTCTGATCATATTCTGCACTGTTTGCAGTGTTAAATGAAACAGTCTAAGCCCCCGTTGGGCTACGGAGACAATCGACACACAAGTGTTGTCAGTGCTTTGATTAAATTATGTTCACATGTTACGAATAACTTTGGGAGCATGAAAATTTGTTCGATATAGTAGTACCACCAAGTCATGAGGCGCAATGGAAATGAATTATGGATAGTTTGTATTGGTGTTTAACGGCCCAGTCAACACTATTTTAGGTCATTTTTGAATCGGGCAGTCGGGCAGTTTACCTATCCACACTTTTCCTGGGCAGGCTTATACTTTCAGGGGTCAACCAGTACAGTGCACATTTTTTCGCCAGAAACTGACAACTGCCCTTCTTGAATCAGCGGAAGGGATAGAATGACCGTAGAAAATATTTCATGATCAATCTCCACGAAAGAATGTTGCCGACCCAGGCAGGTATTAAGGAATGTTGTATGTACTCATTAGAATCGCCTCAATGAGGCGATTCTAATGAGTGCACACAGCATACCTTTGTGAGATTTAAATCAAACGAATCTCCATAAATTATCCAAAATATTTGGAATCCTGGATCTGTCGGAAGAATTCTCTAGGGATTTCAGAACGAGTTCGAAACCCTAGTGGTTCCATTGGGCGGCAGGGCTTGAGATGTCATTTCATTTCAATGTCGGGTAAAAGTCCCACAAAATTGGAAGCAACGTCTCCAAAACGCTAAACCTCAAATCAAACAAACAAAGAACGAGTTCGAAATATCCATGGTAAACGTGACATCCGAGTTCGAGTTATCAAAGTTTCTAGGAAAAAATGTGGGAGGGGTTGGGGAGTCGCCAGCTTTCGTGTTGTAATACTTCCTGTCGAATAAAAGTCATTTTATCTCTTTTTTCGGGCAGAAATGACAAACAAGGTCAATAATTTCGGGTATTGATTTATTATATCTTAGTTTTAATAGCCTGCCAGGCGCGCATGGGTTTCGATTCATCAAATCAGCAAGTGAGAGTAATAAGCAGGGAAAAGCGAGGCATCCTTTTTGGGCCGATTCTTTGTCATTCGACCCAAAGTTTTAAAGCGTATTAGGTTTCCACTGCTAAAGTCCACGTGACTATCACTGAATCATATGGGCCCCGTCAAGCGATTTTGGTACTTATCGCCTATGCGAGCAGCGAAGGTTCAGGCGAGCCTGCGCATCCGCGCAGTCTCGCCAGAACCTTCGCTGCTCGCTCATACAAGCAGTGAATCAAGAGGAACCTTCAGACAGAAAGCCATATCCCTGGCCCCTCTGAATGGCATGGCATGCGCAGTTAAAATTTCTCATGACGGAATGCTCGAAGACACAAATTCGCTTGGCGGGGCTCATATGAAATCCAGGTAACGGTTATATATACAAATAGGGAAGCGATGTGAGGTCAGAATGTTGCGAGAGAGTGTTAACTGGACTCATTTACGTGTTGGATGTGGCAAACAGTGTAAACCCAGATCAGACGCCGCAGAACGCGGCGTCTGATCAGGATCTACACTGTTTTCTTACAGTACAGAAATTTAAGGGCATAGTCTGTCCTCGTTCGGGACCACTTTCCAACACAGTGCAGGATAAAGGAATTTAAGGACTATAAACAACCGTTAAAGGTTAAACGAAACAGTGTGCCCCCGATAACGACTATTTTCAAAGCCCACACACACAGACAATTGACCCCTATTGATTCAGGATATACCCTGTTCGTCAGAACAGCATTACTGATGTGGTTCTAACGCGCACGAACATAGATTATATCATACGTTCTCATAGGAAAAGTAACTTTTGGCACTTCAAAAAGAGAAAGATGAAGCTTACAACGGTTTACATTGTTTTACATTGCGGGTACTTGATAAAACCGCCGCAATGAGACTGCTTGCACGTGCAATCTTTGTTTGGATCATAGATTTTGGGTACTTATTAGAACCGCATCAGGCGGTTCTAACGAGCACCCACAATCTATGTTTGGAGCAGAAACGCGCGGATGTTATATCGTAATGCGACAAGAAATAGACATTACCTTTGTATGCTATTCCGTACCTGGGCTCTCTCCAATAATGTCACAAAGCTTAGAATATTAGATAACAAAATACGTAATATAAGATATGTCTAGTCCAATGACAATATCCAACAGCTTATTTGACAGGATAATCTGGCAGAATGAGGAAATACGCGGAGAAAAAAGTCTAATTCACTGATTGTGATATTGTGGATATTGATAATTTATTCATCGTTGGTATTTAAATTTCTGTTAAGCACCATGTAATTAAGGTCAGCAGTAAAATTTCTAGTCCATCATGCATTGGATTATAATCCATATTATTTAAAGAAATATCGTTTTAGTAAATATTGGCTTTCAATGAAATTGAAGGAATGCCAAACAACCTTTTGAATGTGTCCGTAAAAGTCGAATTACCTACAACGGATTCTTTTCATTTTCTATCTATTTATCGATAAAAAGTGTATTGAAATAGAATTCCGAGTGTATGCTTGTTTGGGAATATAGCAGACATATTTTGACTTTTGAAAAATTACTGATGAACCAAACTATTAGCGCTTTTCATTTGAAAAGACTTTTTTTTGTAAAATTGAATGCAAAAAAAAAAGAGCACGGAATACCCAAAGAATTACACATGACAAATTGTGCATAATGAGTCGGTGCACGACAAAACTTACCGTGCCAATAAAACCTCAGTATGCGATCAGTGAAGATTATGATCAACTTGTGCACCAATCGAGTCAGGCCAGAGTGTTCGCGTGTTGCTCTATCAATAGCGCAGCGACTAAAGAAGGGTCATAAAGGAAGACTCTGATCAGACTACAGGGATGTGCAGGCTTATCTAAGTCTTCGCTGGTCACACATGACATATAGGTTTTGTTGCGCGTCGGCTCAGAATATTGCTACATTACCCAAATATGCATGGACAGACCCAGAACAGACGCCACACAACGCGCATAAGCCGGTGTCTGTTCTGGGTCTTCACTGTCTGCTTGAATATCATGATTTTGTAGAATTTACAACAAATAAAGCAAAATTGTATAACACCCCTGAAATTGGAAATAAGCCTGTCCACAATTATTTAGTGGAAGGGTCCATGTGTCATATATATGGGCCAACGTAAATGCATGTCTGATAAATGTTCCACCCCGTTAAGAGACGAGATAACCATCGTTGCTTCCTGTTTGCTTTCCTGTAACCTGACCCCTTTTCAACCTGCAAAAGGGGTCAACCTGACCCCTTTGAAAAAAAAAGGGTTCTATTCCTCAGGATCAAATTCTTTCCTTCAAGAGTATAGACCGTTGTTGATTAGAGATACAAATATATTTTGAAAGAATTGCTTCCCTTGAACGAGCACCCACAATCTGTTTTTCTTTTTTTATCAAAAGGAAGAAAATCCCCGTAAATTCCAAGCTTCTCTATATGTGGGGTTAAGAACACGGACTTGTTAACCTGAGGAGTTATTCCCCTTTACGTTTCTACGATAAAAAAATCCAGCGAATTTCATTTCATGGCTTGCGAAGGTAAATATGGGCCCCGTCAAGCGATTTTGGTACTTATCGCCTATGCGAGCAGCGAAGGTTCAGGCGAGCCTGCGCATCCGCGCAGTCTCGCCAGAACCTTCGCTGCTCGCTCATAGATGCAGTGACTCAAGAGGAACCTTCAGACAGAAAGCCATATCCCTGGCCCCTCTGAATGGCTGGGCATGCGCAGTTAAAATTTGTCATGACGGAATGCTCGAAGACACAAAATCGCTTGGCGGGGCTCATATGATCATTGCAACCTTGTGTGCAGCTTTGTTTGCTGGAGACTGACCGTGAATATTTGAAGGTCAAATTGTGCCAAGAAACAGTTTACTGACCGGATCAGAAAGATTAGAGTCAGAATCCTCACAAAGACTCTTGAAATATTATGCCACGCTGATCATTGTGACGGAGTTCAATACTGATAAACCGAAACTAGTGGGGGACATCATATTTTAGTATGCTAAATAAGGCATATATAAACTGATGTAAACATGAACTTGTCAGAAGAATTAATATTCAACATCCCAATGCAACCACTGAAACAGTGCAGGCCCAAATCAAACGCGAAATAATGTGCCTTCACTGTCTGCAAAAAAGGCCATTTCTAAATTAATATTTGAAAGCTAGAGGTCAAGGTGGGAGAGAAATCACTCAACTGGATGAGGCTGGGCGTAATACGTTATATTTTGCCATGTTTTCTATTCTAACTATCAGCGCCAAGTTACATTTTGCCATGTTTGCTTTCTTGGCTATCAGATCAGATTGCCTTTAGCAATTCTGTACCTGCATGCTGTCTTCATACCTCCGAACAGCTCGATCCAACCTAGGGTTCAGGGGAGATTATGTTGGTGCAGAATGCAGAATGGGGTGGGGGTGATGTTCTTTCAAGAATTTCAAGATGACAGCCATCGGAATGCAACGGTTTTAACAAGGCTGCATTTCTGTGTCATGCCAGTTTCCCGCCAAGTTTCGACTCAATTCGACTGACCGTTTTGGAGCAGGTGTGGTTTGAAGATTTTCAAGGTGGCCATCACGGATAAATTATCCGACGGGCCATCTTGAATTTTGAAACAGTTACCATCATGGATACTGGAACAAATGATTTCAGCAGTTCTGAATTTTCATGTTGCCCGAATGCCTTCAACCAAGTTTCGGTTCAACCCAACTTACCGTTTGGGAGCAGA
Organism: Lucinisca nassula; assembly: GCA_963580285.1. Classification (NCBI taxonomy): domain Eukaryota; kingdom Metazoa; phylum Mollusca; class Bivalvia; order Lucinida; family Lucinidae; genus Lucinisca; species Lucinisca nassula. The sequence goes on from OY757021.1 coordinate 137,279,280, forward strand.
TGTCGTTTGAAGATTTTCAAGAGTTGCGACCATCTAGGAATTTTGAACAATGATTTGGACAAGTATGAATGACCATGTCAAACTTCGACTTCATATCATTTGGGAGCAGATGTGGTTTGAAGATTTTTAAGATGTCTCTCAGTTTCGATAATGGACGCCACGATTAGACATGTCCATTCAAGTATATAGAGGGCTTAGTCAACAACCAAAAACAGGTTGATCCTGATGAGATGGCTCTATATGCCGTCTCGTCTGGATCTACACTGTTTGCATAGGTGCCTCCGGTCAGCCTGATTAAAAGGGTTAAAGGACAATTTATTATTATTAGTAGTAGTAGTAGTACTACTACTACTAGTAGTAGTAGTAGTAGTAGTAGTAGTAGTAGTAGTAGAAGAAGTAGTATTCTATAAGTCCTACCGATCCGATGATTTCAGGCAGACTTGGTAGCACCAAACTGACATGCCGATTACTGACAAAATGACCCCCACTGTTGATAAATTCATGTTTCGTCTGCACTTGAGAGCGATGAAAATCGTTGAAGTGTCCTGGTTTAGAAATTGGCTCCCACGGGAGGGTTGGGGGTGGGGGGTGGGGGGTGGTGGGGGGGGGGGGGGGGACATTGGTCACCTACAGTGACAGCTCTTGTTTTTCTATCTATCATTGAAATTATCAACAATATACATAGAAATAATGAAATTTAACACATATTCTATGGTCTGAGCAATGCAGACGCCATTGATTTGTACCTGTGAGTGTTACCCAGATGAAGCGGTATGACCTCACGCCATCTTTTCTGATATGCGCTATACGGCTACCATACATCACGGATACTAGTTGTCGTGAAGTGAAGACTAAGTGGGTTTTGAAGGGAATGTCCATCCCCAAAACCTTAGATCAGTTTAAAAAGCCACCCAGATCAGACTATATGACGTGTTGTATGACGACTGTTTAATATTTTCGTTGAGGAAATCCCGAGGCAGGCCGAAAACAATAAGCAATTGATTGCTGTATTTGTCTGACTATATTGAACAAAATGGAGCAAAAATAAAAAAGTGACATTTACGGTACGTTATTTTATTTTATTAATATCACAAAACATCTGATAAAGTATATATAGTTGCTAGAAATGATAACTTAATAACAACAAATTGCAATAGATGATAACTGTAGTAATGTTAATGAAGAAACTGATGTGATGGAATAAGACTATGCATTAATGGTTCTCAGTATACAGCAATAGGTGCTTACTTAAAAGCACATTCCCTGTCAATCAAATGTGACCAGATGCCGTCTGGACACATTTGATTGGCTGGTAATGTGACATCACATCCATAATTTCCTCTAGGGTCAACAGAAACTTTCTTGCACACCAGACAAGGAAATCTGTGATTTTACCCTGGGATAGAAATTTATGTTCTGACCCTGGTATTCCAACCCAAAATCGAATATAATCGCGTGTTGGATAAATGCACTGGTTGATTACGACCTCGTATGCGCCGTCGTTAAAGGTTGACCTCACAGCACGTCACGTGACGTCACTAAACATTCCTGCAGTGTCAACACAATATGGCGGACTTTGGTAACCGAAGTGACTGCAGCATTAACATCCGCGCTAAGAAATGGAAGGTTTGCAAGAAAAAGAATCCAATATGGGTGTGAGGGGTGGATAGAAAAATTCGTCCCTCGTGATCACTGCCAGGCATCACTCGGCAAGCCTCGAGATGCCTGACAGTGACCCTCGGGACGGATTTTTCCATCCACCCCTCACATCCATATAAGGTTCTTATAGTACAGAATGATAAGCAGTTTTGTATACCCTGGGCATATGTTATTTGCATATGGACACAAAGAACGTTTAATGTATAATATTGGCTTATGAAAAAAGAGCACCAAATAATGAGCTTCTAATGTGAGTATGTAGAACCTTTTAACCACATGGTCTTTTAACCAACGGGCAGTTCCTACCAACACTTACATCATGGACAGGATTTAAATCACATTATGTTAACACTGTATGTCGCGTGGCATGGTGAATTCTGTCAAGGCTCCAAAACAGATATTTTCTGATAATTTACTTCATATTTTTATTTTTTCTTCTTTAAACACAGATTGTGGCTGCTCATTAGAACTCTCATTTTGATGGTTCTAACAAGTCAAGTGCCCACTGTCTATGTTGTTGTTGTTTCTTAAATAAGGAAAATACTGCATTGCCTTGTACCCTCCACAATACTCTATATAACGTAATTCTAACGATGTGAAAAGAATGTCACATAGATGACTGAATGTGTTGAGCTGCAGTAAAAAATCCAGAATTTGAATCCATACAAGCAGATCTGACTTTCGGTCCCATGACATATTGTACATTTTGGATGTTCTTTGGCTTAAATAACAAATGTAGTCCAAGAGATTTTGCATATAACTGCATAGAGGTAAATTTTGATTTTCTTGACATATATAAACATTGCGTTATTTAAAACCTTATAAGACACAGGCAAGTTATCATCAAACAGGCAAAAATGACAATGTCTCCAGTAAAGTATGGTGTACTCTTGTTCTGGTTCCAGTTGTTCAAAACTAACGACGTTGTTAGTTAACGTATCGTTAAATCTTTGATCATTTAATTTGGCAAATTTGCTAGTATTTTTGCTGAAAAAAAAGCTGCTCACATATTTCCAGCAAAAATACAAAAAATTAGATATTGTACTAGAAGAGTTAACAATATTACCACTAACGAGCTCATTAAGCTAATGATACTTTGAACACCTGGCCCCTGACTGTTATATTCTATTGCTTATCATATCTAGCATTGTCAGCATGTATTCTGTTTTTATTCTTATAAACACCAAGGGTGATGGTTGAAATTTCTGAAAAAGTAGGAGGGAAGCTATAAACTGTTGAACTCTGAACTGAACCCTCTGCCCAAAATAGATGACCACCTAAAACTAACTCAAAGTGGTCCCCCACACCTGCCGCCAGTAGTTGACCACCTCAAAGAAGTCGCCCACCCCCTGCCACAAGTAGTTGACCAGCTCAAAGTGGCCCATGTCCCCAGAAGTTGATCACCTCAAAGTGATCACCCACCCCCTGCCTCCAGTAGTTGACGACCTCAAAGTGGTCCTCCATCCCCTGCCCCCAAGAAGTTGACCACCTCAAAGTGGTCCCCTGCCCCCAGTAGTTGACCATCTCAAAGTGATTATCCACCCCCTGCCCCTCGTAGTTGACCACCTCAAAAGAGTGGCCCACCCCCTGCCCCGAATAGTTGACCACCTCAAAGTGATCACCCACCCCCTGTCCCCAGTAGTTGACCACCTCAAAGTAGTCGGCCACCCCCTGCCACAGCCCCCATACCCTGCCCCCCCCCCCCCCCCCCCCCCAGAAGTTGACCACCTCAAAGTGGCCCCCAGAAGTTGAACACCTCAAAGTGGTCCCCCACCCCCTGTGCCAAAAAGCTGACCACCTCATTCCTTTGTAGATTCTTACATGTGAATTCCCTTCAAGTTGTAGATCAACAAAGTAGAAGTAAAACAAAGATCAGGAATTGATACAATTAACTTACTCCACCCATAAAAGACACCAAAGGGAAAGAAATACAAACATTAAGCGACCAGACCATAATGGAAACCTAAACAAAGGAAGGCCATAAGGACAGTTACTTTCCCACAAAATGGCCATATGGCCATCCAAAATTAAAAGACACAAGTGATACACACAGTAAGTAACAAACAACAACATAAATAAATCGCCACAGAAGAGCCGCCTTGGAACGGTCAGTGGAAGATTTCCACTGGGGGGCTTAAATCGATTTTACGTGGCCACAATCCTCGCCCTTACTTCCGTCGCGATTTAGACAAATAATTTGTTCAGTCCGCATGAAGGCCTCCTAACTCATCAGTGCAACATCTCCGTGAACACAGAAATCAAAGAACCACAGAGGTGAGACAACGGTGAGGACTCGACAGCAAGAAACCACTGAAATGCTGGAGCAAAAGAAAACCAACAGTTAGACTCCGATGAGCCCGACCAGAGACAGAGCATCAGGCACCAACCAACATTATCTCTTTAATTTTCAATAAGCCTTTACGTTGGAGCCGTCATAGAATCTGAGGCCTGACCCACCGGCGTGCAATTAAAGAGGGAAGCAAAGTTGCCAACCGTGATTGGGTTAACTACCATGCATGCAGTCTGTCGTATAATATCCATGTTGTACCCAATCTTTTTATATCGAAGAATGATTTTACGAAATTGGGTGCTGAAGTCATTGCGGTTATATATTTTTCTGAATTTATATACTAAGTCACCATAAAATTCGGGTTCCGATAGACCTTGTTGCAGAAGAGATTTAAGTCCAATATTGAATTTTGAAATTAAATCAGAATGGCGTCTATAAAATTTTGAAAAGGCTTTGCGTAGTTTATGGTACCGATAACCCTGATAACAAGTCTTTCTTTCTTCTGGTGGCTCGAAGTGGTCATTTTGTGGATTTTCCAGAGTAGAGGTGAAGGCAATGATA